>ML779279.1:29302-55229 GCA_009831015.1 Picea engelmannii | reverse complement strand
GTGACAAAATCAAGAAGGAATATTTAAATGATAAAGTATTGGAGAACTTTCTATTTATGGAAAGTGGTTAACCCTAAAATAAGGAAAATAGGTTAAGTGACCTAGAAATGGGTTAAGTGACCTAAAAATGGGTTAAGTGACCTCGAGGATGAAAGTATAAATAAGATAGCAATGGTCTCTTGTAGATTATCCTTTTTGTGGATCAATGGAGAGCTTCTTGTGAGAATATCTTTTGGAGTATTGATGGAGAGATTCTTGAGCATTTTTGGTGTGGAACATTTGAGAATATTGAATATCTATAGGTGACTGAGGTAACCAAGGATATATAATACGAAATTATGAGTAAAGTGAAGAAAAGAAGGCCAAAATGCAAGGAAGGATAAATTCCTTTGATGGTGCTTTCTAAGGTATGTTATTTACAGGTCATCTCACCATTTTTGTTATAACTTTTTTTTCTATAATGATTCAGATCCTAAAATTTCTATGAAAGTGAGAAAACACATCCAAGTATCTTTGGTTAAAAATTCATCTTTTGGGTCATTGTATTTTGGGAGTTAAAATCCGTGGAAAATAGGGTTTGTGACCAGTCCTTAAACTAGTCAAAAACATGTGTTTCGGGTAAAAACATCATAAATTCTTCATAACAGATCAAAATTCAGTGAGACTAATTGTGTTGGTTATATTACAGTCTGTAAAATTCTATGGAATAGTTTCAGATCAATTCAACAAATATTACATGCAGGGCACACTCTACAAGGTCGCTCTCTAGAATAATCCAGAATTCAGCAAGGTATGTCATTTTTGCTATACCTCCTTTTATGAGAGGTTACAAGTAGTGCCACTTGGAGGAATTGAATAAAACACACTAAATAACATTGTATATCAGTTTCATATCTTTATTCATTACAGGTACAAAGTTATGATTATTTCAAGTTAGGGTTGTTGACTAATCCAAAACTAGTCATGGTTGAGACAAGCAGTTGATGAGTTCGCACATACATGAGGTGTATAGTTGATGATGTTGGTACATATTTATGAGTATTTGTTTATGAGTAGTTGACACATGATTGGTATATACTTGTTACATGGTTGGATGCACTTTTTTATGGTACAGGTTGATTACAGGTTGTTTGGCACAGGTTGGTGCATGGTTGATGCTCTTGTTTATGGTACAGATTGATATCTGTTGAGGATTTTTGCCTCATCTCAGTTGGTGCTGAGAATGTAAGATGATTCTTGCATATAGAGATGGTTCTCTTGTATAGTTGTACTCTATTCAGTTGTTGCTGAAAAACCCCTGGATTGAAGTCCATAATAAAAAGAAAAATTTTACATACATATTTTGTTCCTTATGTTCCTTATGGAGATGATTTGTTGATGATATATTGCTGATATTTGTTGATGATATGTATTCACATATAACTGATTATTAATGACAACAATGAGTAATGAGTAAATGTCGAATGCTAACTAATGAGTTTTGTGTAAGAGGGAAGTTTTGGGAAAAAGATCCCCACACTCATTCACCCCCCCTCTAAGTGTGGTAGGTGTGTCCAACACTATTGTCATACATTTAAGGGTTTAGGTATTTCCAGAAGGGTAAAAGTAAAGGTGGACCTGTGACCACGCCGTATCAAGATTTGTGGAGGCAAAAGGTTGACCACCATTTCTATGAAGTATATAATGATTTTGTGTCTAAATTTAAGAAGATTTTATTTGGGAAAGATACTTCCCAGATCTCATTGGAAGCGTCAACATTTTTGAAGGGAAATGAACTACTAAAAAAATGGATGATTACAATATCATTGGGGTTTTTTGTTCTAATGAAAAACCCATTTTCTTCCATATTATGTATCTGATAAATTATTATTATTGAAATAGCTAGACAATACAAATTCTGGTTTCCACCTTTTCTAAGAAAAGAAAAAAGCATTTCATACCTCTTCCTTGGAAAGTTGGTGAAATTTTTCTCAGAGGAATTTCCAATATTGATGAATATGCTTCATATTTCAACCTTTCCAACTTGACACATGCAGAGGAAATCAATGTGTTTGACCCCATTCATCTTTTTTACAATCATTTGATTTCAGTTGTAATCATCCCTGCACTCATAAACTTATTCATAAGCAGAGAAGAGGAGAATGATAGACATGACCCTAGTATTCAAGGAGCTGATAGAGATTTTGGTGATATATAAACTATCATAAATACCACAAAAAATCACAAGGAAAGAGGTAATCCTTCAAATGAGACGAATGCTCAATCGCCCGTTGTTTCTTAAAGAATTGTTTTGCCCAAGATAAAACCTCAACCCAGGACATCACAACAAAGAAAAATACATAGTAATGATTTAGGGGATGATGAAGAAATAAACCCTCCTCAAGGGAACTTAGAGACCCCCACAAGTTAAATATTAAAAGAAAAATAGTCAATTCACAATAAGAGGTAGGAGAAACACATGCATTTGAAAATGATTTATTATTGGATAATATGGACCTGGATGTGGATATTGAGAATATCACCTTCCCAGATGAGGAAGAACCTGTTAGAGAAGATGTACAACATTTTTCTACACTTATGGTTCAGGATGAGATATTTTATTATGAGGATACTTTTGATGTACAAAATTCCTCATTTGAAATATATTCTAATAAATTGGTATTTGAAAGAACCACGAAGATTAAAAGCGGAAATTTGTGGTCTGCCATTGATACACAAAACATGTTTTCTTCTATATTGTCGTATATTCATGAAGTTAGAGGGGATGCAATGTATTTTTCAATTGCCAATATGGAGGGAGAATATGCTCTGTTTAAAGAGAAAATTAAGGAATTGGAAGAAACTCTCATGCCTCCACCTCTTTTGGCTTCCCTCGTTGCCATGATTTGACCCAAGAATTTGTTTCAAGAAACCCTAGAGTCAAGTGCTAGAGTAAAAGGAATTTCAAGCTTGATTATTTCCAATCGACATATTTTTGAGGAGAACATAAAGAAAAGAATGTATTTTATCTTAGATTTATGGGATTTAGAAAAACTATTTGCTTCTATAGGCCTTAGAATTCATAACACCAAAGAATATTTGAATACAAATCTGAAAAATGAGGAAGGTTTTTATATAGATGGAGTTGTGATATTTATAGTAAAGGTTTCAAAAATAATAGAGAAGATGAGGAAGAAAGAACATTTACCTTCCCCTAGTTGCATCAAGAAACTAAAGGTCGGTTGGATTGAAAGAATCAATGTATTGAAGGGATTGCTAACTCAATTGACTGGTTTTCCAAGAAGGAAGACGAAAGGATACTAAAAAATTCTTGATTTAGATATAATTGGTACCACTATTGAAGTCTTAGACCCTAAGTTTATCTCAAATTCAATGCTCATGACTTGACAATAATTCAAAGAATAAATTGAAGAATTAAAAAGGGCATTAGCTAAAAAAAATTATATTATGATTGAGTTCAGACATGATGATATTGACAATTGGCTCGTTGAGTATACCAATAAAAATGAAGATATTGAGAATACTTTGAAAATTTTATATATTTATCATAGAGAAATAAAAAATGATTTGTTTAATATTAAAGTAAAATAATAAGTGATCGTTGCCCCATTAAGAAATTATATTCAAGAATGGTTAAACAACTCAATTGCCAAAAATTTTGAAATACCGGCAGAAGCACTTGCAATTATCAATCTAATTGTAACAAGAAAGGGTATAAAATAAACAACAACAAGCAAATGAAGGAGAGATTCCATCATAGTAAGTCTATGTTGATCACATATTTATTTCCTTATCAGTTTTCATCCAATTATTCTTCTTCTTTAACTAGAAAAGTATAACCGAATCATGATAACCTCCTCTTTGTATTCTTTCCAAATTTCATTGTTCGAGCTCTGCCCATGCTCCTCTTTCTATTGCATACCGTCTTGTACATGTTTTCTTTATGGTCCACAAGAGCCTCAATCCCATTCCATTAGACAAACACCTTGATTTCATGCACTATAAAAAACATTATTATTTTTGAGAAATCCTAGAGAACTAATTCGGGATCAATTTTGACTGTATTTTATAACTCTATGTTTTGAGTATAAAGTGTTTGAAATTGGTCTATCATAATCTTCTTTTGATCTCTATAAGTATTACTCTTTAAAATTTCTCTTCTACAAATGGACCATCTTCTTTTATTTTTAATGTGATCAAAATCTTTATTTTTGCTATGATGGATGTGAGGACATTTTTATTTTCTGTAATGTGTGATGTTTGAGATTCTTGGTCCACTTCTTAGGAATTCTCTTTTATAAATATTCTCTTACTTTTAATCATTTTGATTTTTCTTGAGCGTTGAAGATTGGATTATATTATGTGATGTAGTCTCATATTATTCTTGATTTTAAATTACAAAGAATATCATAAGACAAAGAGGACTATCACCTCTTTAAAAACACATGAGGATTCATATCCTCGTGAGGTTTTCGTTTTGGTCTTGACAGATTCAAGCGTCAACAATGTGTCATAGAATAATGCAAGTCCCTGAGCATTTTCTCTAATCAGGTCACCATATGTGCCATAGAGAAAAATTACAGTCATGTTCCAAACTCTCTAATCACTTCACCATTCATGTGATAGTGGGTAGACCATTCATCCTAATAAGGTCACCATCTATGCCATAGGATAATGTTAGTCCATGATACATCAACAATATGTCCAACCTAGACCATTCTCCATAGGGAGAATGTCAATCCAGTGACACACTGATTACCCATGATACAAGAATATCAACACTCCCTCTCAACCAAGGGAGTAATCTCCACAATCCCCAACTTGTCTCTGAAGTATACAAACTTTCCCTTGGACAAGGAATCTATCATAATATCAGCTATTTAATCATCGATGGAGAGGTACTGGATCTTTACTTATCCCTTCTAGAAGATATCAACATTGTCTTGGACCATTCTCCCCAACTCGATCATTATCTGTGACACAAGGAGAATGATTGTCCATGACATAATAATATCATCATTCCCTCTCAACGAGGGAAGCCATTTGCATCAATAAAGCAGTTCACCAACTAGCCAATTGGTTGATGGTAAACATTTGTCATATGCCCTGAATGTCAGCAATCTGCTCGACTGTGTGTTGAAGCCTAATTTCTTCATCTGCACCATGTCTCGAATGAAGTCCTGCAAGAAGCCTTTGAATCCTCACTTCTTCCATGACTCGCATCACTGGCTTTGATATACTCTGCCTCTGATATACTGATTTCTATAGAGGTCTTCTTCCACAAATCCTAATTAATTTCGAGACAAAGTAGCACCCTTTGGTGCCCATTCTATCAACTGCACTTTCTTCTTGGTCAGAACTGTATATCTCTGTAGCCTCTCTTTGTTTCCTGAGACATATACAAGTGTACCATATTGCTACACCTTCTCTTCTACAACTCAATCTACTCAATCATGAAATGGCTCAGGGTGCTTACTGTAAAGCACTATTTGTCTCTCTGCCTAATATTAGTTCCTCCATTCTCTCTACAACTACTCCCTCTGGGATTCTGTAATTTCTAAACAATGATATTGACAGTAGCTTATCAACTATGTCAGAAACTTCCCCTCTCCGGGGATTCTCTCTGTGGAACTGGCTCCTCCACTCTCTCTCTACAACTGCTTTATCTACAGTTTCTCTATCTGGAACTAAGAGTGGATGAACAACTACTCCCTATGGAGCTGGAGGTGACTCCTCCTCTATATCTACTCCCTTTGACATTGAAGGTAGCTCTTCCTCCTTCTTTGGAGGTAAATCAATCTCTTCTCCCTTTGAATGTAGTACCAGCTCCCTCTCTAGGAGTGCCTATACATATAGTGGAACTAATACCATGTCTTCTTCCTCAACATATCAATCACCATATTTGTGCTATAGTCAGTCTTGACTGACTATATCCATGATCAATGGAACTATCTTTTCTATCTAGTATGATCTTGTCATTGAGGTATACTACTCCTAGAGACTTCTTATCTCTAAGCATCATGTCTGAAAATGTCTCTCCTTGACATCGTGCTGGAAGGAATTTCCCTCCATGTCTTCCTCTTTGCTTGATCCAACTAGCTTCCTTTGAGCCTCGAATAACTTTTGTTGTTTTCACAATGCTCTGACTCTAGTCTAGTATGTGGTCTCATTTTCCACTAACCAGGTACCCCTTATGGAGATTGCACCAGAAGAAGAAAATATCAAGGGGAATGATCTCCTTCTCTCTTTCACTATTTGTACACTATAAATATTGATGAAATGCATAACATTATTGAGCTCCTATACCAAGGAAAGTGGCTCAAATACAATAAGACAACTTGTGAGCTCTCATACCAAGGAAAATGACCCTTATACAAGGAAAACAAGGAATTTGGTCTCCCATACTAGGGACAATTGTCCTTTAAATAAATAAGGGTTCCCATATCATGTATAATGACCCTTGATTCCATTTCTCTTGTTTCCCAATGCTTGTTATAGTCACTAATGTCATCTTCAAGTATTGACTGCTATCAAAAATATATTGTAGTACAATACTTGATAGTTGTTATCCAAGGGATCCTTACTATTGTAAACCCCAACAACCTATTGTTCAAAGAATATATATAATGTTGTCACCACTTTACTTGATAAAATAACATCGCTTGCATACTCAGTCGTCAAAATTTCATCAATAATATGGCTATACTTCCATCTACAAGATTATGTCTAAGATTTTGATAGTCATTGTATAAAGGTTCCAAATATTGATAAACATAAATAGGTTTACCCACAAGGCACAAATACAATGTCACAGATGAAAATATGGTTTGTTTTCATGATCATTTTCATTTCTCCAATATTTCCAATCCATATTATTGATACAACTAAGAAGTTGAAGGTTTGATGGCATTCAAGAGATCCATCGTCGGAGACCCCTTGAATGTTTTAGTTGATTGTAACAACGACAGTTTAAATTATGTTGAACATAAAAAATGAAATTGGTCTGGTGTAGCCTAAGATTCCCTCTGAAACATCATCTGGATTACCTTACCTTCAAATCTTGCTTTATGATCCTGAATTAACAATCTCAAGATCTTCAATAATTCCTTGACGGGTATCATTCCTAGCAGCTTGGGTGCGCTCCCTGATCTTGAGACTCTGGACATTGGTAACAATTATTTCGTGGGAAGCATTGCTAACAACATCTGCAACTCCTCTATCTCGGCTCAGAGTTCTTCGTCCTTGCTTTGTCTCTCCTTGTAATTAAATGAGAATCCAATGCAATTATCATTCACCTAATCTTGGTTACCATTTTCCTTCCATTTACTTGGGCCCTCCCATGAGGGAGACAAGCCTAGTCCTACTCTAATACCATGTTGATTTTTATAGTGCAACAAGAGATGTGAATTGCTTGAGTTACAAATGAACCAAACCGGCTCCTTATTTATATTGACCTCCCCAACAAACACGACTTTTCACTTTTCACTTTTCACATTATGAAGATCGACCATAGTTACAAAATTCAACATGTAGATGGAAGATGAAAGGGCAGAACATAAAAAACAAGCCGATCAAGAAAACATTATGTTAAAAAATAAAAGTACAATATCACCTACAAATGATGAAGAAATGAGGCATGCATGCAACTTGAGTGATGACAACAATTCAACTAATGAATGACTATCAATATAATTGAATGTTATTGCAAGTTGTATGTTTTGGAATATTTGTCTATGAAAATCATGGATTTTGTTTAATGTACTTGACATATTGTCTTGATCGCATGAGGACATGTTACCATTAAGTGTAACAAATACAAATCGGTTGCAATTCGATTACTGTGGACCTTTGCACTGGCTCTTTTTGTATGATAATAGATCTCTTATTCATATATAATAACATGTGTTTCTTATTTCATTGCATTGTCAAATGTTGTAAAATGTTGTGTTCCTGAATAATTAATTTGTGGATGATTTAAATTGTTACAAATAACAAAGATGTAATCCATTGGATAACTCATTAATGCAATCAATATATCGAAATGCAATAACAAAAATCTAAAATAATATTGTTATAAAAAAATTATTTGATTTTGAAATGATTCATTGAAAATTTTTAAAAAATGATTAATTAAAATATATACTTATCAATGCACTGTATTCTTTTGAACTCGCTATATGGTGAGTGCCATAATATAGAAAGCAGTGTGTTTTTAGGAGTCATATGCATCGTTTCAAATTAATTATAATAATGCACCGGTACGTGCTATTGAGAAAATGCACCATTATGTAAACGATATGATGTATAATAACATGTTTTGCTTCGAAATTGTATGGTGTTCATGTTTAAAATATACACCGTGGCACTAAAACTAATTTGCATACAAGTGTGTTAAGTTTATGATATAAACCAGGGTTCTAAATACTATTTATGTATGAATTACTTTACTATAATATATGCACTAGTGCTTGGTAAAAATAATGGAGCTGACATCTCACCTCAAATATTCAAATTTCACTACCCTTCGGTGCACATGGTAAAATAGACACCAATACGTACTAATTACACAAATGTTGGGGCTCAAGCTATATTAAATGCATTGGGTCTTAGGATAGCTTGATCACATTGGTGCTTACTATAATTTAAATTCATCAAGGTATACAAAACCTCAAACGCACCAGTGCTTCATACACAAACAAGGTGGAACCAATGTGTAGAAATTATAAGAGCATCGGTGCTCTGCATATAACGAAAAAGGTGTAACCAACGCGCAATAGTTATAAATACATCGGGGAGTTTTTTATTTTATTAACGTGTCGGTATGTTTTTATTATATTAACACATCAATGCATTTTTATTATAATAATGCACCAATGCATGTTTGTCAATATTGCACTGGTGCATTTTGACAAGAAAAACATCAGAGAAAAAAACCTCCACTATAACCTCCACACACCCAATTTTTTTTAGTTATATGGAACATCTGCTAAAACCTATGTAGTCAATAGAGAAGTTTGTAGCGGAGATTTTTTTGAAATTTTTTCCAAATTTTGTAACACTAAAAACCTTTGATAGAATATGTTCTCCTTGTAATGAGAGTGGCTGAAGAAACCAATTGTTTTGTACATTCCATACCTAATTTTCAAATTATGGTCTCTAATGGGGGTATAATGAAATGTGGAAGCCGATGGAAAAAAAATGAATCTCCAAATAGGAGATTATCATCTCAAATCTCACATGTTTTCTATTCAAATGGGGGATTTTGATGTAGTTATATGTGTAGAATAGTTACACACCTTGGGACCTATTATAATGGATTTAAAAAAATTATATATGAGTTTCACCGAGGAAGGAAAAAAAAAAACCCTCAAGAATTTTAGTCTGGTTCACCTAAAATTATTAGCTCTCACCTTATGGAGAAGTTATTGAAGAAATGCCACTTGAGCATTAGTACCCAATTCAATTCCATAAAAGTGGTGTACACCTCCCAACAAGATATTCACCCTAATTTTCAAATCATCATGATTAAACATCAATAGGTATATGAAACACCTAGTGGCTAACTTCCTTTACATGGTTATCACAACCATGGTATTCCCTTGATTTCGGGTAGTCAACCACCCAATGTGTAGCCTTACTTTCACCCTTTTGCACACAATAATGAAATAGAAAAGATCATTTAGAAGCTATCAGAGGTTTGATATATATGTCCCAATACCAACCATTACTCATCACATGTGGCCATGGTATTAATGAAAGAATACAATTGGCACATGTGACTCAATTTTTCAAGCTCTCAATAATTTGACCATTAAGGAAAAAATTCTTATTCTAGTTATTGATGATCTATTTGATGAGCTTCATGGAGCCAAGTTTTTCACTAAATTGGACCTTTGTTCAGGATACAACCAAATATGGATGAAGGAGGAGGAAACACCTAAGAGATATTTCCACACACATGAAGGTCATTATGAGTTTTTAACGATGCCCTTTGGACTTTTCAATGATCCATCCACCTTCCAAATCCTCTTGAACAAGATTTTTTTAACCTTCCTATGCAATGTTGTTCTTTTCATATTTGATGACATATTGATCTACAACAAAATGTTGGACGCCCATCTGGATCATGTTGATAGAGCCTTGAAACTCCTACAATCCCACCATTTATTCCTTAAACATTCCAAATGCACCTTTGGGGCTTCAAAAATTGAGTGGAATATTAGCACTAAAGAACCTATCCTTATATATAGAGTAGTTGGTAATTTCAAATTGATGAAATTAACATTGACAAGGTAATTTTGACTTTTTCAACATGGCCTTATGCATTGAATATTTTGTTTTCGATAAAATATCCACTTAGACCTCACCCCTTACCATGGTTTAGAATAACATTTTGAACAAAATGAGGTCCATAACCTACACGTAGTACACCATATGTAGTACACTTGTAGTATACCAATGCATGAACCAATATTTCCTCTCATAATGATACATATTGATCTATTCCTACCTATATTGCCTATATATCTCTCTAAGATACATGGGAACAACTATATATAACAACAAAATAACCACATTTGTTTTCCTCGTTAAGTCAAGTAGGAGCCATAGAGGAACATGTACCAAAATTTGGAAAATGATGAATATCCAAAAATCTCTTTCTTTGACTCTTTAGATATCACTAAGAAAACCTAGAATATCTATAGATAGAAGCTCTTCTTTCACTTTCCCTCCTCGTCTCTCACTCTTCATCTTGGACCATCTTATCTAGTTCCTGCAGGGGAATTGGTCTAAGATCCACTTTGTTCACAAGAATTGAAATTGTATCTGATTCTTATGCCATCTTACCTCTATTTTTATTTTGAAAAATTATTCTTTGAAACAAAGGGTCTTAGAGGAGTTACATGCATCACCTACTATAGGTCACTCTGGATTTCAAAAACCTTATGAACAAGCTAAGCTCTCTTTCTTTTTGGGAGGAATGAAAATAGACATCTAGTTTTTTGTAGCAATATGTGAATCTTGTAAAAGAAAGAAACCTTATGAACGAGCTAAACTCTCTTTCATATTTACCAAGCACTTCCAAGGTTTGTGTAGTGGATCACACCCTTCACTCAAACAAAGACATTCTCTACACACTTAAGGATAATTTGGTTCTAACTCAAAATAGAATGAAGAAACAAGCTAACCAAAAGTGTGATCCCGATTATGCTGAGAATGAAATGAAGGTAGAGATATAACAAGAAAACACACATAGATATTACAAAAAACATAGTAATATTATAGTTGAATTCAACTTCTATTAATGAATAAAATAGAAAAACACTATAGAACACAAATTGGCTAGAAGGGGTAGCTTATCTGTAAAGAGAAAGAGATGTTGGCTACGCTTCATTCGCAACAATGTTTACATCACACTCCATTTCATGTTTAAAGGACCTCCTTCACTTTGATTATTTATGAGAGAGTGGGAGGAGGATAATTCCCATGATGCATGTGGGATAAATTGGTCTAATTTTACAAAATTCCATAGGCATTTAAAACACTAGGAATTCCCTAAAGTTCACCCATCCCAGTACTACTCTAGCCCAAGCAGACTTAACTGCATAGTTCTAATTGGATCCAATGAATTAACATTGTAAGAATTACATTACATTACAAATGAAGATGGAATTACATTACATTCCTCATGAAAATGGTGAATAGAATGGTTTATCAAAACCATGGTCTTGGAAATGTTGATTCAGTGGAGAAGGTGGATGGCCACTGAGATCCACCTGGATCAATCCTTACCCCTTAGGAAGAAATGGTCTTCATTGCATGAATTTCTCTTGGGAGATGGGGAAACTTTTGTGGAATATGAACTTTAATGATCCGCTTGCCTTACTGAATTAGTTTTCTTGCTTGTACTTTCCCCATGAAAGGATATCATCAACATGTTAGTGGAGTTGTTGGGTCCATTCAATAAATTTGGTTGCATGATCTTCCTTTGTTTGAGTGTGGGAGGAATCTATTGGTGAAGATGCACAAAGAATATCTATATCAATGGAGACTAATGGTTGGTACCCCAAGCACACTTGAAAAGGGTCATGGCCAATGGAGCTATGTTGGAAATATGGAAAACTCTTATTCTATGGAAGGGAGAATATATAGATTGGACCATTGGGTAAGGGATCATCAGGAAACAAGTCAATGGAATGCAGGACATGGTAGTGCAAAGGCACCCTCGTAGGTGAAGTGGAAATATATTTGTGATCCTCTACAATATTATCGACCTACTTTTGTTGGATAGAAAGGTATTGGGATGAGGTTGTAGTGGTTGTAGTGACTTTCTAGTCACCTTATGACTAGACCATGAACATGGAAAACAAAATTGTCTGAGATATTAATTTGCAGCACTGTTATACCGATATCAATGAAGTGGAAGTATTCAGAGCTACCTCCGATACCCTGTAGAGCTGACCTCCCATTGTAACAATGACTTTGTGTGGTCGAGACTCATAAATAGCATGAAATGTTCACATATAGAGTTGTCCTAAACTAAAATCACAAACTTCAAGTGGGGAAAAATCACGCAGTAACTCATCCTTGAATGGATTAATGTCATAGGATAGGAGGCACTACTAGCTAGAATGGATGTCTTCTCCCTGGCTCAACCATATGATGATGTATGGTTAGGGGTGTGGCAATGTTGGAAGCTTCAATATATTGAAAACCTTCACTGAGATCAAGTTATTTTGACTCTTGTTGTTAAAAACGAAATGCAATGGGGTCCCCTTTACCCATATCTACGATTGGAAGTGGAACTCCCCCTCCTCAAGCCCCTCTCATTCTTTTGGTTGTATTGGTGTGGTCGCGATGGTAGAAATGGGTTCTACATCAATAATTTGTTTCCATTTATTGTGATCTATATCAAAGTCTGAGTCAGGTTTTGATTATTTTTCTTTGAGCTAGACCACCAATGACTGAGTCTAAGTCTAGTGTATTTCTTCAACTTCCCATAACCCTTCTTATTCGATTACTTGTACTTATTTTATTGACTATCCTTGCTTTTTCCTTCATTCTGTGAGTTATGGTTTCCTTTTCCATGCTTATTTTATGGTATATTTGCAAACTCGAACTCCCGCTTACTCCATTACTTGAATTTTTTTCTCAATTTTGAATGCATATCAATAAGAATATCCTAGTGAGGATATATCAAATAAATCCATCTCTATTTAAATGTACCTATGTTTACCACTGTGATACTTCAAAACTAGGTGTCGCTTGGAGTCTTTGATACCTAGATTTGAGTGCAAGGTATGAATGATGTTAGTGTACTTTGGCACAGTCTTGTCACATTTATGACATAGAGTTTTCCATCTCATGAATTGGTCATCATAGTTTCCAACAAGGTAGAAATCCTCCTTGAGGGTGTATACAAAGGCCACCCAAGTGTGTTCTCTCTCGAATGGTGTAGATTCATCCACAATGTACCTTTCCTAGTAACCTTCCCACCAAGCTCTAACAAAGTGAAGGCATTTAAGGAGCGCAAAGGTGATTTTTTCACCCATGGAAAATTTTTGGACAGACTAATAACCTTCTAGCATATTTAACCATTTTTCTAGTGCATATGCATCTATCTGGCCTTCAAATAAGGGGATATAAAAATTGACGTGTACCTTGAAGGGTGTTGCATATTCAAAATGGTTGCTTTTTGAATATGCCTCAACCACCATCACTAGTCGTCAAAGGATCTGAGAAAATTTTCCTGTCATATCGTTCCTCTGTCACTCTAGGGATTCCTCGAGTAACATCTTGAAATGATCTCCTGCTCTGTCATCTCTCTTTTATTCTTCCATGGGAGGTTGATTGGGTTGGAAAGAGTTGTTGTCCTCAAGCAAAACTAGCTCAAGTCCCAACTCCCTGTACCTTGATTTTGTTGGGGACATGCTCTAAGAAATGACAAGGAGAAAATTGCTCTAATAACACTCATTTTTACTATGCTGAGAATGAAATGAAGGAATATATATAACAAGGAAACAAAAATGGATATTGCAAGAAACATAATAATATAGTTGAACTCAACTTCTATTAATGAATAAAATAACAGAACATTGTAGAACACAAACTTGCTAGAATGGGTAGCCTATCTCTTAAGGGAAAGAGATGTTAGCTATGCTTCATTCACAACAAGATTTACTTCACACTCCATTAAATTATTAAAATACCTACTTCACCTCGATTATATATGAGAGATTAAGAGGATAATAACTCCCATGATGCATGTGGGATAAATTGTTCTAAATTTACAAACTTCCATAAGCATGTAAAACACTAGGACTTCCCGAGAGGTCACCCATCCTAGTACTACTCTATGCTAAGCATGCGTAACTGTGGAGTTCTAATTGGATATAGTTCATTAAAGATGTATTAATTACAGTACATTACATTACAAATGGAAATCGCATTACATTACATTCCCAATCAAAAGGGTGAATATCATGGTTTATCAAAACCACTTGCTTGGAAACACTAATTCAATGGAGAAGGTGGATGGGCACCAAGATCCAGTTGGATCAAATTTCTCATGGTGTTATTTTGTAGAAGGGTATCAAGTGTTTCTTCATCTTCAACCCTATAAACTAACATCTCTCAAAGACAAAATCCACCAAAAAATTGCACCAAAGTTCTATGGACCTATCATATCATCTAGTGCATTAGACAAGATGCCTCCAAACCATATCCTCCAACCCACTCCAAGATACATCTCATATTCCATGTTTCTTGTTTAAAAAAGGTAGTGAGATCTTGTTACAAGGTGAAAACTAACCTGCTAGAATTGGATGAAGGAGGGTTTGTTTGGATCTAGCTCGAAGTAGTATTAACTACTAGATATGAAACCAACACATGCTCTAAATAGTATCAAACCAATGGAAAGATATGCATCCAGAAGAATCCATATGGGAACCAACAATGATTCTATAGAAATTTCCACACCTACATCCTTGAGGAAAACATTGTTTTTGAAAGGGGAGGGCATGTTAGGGTCCTACCCTAGCTTCCCTACTTTAGGATACTCAGGATTTATTCAATTAATGTATATGGCCATGTTTTTTTAATAAGGCCCCATATATAGTTAGTGGATATTTATTTAATGTGAAAGGGTCCTCTTTATGAAATAAGGACCACTAGGTAGTTGGTACTCATTAATGATGGGACCACAAGTAGTTAAAGTCTTTCTAATGAGAACCTATTTATTGTTGGGTATGTGTTATACTATTTTCATGTGTGTGGGGGGGTTCCTCAGATCTAACGACAGGGTCTAATGATCCCAGTGTTGGGTTTTTATATTCTTTGTAGTGAAACTATAGTCGAGGTGGATCAACAACAAGTCAGAGGTTGAGATGAGCCGACCAGGTAAAGTTCAAGCTAAAGGTCAAGGAAATTCAACATGGTAAAGGAATTAACATAAAGTCAAAGAGGTCAACCAATAAGAGGTCGACAGTCAGATGTGTGGTGATTGACTGAAGACCAAATGAAGGCCGACTGGTAATACAACTTGGAGTCGACTATAAAAAAATCTTGAGATTTGTGAGATTTGTAGCCAATGATTTACATGGATCTGTAACAGTTTTTGGGTGCCAAGTATTTAGGGTTTTTCCTATTGTAAAGTCTATAAAGAGGCATGTTGTAAGGTCATAAAGGATAATGCATATGTAAATCGTAGGTTGCAGGTCATGTAGATGTAAGTTGTATTGACTACATGTTTGTTCTTGTGTAGGCAAGAGGGTATGATGTTGATTGTGTCTTAGGTGTGTACCAATGTTAAACATGTAACATTTTATTTAGATTGAATAAGACAACAAGAGAGCAGAATGCCCAAGGAATGTTGTTTTTCCCGGTTTGGGTTTCCAGGGTAAAATCTTTGTGTAATGTGTGATTGCTTTGTCATTTATGTTATTGATTAACTTCTTCTTCTCTTATGTTAGGTTTAGTATGGAAGTTTCTCTTATTTCCTGACAAGTGGTATCGAAGTTTCTCTGAAAAGTGGTATCAAAGCTAAGTTCAACTTTTACAAGTGGTATCAAAGTCGTGTTATTCTTTAATGTGTGTATCTGATATTGATTTACCAATATTGAATCTAAAAACTAAACCCTAGGTACAGTAAGAGTTGTAATTCATAAATTGTGTTAAAGATCATGGTAAAGAATGGTGAGTAGTTCAAGAATAGAGATAAAAAAATTCAATGGCCAAAATTTTGAGCTTTGGAAGCTTAAAATGGAATATCTTCTTGTAGATCAAGAAAAATGGACAACTATCTGTCCAGGTACCTAATCGACAGGAATGTCTATGGAAGAATGGGAGAAACTTTAAAGAAGAGAAAGAAGTATGATTGGTATTTTTCTTGCATATTCGGTACTATTGAATGTCTTAGGTGAATATTCGGCCAAGAAACTTTGGGACAAGCTAGGTACCTTATACTAGTCGAAATATCTGGAAAATAAGATTTTTCTCATAAATAAACTATATCTTCTGAGAATGAGAGATGGTAGTTTAGTGACTGATCAATTAAATGCGTTTAACACCATTTTAAGCCAATTATCGTCTGTGGGTATTCAAATCAATGAGGAGGAGAAGTGTATAAGCCTATTATGTTATTTTCCAAATTCCTGGGATAGCTTAGTCATGGCTATAGGGAGTAATACAAACACACTAGCGCTATAAGACATGGTTGTTTCTCTGCTATCAGAAGCAATGAGAAGAAAGAACATGAAAATATCGACCAAAGATGCTTTATTGGCGAGAGGTCGACCAGTTGAAAGAGATAAATGAAAATTATTTGATAGAAAGTCCAAGTCAAAGGGTGGATCTAAATCCCCAGTTTAGTCAACAAGAAGATCTTGGAAATGTGGTAAATCTATGCATTACAAAAAGGATTGTAAGTCAAGGGCGATTGAAGTTAGTATGGGATCCGACGAGAAGCATTCGATTGAGAGAATGACAACCTCATATAAGGGAGGTGATGTGTACCTAGCATCGACTAGTACACAGTCAGATCAAGGTGTTTGTTTGATTGACTCAGGAGAATCCTATCATATGAAACCACATAGAGAATGGTTCCGCGAGTATGAACAATATGATGGAGGTGATGTGTTCTTAGTGGACGACTCGACAACCAAAATTGTCGGGCAAGGAAGAGTTCTCCTGATACTACATGATGGGAAGAAAAGAACCCATCTAGGTGTTCTACACATTCTGGGTTTGGCAAGAAACCTGATATATGTCAGTCAAATGAGTGATGTTGGAGTGCATACCTTGTTTCAAAAGGTTTCATGCAATATCCTCATAGGTGCGATGGTATTAATGAAAGGATTTCATATTGGAACCCTATACAAGTTATTAGGGAATGTCGACTCGTCTGGATGCAAAAGCATCATTGCTTTTGAATTCAACTTGAATTTGACTTAACTCAACTTGACTCGAGTTGAATCTGTACAAATCGACTCAACAAGACATGATAAAATCAACTCAGCCAAGCTATGGCACGAGAGGATGGGACACATTGGAGAAAAATTACTTTGAGCTATGCACAATTAAGATATGATTGAAGGTTTTCCTTAATGTAGTTTAGAAGTCAATTTTTTTGAACATTGCATATATGGAAAACAAATTCAGGTGAGGTTCCCATTTGGAGAAACAAGGGAAAATGGGATTGTAGAATTGGTGCATGGTGATGTGTTTCACCCAATTACAGTGCCTTCACTTGGTGGATCCCTATATTATGCCTCCTTCATAGATGATTTCTCTAGGAAGACATGGATATATTTATTGAGGATGAAATCATAGGTTTTCAATAAATTTAAAGAGTTTAAAGATATTTTAGAAAACCAGAAAGATAAGAATATTAAGGTGTTGAGAACTGACAACAATGGTGAATTCTGTGGAAATTTTTTTTGTCATTTATGTAAGAAGTGTGGAATAACATGCCAAAATACCACACCATATACCCCACAAGAAAATGGAGTTGTCGAGAGAATGAAAAGAACGTTCATGGATAAGGAAAAGAGCATGCTCAGTGGTGTTGGGATCGCACAAGAACTCTCGGCGGAGGCAGTCGACACTGCAAGATATCTGGTGAATATATCTCCTTCATTGGTGCTTTTCGAAACAACTCCATATAAGGTATGGTCGGGTAAGAATCCTTCGGGTGCACATCTGAAAGTATTTGGTTGTGATGATTTTTTGCATTTTCCCAAGGAAAAGAGGAGAAAGTTGGAAAATAAGGCAGTCCAATGTATTTTCATTGGATATAAAGAAGGAATGAAAGGATATAATCTTTGGGATCCTCAATCAAGGAGAATAGTGTATAGTCGAGATGTGGTCTTTAGAGAAATTAGAGCTAAGTCTGATCATGAGGAAGTTGTTCAGAACGAGAATAATCTAGATGAGTAAGGTGTAGTTTGAACTGAGGAACAAAGAAGATTATTCGGATGAGTTGACTGAATCTGAGGAAGGGGTGGAACAACACACTCTCGTGAAAAGTAGGTCAGAAATAATAAGAAAATCAATTGAAAGGTATAGTTCTCCCAACTTCCATTATGCATTCATGTTAACTTCCATCGATGATGAGCACAATTTTATCAGTGAGGCAATCGACTCAGCATAGGGTAAACTTTGGAAGGATTCCATGGTCAAAGAGATGGAATCCTTGCAAAATAATGAGACATGGGATTTAGTCAAGCTACCTAGTGGAAGAAATATCATCAGTAGAAAATGGGTATTCAAGAAGAAGATGAATGTCGCAGGACAAGTCAAGAAGTTCAAAGATCGAATGGTAGAGAAAGGTTATTCCCAATTCGAGGTAGTCAACTTCAGTGAGATGTTTTCCCCTATTGAAAAAATAACTTTCATTAGAGTACTAGTGCCTCTAGCTGCAACATTCTATCTTGAAATAGAATAGATGGATGTGAGGAAAACATTCCTACATGGGGACCTAGAAGAATAAATCTACATGAAATATCCTGAAGGATTAGTAGTAAAGGGAAAGTAAGAGTTGGTGTGCAAACTGAAAAATATCCCTCTATGGTCTAAAGAAATTTCCAAGGATGTGGTACCATAAGTTCGACACATACATCCTTAGTTTGGGATTTGTGAGAAGTAAAGTTGTTCACTACATATATTCTAAGGAAGAAGGTGGGAATTTCATATATGTAGCTTTGTATGTCGATGACATGTTGCTTATTGGAAACAACATGGATGCAATGAAGGAGCTGAAGAAGCGCTTATCCTCCAAATTCGGCATGAAGGATCTTGGTGCATATAACTTCATTGTGGGAATGGAGGTTAAGAGAGACCGAGCCGCTAGAAATATCTGGTTGAATCAGACAAAGTATATTGAAACAATTCTTAAAGGGTTCAACATGCAGTATTGAAAACCAGTGAAGGTGTTAATTCCTATGGGAGCAAGGCTTGCTACTGAACAATGTCCAAAGACACGGGAAGAAATAGAGGACATGGCATGTGTTCCCTATGCAAGAGTTGTCGGTAGTATAATGTATTTGATGGTATGCACTTGACCAGACATTGCCCATTCAGTGGAAGTGTTGAGTAGGTACATGTCGACACCTGGAAAAGAGCATTGGACAACTATCAAAATATTATTCAGGTATTTGTGTGGCAGGAAGGACTATATTATATGCTAAAAAGGAATACCTGGAGGTGACCGTGGTAAATTAAATGTACATGGATTTGTTGACGTTGATTGGACTGGAGATATGGATCAACGAAGGTCGACCAACAGATATGTCTTCAATATGTTTGGTGGAGAAATAAGCTCGATCAATAAGCGACAAGAGGTTGTAGCCTTGTCAACAAAAAAAGATAAATACATGGCATTCACTCATGGAAGCAAATAAGTGGTATGGTTGCAAAGGTTGTGTTCAGGAATAAGGTTTGAGCAGATAGCTATGAAGGTAAGTTGCAACAGTCAAAGCGCAATATTTATGGAAAATAAACCTGCTTATCATTCAAAGACTAAGCACATTGATGTAAAATACCATTTCGTTAGAGATATGGTGGAAAGTAACAAGGTGCTAATGGAGAAATTAGATACATTGGAAAAAATAGTAGACTTTCTGACCAAGTCTGTGAGTGTTGTGAATTTCTCTTGGTGTAGAGAGGCAATGGGAATTTCTACCCCAGGTCTATGAATGAAAGTTCAAGAGTCTTGTTTCAACAAATAAGACAAAACGTGGGAGAATTTTGGGTTGTTATACTCTTTACAGTGAAAGTATAGCCAAGGTGAATCGACTAATGGTCGAAGTCAAGGTGCATTGACAACAAATCATAGGTCAAGGTGAGTCAACCAAGTAAATTCGAAGTCGAAGGTCGAGGAAGTTTGACATGGTAAAGGCATCGACAACAAGTCGAAGAGGTCAGCAGGTGGATGTGTGGAAACCGACTGAAGACCGAATGAAGGCCGACTAGTAGTCGACTGGTAATACGACTTGGAGTTGACTGTAACATAATCCCGAGATTTGTGAGATTTGTATCCAATGATCTTCATGGATATATAACCGTTTTTGGGCACCAAGTATTTAGGGGTTTTCCTATTGTAAGTCCTATAAAGAGGCGTGTTATAAGGAAGTAAAGGATAATGCAAAATATTCTTATGCATGTGTAAATCATAGGTTCTTGGTCATGTAGATGTAATTCAAATTGGCTACATGGTTATTCTTGCACAAGAAAGAGGGTTTGATGTTGATTGTGTCTTAGGTGTGGACCAAGATTAGACATGTAACATTTTATTCAGATTGAATAAGACAACAAGAGAGCAGAACGCTCAAGGAATGTTGTTTTTCCCAGTTTGGGTTTCCATGGTAAAATCTCTATGTACTGTGTGATTGCTTTGTCATTTGCGTTCTTGATTAAATTCTTCTTCTCTTCTGCTAGGTTTAGTGTGGAAGTGTCTCTCATTTCCTGACACCCACCACCTGATGTTTTTGGTGTACGTGTGTCGGGCACTTCTGAGGGGTGGTCACAAGGGGGGGCATGATATCCCCTCCTACTTAGGCTAATCCTTTTCTTGGAGCCAATGGGGTTCAAGGCAGTGCCCAAAATTTATTTTTTGGGGGGCAATTTTTTCTATTTTAGCAATTTTCTAAATATGTCTGATTGACGAATTAGGGTTTTGGTAGTTATAGAACACCTAAAATATTTTACATATTGTACTATACATGGTGAAATTAATACAATGAAGAGTTGAGAGGTGGAGTACCAAGGAAGGATGATTTTCTCCCAGTTAAGAGTTTCTACCGTAAATCTCTATGTACTATGTATATGAACCATTGATTAATTTCTATTTTGCTTAAGAATATGTATGCATTGTCTTATTCATAAGTTTAAAACTTACATTTATAGATCTAGAAGGATATGGAATACTTGTCAAGTGATGTTGTTGTAATTGGAGTATTACTCATTGAGAGACCACCCTACCTTAAAGAGGCTTGTGAACATTTCTTTCTCTTTTGAAAATCATTAACATAAAATTAATTAACTTTTACTTACAATCTTACATTTTTTATTCTACCCTTATATTTCTTTAATTATGTTGTTTGCAATTCAATTTATAAATTAAAGATCACCATATTAATTATTCTTGAATAATTAATCTTACTAAATTACATAACCCAATAATACAAACATACAAATTTATGTTGAATGCATTCATACCACCAAATACAAGAAACCTTCTAAATCCAATGTTAATTTAAACTAATTAATTTATTTAGTGTAAAAAAGGTTATACATAATATATTAAACTATGCCTTATTATTTTTGTTTTAGAGGTGTATGGTTTGAGAGCCTAGACCGGGTGTGTTTTGATGTTTTATAGCCTAAATCATCTTAAACTTATCAATATTAAATTATGTTTTATTATTTTGTTTTAGAAGTGTAAACTATGCCTTATTACTTTGTTTTAGAAATGTATGGTTTGAGAGCGTAAACCGGGTATGGTTTGAGAGCCTAAATCATCTAAAACTTGTGAAAGGGGANTTTTTTTTTTTTTAATTTCATTTGTTTATAAACTAAACATTACTTACTTAGTCATAGTTTGTATTGTTTGAGGATGTAGTCATAGTTTGTATTGTTATTGATGTATTATTGTTTAGAATTTAATTTTTTTATCAACCATGTTATGTTTAATGTAAATAATTTAATTTAAAATGAGCTACACTTTATGTATTTTTAAAATCTTTTTTAATAATTAAATATTAAATTAAATAAATTATATTTATTTTTAAAATTTTACGTTATAATTAATTATTAAATTAAATAAATTAATATATTTAAAAAGTTATTTAAATATTAAATATTAAAATATATTTAAATACAAACTTATAAAAAAAATCTAACTCAACCTCATTTTGAATATATAACTCTAATATAATATATTTGTAAAAAATTATAATTGAAACTTCATTTTAAATATATGATCCTAATGTAATTTATTTGAATATTTTTAATGTTATTTTTTAAAACATTATTCATTTAATAATATATGTTGGTCTCCAGTTTTGATCATGTTTTTGCCTATATTATATTACAAAGATCTTCATTTCCATACCCAGTACCACTCCTTCTGGCTTTGTTTTGACACAGTTGACATTTCTTTACCACTTAATGGGGTTACGTAAGGTATCTTTACTTTTCAAGTTATTTTTTTGTATTTTGATGCTTCAAATTAATATTGAAACTAATGTGGCTTGAGTTGGGTACTATTTCTATTTTGAAACAGGATTAGCTAGTACTAGGTACCAGCTTGTACCCCGTGGAGATACCAACGAAGCTGCTCAAGATACGCGTGTTATGGCCAGAGTGGGAGACAGGGAGATTTACATGACATATGGAGTCATCACTCATATGATGATTGAAGGCACAATGATAAAACTGAGTTGTTAATATTTCATGATTCACACTTCGTGACACTACGTGTCACGAAGATGTGAAGACCGTTTTTTAAACTTGATTTGAAGCTATTTTCGGATCTGGGATCTGTTTGAATTAATGTATTTTTGCTTTAGACTGTTATGGAGGAGGATCTATATATAACCAGAGGATCACTCCTAAGAAAGGGTTGGGTTATGTTATGTTATGTCATGAATACACATTTCTAAATACAAGTTGTTGTTGCGTTATGTTATTTCACTGTCATACGATTTGAGCTATTTTCTTTGAGTAAATGGAGTATGAAGTATACACAGTGGTTGCATAGAATGATATAGTTAGTTCTGGTTCTTCCTTTCAGCGTTTGTACCTTTTGGTTGGGCCCACCAAACAGGTTCAAGTCGTTGTTGTTCCCTGTATTAAATTTAGTTTATTTCAGTATCGTAGTAATTGCATGCATGTAGTTTATTGAGTTTTGGAATTAACTGTTCAGATTATTGCTTGATTATTCTTCAACTGTATCGTTTCCAGCATATTAATATCCTTTACGTTGATGAGTATTGAAAGCAGGGTTGATTCTTGTAGAGTTTAGAGCACGAATTAGGTTTGCTTTGATTCCAATTTCCAATTTGAACATAACTTAGAGTTTGAATGAACTTCATTTTGGTTGGGATAGTTAGTTACTCTGCTTAGTTAGGATAGTTAGGTTGCAATTAAATTAGGGGAAGCTTCCGGTACCAGTAGGGTAAGTAGGATATTTCTTTGTTTTCCTGTAGACAGATTTAGATTTATTTTCGATGTTTAGAGTAAATGCATTGTAGGAAATACTCTTTCTGTCGTGGCTTAAATAGAAATGGTGATGATAGATGATTAAAGGTAGTGGTAGATAGTCTTATGAAATTACATTAGAGTGGAAGTAGAAGCATCAACACTTAAGCATAGGATTGTTCTCTGTTGATGAAGTAAATAGGAAATGACAAGTTTCAGGATAGTCATTAGGATTCAGTTTCTCAGAGTGAGTTTGTGTTTTCTTCTAAAGATAGTTTTTAGATAGGGATTACAATATTACCCGCACATACAGTGTAGCAGCTCGAAGTTTACTTACCCTGGTTTGACACTTCAATGTTTCAGGTCATTAAAATCTTTAATATCGCAGCCTGACATTTTTGGCGATGTTGTCGGGGAGCTGTTTAAAAGGTAAGTTAGATAGTTGTCTTGATTAGTTTTAGAATGCACTTAGTTTGGTGTGGTATGTTAGTAGGTTGATAGTAAGAGGAGCTGTGGAAACAAAAGGGGTGAAAACTGACATATCAGTTATCACAGGTACTCTGAAACTCAATCTTAGTTTCTTTTCTTTCCATTTAGCATGACTTCATGAGAAATAGAGATCCTAGAGGTAGATTTAGGAAAAATATAAAACCACAAAAAGAAGAAACCTCCACCCAAAAAGCGATAGAAACTGAGACTGAAATTCTCGCTGAGGAAACCATAGAACAAAACCTAGAACCAGGAAACATCATACAACAACAAACTCAAAACCCTGGTGATCCAGCCCTAGATGACACAGTTGATCCAGAGAAACTACAAGCTCTTCTCAGGAACCCTAACTCTGTAGTCTCACAGATAGAAACTACAACTGTGGAATCAAAGGCCATAAGATCCTCAAAAGGACCGATAGGAGATAAGACTTCTAACAAAAAGAATCCAGAAAGGTGGGATTTCACACCCTCACCAAAGAAAGATAGGATTGCTTACACAAACCTTGGTAATCCTTTTACCATGGGAGAAAGAGGGAGAGACTTACATGGGGAACTTCACATTGAAAATGAAGGTGAAGAACAAGCAGAGAATGTGTTACCACCAGAAACCACCTTTGGATTTCCTATTTTGGATTTAGTCCAGAATGTCAATATGAAAAATATCCCACTTTCAGCACTACCAACCTTCCATGGAAAAAATAGTGAGGACCCAGATGTCTTTATTTTTGAGTTCGACATCCTGTGCGGGAATTATAACTATCTCCAGGATGCACATAAACTGAAATTATTTCCTGCCACCCTGAAAGATTCTGCATTACGTTGGTTCATGAGTTTAGGAGAATACAACATTAGATCTTGGGAAGATATGAACGCAAAATTTTTAAAGAAGTACCATGATTATTGCAGAACCAAGGATTCTCAGAATGACATCTTCAAAATGCAACAGCAAGATGAAGAGAGCCTTGAGGATTTTCTAGAAAGATTTACCTATACCCTTCAAAAATCTAAATATAATGACCTCCAGGATGAAGCAATCAAGACTCTTTTCTTAAAAGGAGTTTTGGAAGAATATATTGACACTCTCAATTTAATGGCTTCAGGAGACATTTATCAAAAAAACTTTGAAACAATTAGTGAACTCTGTAGAACTTACTCAAGAAGTAAAGGGAAAAATGCAAAAGGTGTGAGAGAACCAGTCAACAAAAATACCAAAACATCCACATCTGGTGGAGTTACTAGAGTCAAATTGGGAAACCTTTTGGATAATTTCAAAACAGAAATTTTAGGAACAATTGGCTCTCAGTTAGACACTTTGAAGATTAAGAGAAAGAAGGAAGAGGAAAACCCTGTCCTAAGTATATTTTGCCCAAAATGCAGAAAAAGGCATCCTTTACGAGAATGTCCTTTGGACAATGTTCCTGTATGTGCAATATGTACTGAAAATCATAAAACAGAAGATTGCCCATCCTTACCTAGATTGAAAGCAATATTCAAGGGAGGGGAAGCTCCAGGGACTCCATCTGCACCTAAGAAGCCTTGGCAGCCTAGAAATCCAAATGCAAATGCATATCAAGAACCATCCCCACAATCTTCCATCTATTATCCACCCTTCTCTCAACAACAACATCCATGGAACTGGCCAAGCTGGCCTTCACAAAATTCCCCTGCTCAACCTTGGTACCAGGGATGGAGAAATCCAAACTTTGGAAATAACCAACAGCAGCATGCAGTACCAATTC
>ML779279.1:0-23855 GCA_009831015.1 Picea engelmannii | reverse complement strand
GATTACTCCATAATGTTTCATCATTTCCACGACCTGTACCTAATGAACTAACCCACCATGACATTTCATATCATAAAAATGCACCACATTCCCGGAGCTGAGTTCGACATGACTCATATATGATCATACTCTGCACTTACGTATGGCTATCATCATTTTTCCACATGCCATTGATCCCCACGACAATTCAAATATTCTCATATGATTTTTCTCCCGACTACATCCCCCATCACATTCTCTCCCTCCGTCGCCCTCATCCAAATTTCACTGCTCACCCATATACCTCCCCTGTGATATCAAGTATAACCATGGTGGAAAATCGCCATGAACCGGAGACATATGCAGACCTAGAGGCCCTTCCGGAGTATGAGGAAACCAGAGATATTTTTAAGCAAGCAGGTTGGGAGCCGTTTCTGAAGAAATTCAAGGGATATAACGATGCAATCACGCTCCAGTTTGCTCTGCATTTTGAGGGTGGGTTAGCTAAAGTGGGCGAGCTCGAGTTCGAAGTCACGAAGAAGTTCATTTCAGAGGCAATTCAATTGCCCACCACAGGCCAGAGATGGACAAAGGGTTAGCCTGTTGACAAACAACTCTACACTCAACTTTTGAAACCACAGTACCAGGAAACACAGTGGTCCGAGGGAACATCGCGGTCATGGCTGGAACCACAGTGGGCTCAATTGTTAGCCATCCTCTAACGTTACCTCACGTGTGAAGGATGGTATACCATCGTCTTTCCCTGCCATGCCCGACTCCTATTACACTTCAAAGGTAATCATCTGAACATACCCTTCTTTCTGTTGAAAAGTTTAAAAAAGATGGCCGAACAAGTACGAAAGGCCAAAGATTTTCGTGGGAGTCTATTTCATTTTGGTCTTGTTAAGATATTGATTAAGTCTGCACTGTCCAAGAAGCAAGAAACGTGGGATATGTTCACTATAAAAACCCTAACCTCTGTCAAGTCTAAAGATAGGAGTGTTAAGCCTGCTCCCACACAGAAGAAATTGAACTCTAGGAAAAAGAGGGTTAAAACCCCGACCAAAGTCTGTGCTAACCCTAAGAACATACCCGATAGCACAATTGAAGCCAACACTGGAGACCCTAATTCAGAACATTCAATTTATGCTCATGGGTCTGACGGAGTGGAAACCAATAATGAAACTGTGAAGAATACTACTCCTACAGAAGCACATGTTGAAATTCCGAGTTCTTCCCTAGCTGCTGAGAACATAATTGACGTGGAGGAACTGGCAGAGTTGGCTGGCAAACCTAGAAGAAATCCAAAACGAAAATGTAAGAGCACATTGTCAGGTATGGATAACTCTGTGCCCAGTTACCCACCACAAGAGAGGTTAGAAAGTGTGGATGATCATGAGGTGGCTCCAGATCCCTCTGAAATGACTTGGACTCTGTCCCAATTCATTCGAAAAACCCGTAAAGTGGATCGGCAGGCTACTGCGTCCAAAGGAATTGAGCAGAGTGAGCCAATTCAAGTACCAACAGGTACCCTTGCTCGGATACAAAGAGAGTTCACTCGTGAACCTAGTCCAGTTGACAACCCCGATCCAGTTGACACCTCTGAACTCAGTCCAGATCATCCAAATCTAGTTGACACTTATGAACGAAGTCAAGATGAGTTCACTCCTGAACTTAGTCCAGATCATCATTATGATCCAGTTGCCACCCCTGCTCAAAGTTCAGACGAGTTCACTCACGCATCCAGTCCTCAACCACAACCAGGACAGGATCAAACATTTGAAACCTACTGTGAAATTTCCTCTAGTCGATCCTTGAAACCAATGGTAGCAAGACTAGAAAGCAGGAATAACAGGTTGAAAGAAAAGCTACAGGAATACACTATCTTGGACCGACATTTCAAAACTGAGAATGAACTCATGAAAGTCAGGATAAATCATTTCTTGTCTAAAATTGAAAGATTAAAACGAAGGAATAAGGGTCTTTTCCAAAGGAACAGGAAACTACAAAAGACTGCCAGAAAGCATATTATAATCAACCGATTCCTCAAGAAAGAAATCAGAAATATGAAGAAACATGAGAGGTTACAAATGTTGGTTGCAACTGCTGCAACCCTCTGATTGCTACCAGTCTTTGACTTTTTTGTTGCCTGAGGACAAGAAAATACTTCAGCGTGGGGGCATGTTGGTCTCCAGTTTTGATCATGTTTTTGCCTATATTATATCACAAAGACCTCCATTTCCATACCCAGTACCACCCCTTCTGGCTTTGTTTTGACACAATTGACATCTCTTTACCACTCAATGGGGTTACTCAAGGTATCTTTACGTTTCAAGTTATTTTTATGTATTTTGATGCTTTAAATTAATATTGAAACTAATGTGGCTTGAGTTAGGTACTATTTCTATTTTGAAACAGGATTAGCCAGTACCAGGTACCAGCTCGTACCCCGTGGAGATACCAATGAAGCTGCTCAAGATCCGCGCATTATGGCCAGAGTGGGAGACTGCGAGATTTACATGACAGATGGAGTCATCGCTCATATGATGATTGAAGGCACAATGATAGAACTGAGTTGTTAATATTTCATGATTCACACTTCATGACACTACGTGTCATAAAGATGTGAAGACCGTTTTTTAAACTTGATTTGAAGCTATTTTTGGATCTGGGATCCGTTTGAATTAATGTATTATTGCTTTAGACTGTTATGGAGGATGATCTATATATAACCAGAGGATCACTCCTAAGAAAGGGTTGGGTTATGTTATGTTATGTCATGAATACACATTTCTAAATACAAGCTGTTGTTGCGTTATGTTATTTCACTGTCATACGATTTGAGCTATTTTCTTTGAGTAAATGGAGTATGAAGTATACACAGTGGTTGCATAGAATGATATAGTTAGTTCTGGTTCTTCCTTTCGGCGTTTGTACCTTTTGGTTGGGCCCGCCAAACAGGTTCAAGTCGCTGTTGTTCCCTGTATTAAATTTAGTTTATTTCAGTATCGTAGTAATTGCATGCATGTAGTTTATTGAGTTTTGGAATTAATTGTTCAGATTATTGCTTGATTATTCTTCAACTGTATTGTTTCTAGCATATTAATATCCTTTACGTTGATGAGTATTGAAAGCAGGGTTGATTCTTGTAGAGTTTAGAGCACAAATTAGGTTTGCTTTGATTCCAGTTTCCAATTTGAACATAACTTAGAGTTTGAATGAACTTCGTTTTGGTTGGGATAGTTCATTACTCTGCTTAGTTAGGATAGTTAGGTTGCAATTAAATTAGGGGAAGCTTCCGGTACCAGTAGGGTAAGTAGGATATTTTTTTGTTTTCCTGTAGACAGATTTAGATTTATTTTCGATGTTTAGAGTAAATGCATTGTAGGAAATACTCTTTCTGTCATGTCTTAAATAGAAATGGTGATGATAGATGATTAAAGCTAGTGGTAGATAGTCTTATGAAATTACATTAGAGTAGAAATAGAAGCATCAACACTTAGGACTGTTCTCTGTTGATGAAGTAAATAGGAAATGATAAGTTTCAGGATAGTCATTAGGATTCAGTTTCTCGAGTTTGTGTTTTCTTCTAAAGATAGTTTTTAGATAGGGATTAGAATCTTACCCGCACATACAGTGTAGCAGCTCGAAGTTTACTTACCCTGGTTTGACAATTCATTGTTTCAGGTCATTAAAATCTTTAATATCGCAGCCTGACAATATACATAATAATAAAATTGGATTATTTATTTACAATTGAATTTATATAACTTTGTATTTAAAATTAAATAATTTTTTTAAATGATTGGAGTTTATGTCTTTTTTAAATATTAATTATAAAATAATTAAAATATAAAATATATTATTTAATTTGAATTATAAGTAAAACCAAAAAAATTAAAAATCTTATTATGATTTTATGGAATATGTTTTTACTTCATATTTTTATTATGTTTTTACAGAGTGAAGAGGAAACCATATTTCATACATTTACCTACATAAATTGGCATATAAAAATAAATATGAAAAATAAATTTTTTATAAAACAGTTTTCAATACAAACTTCAATAAACATATGATGTGGTAAATATAACAATACCATCTCAGTACAGGAGAAACATTTTAATTACAGTATTAAACTATAATCATAATAACAAATAGGAAAGTACATAATACAAAATAAAATAATTGTTACTAAATAGTTTTTAACAACATTAATGGAATAAAATAAAAAGTTGTTAACAACTTCAATGGAATAAAATAAAAAATATATAGAAATCACTTCAACCCACTTATCAATGCATAGTTTTTAACTTACTACAGCATTATTAAAAACCTCACAATCTTTTATGGATTGATAGTAAAAATCTCACAATCTTTTATGGATTGATAGTAAAAATCTCACAATCTTCTATGGATTGACAGTTTTTAACTTATTTCAATATTATAATAAACCACAATACAATTTGACCATAGTATGATTGAACCTGCCAACTTGACATATAATAATAAACCACACTACAATAATGTGATTGGCTATAATTTTTTATTGAACATGCCAACTTGACAGATAACAGTGTACAGATAACAGTGTACTGAGCATGCCCATAGTAGATTAAGCAAGGATACAAATGAAGAAGATATAAACAATAAAAAATGATTACTTGATACAGCCATTCATAATTGGAAAGATGAACTTTCTCCACGTTCAAAAAAGCACACAGGCACTAGACTTGGAAGTTATCAGCATGTCGGCATTGTGCAAACAATTTTCCATTTTATAAACAAACATATCAGTTTAATTTTTGGAACACAGCATTCCAAGCATCCCACCACCATCACTGGTTGGAACCAGAACAAATAATTATTTTCGTTCACATCATTCACATGTTACAGGATCTCCGACTGTTGCTAAACAAATTCAGGATTGTGAATGTTATTACGTAATATACACGCAATTATTACATCATTCATGAGCTACCAGACTAAGATTTATGCAGTGGAAGTCTCATGAATTACATCATTCATGAGCTACCAGACTAATTTGTATACTCACAAAGTACTGTAAAACATTTTTCAAGGCCGTTTTTTTTTTGCTATACTATCCTTGATCTGCTGGACTGGTATATGGTTGAGATGCCAGTATTTAAGCTGTCAAAAGCATATTGTATCTGATCTAGACTACACTAGCCCTTAACAAATAGAAAGAAAAAAGAGTTGAAATCCTCAAAAACAATGAGAACTTCACATATTCTCCCCAACGTAGTTAAAATTTTTACATATCCTTAGATATCATCATCAAACAAAACAGAACAAGATTTCTGCTATATAATCATCAGATATACTAGCAGATCTGTGGTGTCTACCATCCAAATCTACATCCAAATGTAATGTGCAAAAAACAGAAAGTCTGTCAATCTACAACTGACTGACCTAATAAAATATGGCATTCGTTTGTTAGAAAGAATGCGGATAGATGTGAGGGGCTGAATTCATGAGCATCTCCACCGTGGGGCCTGACTCTATGACATCAGTAAGAAGGCGAAGGTAGAAAGCCTTGAGTCTCTTCAACAACAAACCCCAGCTGTAATTGTGCACCCTCACGATTCGAACACGAAACCTCCCGCAGATCCCAGCTATGAATAATCCCTTCTTCCTACGATGACCCAATCTGAGCGTAGGTGGAACACTCCTTCTGTTGGGTTTTGTCTTGTGATCATATCCATCTGCTGTGCTCTCAAGGAGGTCATAGCCAGCCTTATAATGACGAGTCCAATGGAGGCTAATGGGAACTCTGAGTCTGAATGCTCTCCTGCTGCTCAACTCCATACTGTGCTGTGTATGTATACTTATTCAAATCCTTCGTTCAGGTAGAGAGCCCCTGATACCTTCAAACTTCTTGAACAGAGTATGATGATTGAGGAGGGGATCTTTGACAATGGTGTTTCTTTGTATGTGCAATATATATCCAAGTTGGACGAAAATAATCGGCTTCTCCTTATTAATTAACGAATTGGAAGGCTATTCAATTGCATGTGGACACAGGCATCCACTTTTTTTTTTATATATATATATATATATATTCACACTACCCAACCTCTCATTTCACATATATCTATCACCCACCTAACAATTTATGGGCGACTCTATTGGACACTACAAGATATGTGTTGGTTATGGATGAATTCATGTAACAGGGTTTACACAGGTTGGTTATGTATGAATGCATTTAATATCATAAATTTTATATACTGAAAGTGAACGTGCTTACCGTGTGGCAATTGATCTCTGCATTGACTTTTATGATATAAATCTACTTTATGCATCAACGCTTTCTCTCTGTGGCCACTTACACACAGTCCAGAAATAAATGTATGGCTTGGAAGGCACAGCTTTGCTGGATGCCACAAAGCTCTTCCACTGTATTTTATAAATTGCTAATTCTCTTAACGCATGCTTTTTTTTAATGGATAACTCTATTTATTTTATGAATTTTGAAGTTAAATTAATTCTGCTCAATACATTTAAATACCATATCCTGTAAAACACCAACTGCCCAGGTGTAAAAAAAATCAGATTTAATTGTCCAATATTGTTGAGTAATTTAAAGAATGGTAGGTTGTGAATTATGTTTTAAAATATTTGAAATTATCAATATCTTCTAAAACTTTAAATTTATTAGTTTTTATAATTAGTTATAATGTTTTTGAATTTTTTAGATATAAATTGGGTAAAAGATTTTGAAAAGTTCCACATTTAGTGGATATTCCACCCATTTAAGATGAATTTTCTGGATATAAACTGTGTAAAAGATTTTGAAAAGTTTTACATTTGTAATGGACACTCCACTCATTTAGGATGAGTGGAATGTCCACTAGTAACTTTAGATGTTTCAAAATCTTTTACATAATTTATATCCAGAAAATTAAAGCAATAATATCCAAATTTAATAGTGCAATAATACAAATTTTTTAAATTTCTTTGTGAATTTTAACTATTAATTCTTTCATTTTTTAATTAATTTTTTTGAAATGTTTTTTCAATTTGAAAATATGAATTTTTTTTTAAATTAAAAATTTATAAAATTATTTCTTAAAAATATTTAAGGAAAAAAACTATTTATAATGTATTGTAAAAAATGAAACTATTTGTATCATATTTGTACTCTATTGAATATAGTATAAAAAATAATATGATGATGATGACAACTTCTATTAGACCTAATTGGTTTATGGGAATTTAAAAGGGTAAGTGATTACTTGCAATTCTTTAGAATTTTGTTTTTTTGTTAAAAAACATTAAAAGAAGCTTTTCAAAATCACCATAATTTTGTTAAGTTAAAAGATTAGAAAGATTGATGGTGTGACAAATATTTTGAAATATAAAAATGCCTTGAACATACCATAGAAAATCACTATTATACTATTTTAATTTCTTTAAATTCTTAAATAGATTAAACAGTTTGGAATATTTTTTTCCATATAAATTTGTGTTCTTTCTTTAAAGTGTTGTTTTTAAATATTTTTGAAAACAAAGAAGGTAATTTATTTTTTCATAAGTTATCATATAATTTTTTCAAAACTAAATAAATTGAATATATTTTTTTTATTTAATTTTTTTAATTTATAATTATTGAAAAAAAAATATTTTATTTAAATATTTTAAAAATAAGTAATAAAAAAATAATTTTATTATTTAATACTCATTAAAAATAATAATTATGAAAAATAAATTATTTTATTTAAATATTTAAAAAATAAATAAATATTTAAAAAATAAATTATGCAAGGTTCTTGCATCTCTAAGGAAGATTGATTCTCTACACAATTATTAGTTTCACACTTTTTAGTAGGAAACATAATAACATTATCATTTAGGAGTGAAATTCGGTCATGTGTAGAGATAAGTGGTTTAGGGTCAATATCATACTTTTGATATGGTTTTACTCTTTTAATATGGTTTTACTCTTTCCATTAAATGGTTTTTTTTTTTAACATTTTTTACTAAGTTTTTAACTTTCACACATAAAGTATCCATGTATTCATGTTCAAATAAGTCAAATATGAAGAAGCTTTTAACTTTCACACATAAAGTATCCATGTGTTCATGTTCAAAGACATTTTATAGAAAAAATAATTGTGTTCCTAATCTAAGACCTTTATTTAAATTAGCTTGGATACATATTCAAGTGTGAGTAAAAACTAGCAAATATGAATGTCTACATAGCCATGCTAATAAACTTATCAAAGAGAAAAGAGCATTATCAATAGTAATAAGGGAATTGGTATCCCCATATTCTAGAGGTATGCTAAGCATTCACACTAAATAAACTTATCAAGAGCATTATCAATAGTAGTATGGAATTTGGGAATTGGTATCCCCATATTCTAGAGGTATGCTAAGCATTCACACTAAATAAACTTATCAAGAGCATTATCAATAGTAGTATGGAATTTGAGATGGTCATATTTTAAAGGAATGTTAAGTATTCACATTAGATAGGGATTGTAAAGGTGTTTTAGTATATAAGTTGAAACTTGGTTGTTAATTCTTATAAAATGGTGATCCCTCCCTTAGGGTCCATTACGAGTGACATTTTCTTTAAGTTGAAAGAGAAATTCAAGAATACAAAAACACTTACATGGATCACTATGGTGCTTTTCAAGATGTAACACTAGGAATCAAGCATCCATTCCCAAAGATTAATTAACTTTGGAAAAGTATTTTTTATCAACTTGTGGTACATGCATTAGTTTTTTTCCCTCCTTTACCCAAGAGCGGTTGAGTTTTCTAACTAACATAAAGTAGGATTGTTAATGTAGAAGGACATAAGGGAAGGATTCTTGGAGTTTAGCAGTGAATCCTTGAAGGAGAGAGAGTATTATCTAGGTGTGACCATCCATCGGGCCCACTCGCTTTAGGAGATCCATCATGGAAGAAGAACCAACCATCTTCTAGGGTGAAACAAATGCACCTTTCTAGGGTGGAACTGAGCCATTCTTATGAAAAGTATCCATTCCAATTGAGAGAGTAACTAAAGAGACAACTAGAGAGACAATTGAAAGAAATGTATAGTTGTAGTAATGATTGTACACAATAGATCTTGAGTGATGTTGAATACAATAGGATGTAAGGAGTAAAATCATCAATAATAGGGGTAGGATTAACTAGAATAATGATGGTTAGGGTAGAGACTATGTCATATGAAGATAGTTTTAGCTCTTCATCTTCTACATTAACATAAGCTAAAAGGAAATATGTATTCTATAATTAATAATTCTATGATATTATATAACAAATCAATGTTATATTAAATGCATAATATCTATAATATTATGCATTGGAGAAAAAAGGGGGTTGAGAGGTCATAATCAATATTATAGGTGGCATTTAAAAGTATGATTTGCATATATTCTATGGTGTATGTTTCTACATACCAATTCCCTCATATGTCGTAAAATTTCACCAAACAACCCATTAGCATAAATTGATTATGGTATATTGGAACGTATCTGTTATTACAAAGTAACAAACATGGTCACCCCACAATCAATTAATCATTATGTTAGTAATAGGATCCACTCACTTCATTCTGGTTTCCTCCATTGACATTTAAGGATTATGGTATATTAAAACTTATATATTACAACGAACCAATTCCCTCTACTCATATAAGATGTTGACTTTTTTATAAAAAGATATTGATATCATACAAGGAAAACAAACCTTAAGTAAAATTATTGAACTTTCTATACCTATTATTATCTTACACCTCTTTATTGGAAACAAGACGAGCTGAAGAGCAGCAAGTCCCTTCCTTTAGGTCACGGTTTCCATTGCTTGGATTGATTGCTCGAGTGCTTAAAATAGCTTTGATCTCTGCATAAAATAAAGGAAGCATAACATGTATGGCGTAAGAAGGCTCAAATTGCTTATGCATGATTTCTACATTTTCACAACCCTCTGTACGTTTAGTGAAATATCATACATGCTACTAAAGAAACTATTTGGATATTATATTAAGGTTGGCACCATGCTTTTTATATGAACGGTTTCAAATGTAGTTTTGAATATCAAATCAAAATCATGGGATATTATATTAAGGTTGTCACCATACCTTTTATGTGAACGACTTCAAATGTAGTTTTGAAGATCAAATCGAAATCAAGAGAAAGATTGAGGCTTGGGACAATATATAAGAAATTTGCAGATGGCGACTAACATAAAATCCCAATTGAATAGTGTTGAGTCGAAGAATAACAAAGTATATAAGTAAGGTGATTCGGGAGAAGCCCAATTGAATCTAACATTGTGTTGAATATCAAATATTACCAATAGTACTCGTTGAATATCAAATATCATAAAAAAAAATAGTACTAGATGAATATCAAATATTATCAATAGTGTTGGATGCATATCAAATATTATCAATAGTAAGACTAGGAAATGCCATGGAAGAAAAATCATACTCTGGATTAAGAAGGCTATAGCTCAGTTTTATACAGAATTAAATACTTTGCATGAAAATTGGATTCATATATGTAAGTGTGCACATTGTTGACAATGTTTGTAGTGGTTAAAGAAATCTTGTAAAACTCTAGCTCTTACAGAGTGATCGACTCAAAAATAACAAAATGCGTACCACCTTCATGGACAACCTCTCTCTTGACAGAATATTGAAGTGACATAAATTTAGTATGCACATATCAATTCCACTTTGTTGATCGCTCCATTATTGAACATTTTGCAAGACAATAAAATGGATATTTTTTTCTAGTCTATGACATTGCAATTATACTTGGAAGAATTTGTTGGTCTACAACATTCCAAATATACATGGAAAAATACAACACTGCACAACTTTAGATTATAACCTTTATGTCCATGTTTATGTTATCTACCCCAAGATAGACTCAATAAATATAAAGGAGAAATATGTATATGATGTGTATCTTGGGATTTGAAGATTGAACTAAGGCACGTGGATCAAGCCCGAGTCCAATTTTCTTATAGAATTGCCCACTTCCCCATGGCACAATGCATGGCTTCCAAGTTTCGGTTTGTGTTGGATTTAGTGCAAAGATTCCATTCCAGTGGTTCCATTCCTTTGGCACATTCAAGTGATTGCATACCTTAGTAATAGTTATTCTAAAGCCAAAGGTAAACTCCAATGGCATTACGTTATGTCAACCAGTTATGTCCATCAATGCAATTATGATCTACAGGAAAAAGTGTAGTTCGATTGAGAGTTGTTGATTATCTCGATTTCAAATTGTTGCATCTAGACACTGAAGAAAATAGATATTGAGGAACAAGCATGGGCTTGTATGACACATAAGAACATGTATAAGTCCAAGGTTTCGATTGTGTATGATCCTTTTGCAATGTGCTTTCTCTATTGAGTGAATAAATAGAGCATATCCCCCATGGAAAAGGGATGAAGTGATACCTTATTATTGTATGCCCTAACCATGCACCTATGATACCCATTGTGTTTTCGAGCATCTCAACTAACATCCGTTCTTATGCAATAGTTGCTTGGTTCATGATCCAAAATGGATTGAGAAAGGCCTAAAAATAAAAGTTCTCAGAATCAGATGAAACCAGTGCCATTGCGTCGGGATCGTCGAGCCAATTTTGACCATACTTTTTTTTTTTTGAAAATGGACATTATATGCAAAAGTTATCACTTTATGATCATTTTCCCAAACATGCAAAAAAAGTTAAAAAGTCAACAGTCAACAGGACGTACTATTGACGTCAGTAGTATGTCAGCATGACGTTGCAGGTGACGTCGGCATGATGTCAGTAGGGACACGTGGAAACACCATGGCATGCCACGTGGAAGTCATTTTTGTTGTTTTTAGCACTGAGTTGGACCTGCAAAAATTTGACACTTGGCACTATACGGAAGTGACACATGGTAGTACAAATGATGACATGACCCAGTGAAAGTTTGACATGTGGCAGTATGGAGATGACTATGTAGGATGATAGGATGATGATGTGGCGACAGGTGGCAATCTCTGGCACAACACGTGGCGTACAAGCTGACTGTGCAACTGACTAGGTCGGTGACTAGACTGTATGATGGCTAGTCCAGAGGTGACACATAGGGCACCATGTGGCACCCTAGATGAGGCCAAGGTTGGCTGGTAAAAAATTTTGCTGCGCTCTGTGAGGGTCAAACCCTTGACCTCCCAACCGACCAATAGACTAACCTCCACACGCCAACCATCCTAGCTACCAGTGTTCCTTGTTTAACATATGACGCCATAATTATTTGAGTTGGGTTTTGGCGGATATTTTGGGATAAGCCCAAGTTGGCGAGGGGCTATCCCATCCAACCAGGATCAAGACCATGCGACCAGGGTACTAAAACCAAGGTGGAACACCTATGGCAAGGATTGGCCCGAGCCCATATGGCACTCACACAGGATCGAGGGAGAAGATTTAAGGGCGCAAGTGCTTAGCATATGGCCACATGGAAAACGAATATGACCAAGAGCCTGAATCAAAAGGGGCACACACCAATGTTTTCCATTTTGTGAGTTTTTATCCATATAGTTTGGGTTTTTTGTTGATTTAAGCCTGATTTTTGTGGATTTTGGTCTTTTTTGGAGGATTTGGAGCCCTTTTTGAGGCCATATATTAGGGTCAAGTTGGGAGGAGACCCCCAAATCAATATATATATATATATATATATATAAATCAGAGGTTTTTGAAAGTCCAAGAAGGTTCAAAAATAGAATAAGGATAATGAGTTTGGAAGCTAAATCCATTTTTATGCAGGGAAGCCATTGATAAAACAAACTTTGGAGGCCATTCCAAGAGCTACGCTCAAACTTTTTCAGTGTCGTCAATTGCATTGGATTCTTGAGATTGAGTAGAACACATCCAGAACAATTTGTGATCCATTTGATGTATTTTTGATGAATTTTCAAAGCATTGAAGATTAATAAGAAATCCTCCCCCACTGAGACAAAGGCCCATAGACATAGGTAAACTTATGTCAAACTTCGTTAACAATCTTGGAGTTATGATTTGTTGTTCTTGATGTTTACCTTCTATTATGCATTCTTTATGATGGATGCAACATTTTTTTATTAAAATCTCCTTCCTCTATGTTTTTGAATGGTAATTTAACACATGCTTAAAACTCAACCAAGTCTTTAAAAGATCATTTTCGAATCAGGTGGTATCAAAGTAGGTTGATAGTTGGTTGTTTGAGTTTGCATGACTACTAGGGAATAGCTAAGTCCTGGTGAAGGAGAACTTGTAGAAGGAGATCCTGAGATTGGATCAAGAAATATGACATCCCAAAGTGAGAGGATGGCATCGAAAGGACTTTCTCAAATTGAAAGAGAGTTTCAAAAGACTTTATTTTCCATGTCGGAGATGGTAAAAGTGTTGTATGATTATTACTTGGAACGAAAGAGACCATTTCTAGGGAATATTCAAATAAAGATAAAATTTAAGAAGGAGAGGACCCTCCTAAAACTCCTCCTTCACCTCCTTCATCTCCATCATCTTCTTCTTCTTCAAGTACAAGTTCAAATTATACTGCAAGAAAACATTCTCATAAACATAAGCCTGATAAGCGATTACTTAAACTTGATGTAAAATTTGTTTTTCCTATGTATGATGGCGAAGTTAATGCCAAGAAACTTGATAATTGGGTTAGGCAGATGGAGGTATATTGTAATGTGTAGAAAATCAAAGATGAGGAAACCAAAATTAGATTGGCATCGCTTCGCCTTGAAGGAACAATTCTCATCTGGTGGAAAAGTAAGATGCAACATGGAACTCAACAAGTTGGTAAGAATTTTCCATTGTGGCATGATTTTATTTATGCACTTAGAAAATAGTTCTATCCATTGGGATATAAGGAAAATGATTTAATTGAATGGAAAAGTCTTAAGTTAAGAAAAGGACAATCGGTGCAGGAATACACAAATGGATTTCGTAAGATGGCTTTGATGTTAGAAGTTTCATTAACTACACAAGAAACTCTTATAAAGTATATAGGAGGTTTTCTTGCTTATATTCATAATATTGTATTTATGTTTGGACCTACTAATCTTGATGAGGTTTATGTTCAAGCAACGTATATTCAAGCAGGGGAAAAGGGAGTTAGTGTATCAGGGGAATCATCTTCAAAGAAGGATGGAAAAGGAAAAGGGAATGGGAAGAAAGAAAATTCAACGACAATAAAGGAAGAGAAGCTCTCTTGCAAACATTGCAAGAAAGAAGGGCATGATGATGACCATTGCTATAAATTGCACCCATAGAAGAAACCAAAGTGGTTCAAAGAGAGGAAAGGGAGGAAAAAATTTGCAACAAAAATACGAACAATAGACTTGGGATCAGATTCAGGTTATGAGTCCAAAATCGCAGCAGTTGGTTTGACAGGTAAAACTAGTGATGGTTATGATTCTAGAAGTAAATTGTTTCATATAAGGGCCATAATGAAACATACTAAGATTGATACATCGATAGATAGTGGATCTCAATCTAACTTAATTTCAGAAGAAGTGGTTAAGAAATTGGGATTGACAACTAAGCTACATCATAAACCTTACTCACTAAATTGGATAAGCAAATATCACAAATTGCCCATAACAAAGCAATGTATCATAAAATTTGAAATTACATATAAGTATGTGGATGACGTAATATGTGATGTGGTGTCGCTAGAAACATGTGGAATGGTATTAAGTAGCCCTTATCTATATGATCACAAAGAAATATTCTACAGGGAACAAAATCAATATCACTTAACTAAAGAAGGAAATGATGATGTTGTGTATTCTCATCATATCAAAGCAAATCAATCTCTTCTAACAATGGAACAATTAAAGAAGGAAGCTTATGCAAGAAATATACCTATAATTATGCTAAGTAAAGAAGTTGATATTAAGCATGAACATGAGATGGTTGTATGATGGGAGTTCAATCATACTTTGCTTCAAGATAATTTAATGTCGTGCAATCCATTCAAACATATTGGTTCATTTGTAGTCATATTTATGATGTTATCGTTGCTAATGTTTTCTACATGGATGGTAGTGGATTCAGGAAGATGTGAACGATTTCAAATGGATAACAATATTCTTTCAGTTTTCATGGTTATTATGCAATTGATTATGATGCAACAGGTGCACAAGACATATTTTAAAGACAAAGGACAAGTGGGGAGGCCTATCCTGCACTAGATGGCTGGTTAATACCCTTTTGGAGGACCAAAAGGTCTTAGTGGGAAGGAATGATCCAAAGTGGATCTAGAAAGACCTAAATATCTAAGTTCTTGGAATCAGAAAAAAATAGTTCCATCGCGTCACGCTAGTTGAGCCGATTTTGGCCATATATTTTTTTCGAAAATGGACACCATATGCAAAAGTTATCGCGTTCTAATCATTTTCCCAAATAGGAAAAAAAAGTCAAAGAGTCAACAATCAACAGTCAATATTTTGTACTGCTGACATCAGCATGACGTGGAAGCTGACATCATCATGATGTCATGATTACATCAACAAGGACATGTGGCAGCACTAGGGCATGCCACATGGCAGTCATTTTTGTCATTTTTAGGGATGAGTTCGACCTATAAAAAATTGGCACATGGCAATACGGATGATGATGTGACAGTGATAGTCTGACGCATGGAAGTATGGAGATGATTGTGTAGGATGACAGGAAGTTGATGTGGCCACATGTGGCAAGCTCTAGGCATGACGTGTGGCATACGGGTTGACTGTGCAGGTGACTGGGTCGGTGACTAGATTGTATGACGACCAATCCGAAGGTGACACATGGGCCAATCACAGAATGCCACATGACACCCTGGATGAGGAAAAGGTTGGTTGGTCAAAAATTTTGTTGCGCTCTGCGAGGGTCGAACCCCTAACCTCCCAACCGACCAATGGACTAGCCTCCACACGCCAACTATCCCGGCTACCAGTGTTCCTTGTTTAACATATGGTGCCATAATTATTTAAGTTGGGTGTTGGAGGATGTTCTGGGATAAGCCCTGGTCGGCAAGGGGCTAGCCCATCTGACCAAGACTGGGAGCATGTGACCAAGATGCTAAAACTAGGGTAGAAGACCAGTGGTAAGGACTAGCCTGAGGCCATATGGCACTCACATAGGACTGAGGGTAGAGATTTAGGGGCGCAGGCACTTAGAGGTGGCCACATGGCGAGCGCATATGACCAGGATCCCGAATCAGAAGGGTTGTGCACACATTTTTACCATTTTGTGGGTTTTTAACCATATAGTTTGGGTTTTTTGCTGATTTAAGCCTGTCTTTTGTGGATTTTGGCCTTTTTTGGAGGATCTGGAGCCCTTTTTTAGGCCAAATATTAGGGGGAAGTTGGGAGGAGAACCCCAAATCAAGATATATATAAATAAGAGGTTTTTGAAAGTCCAAGGAGGTTCAAAAACAATAGAATGTTGATGATTTTGGAAGATAAATCCAATTTTACGCAGGGAAGCCATTGAGGAAGTGAACTTTAGAGGCAATTTTCGGGAGCTACGCTCAACGTTTTTCAGTGTCGTCAGTTGTGTTGGATTCTTTAGGTCGAAAAGAACACAACCAGACTAGTTTGTAATCCATTTGATGTTGTTATGATGTACTTTAGAAGCATTGAATATTAATAAGAAAGCCTACCCCACCGAGACAAAGGCCCGAAGACGTAGGCAAACTTGTGTCGAACTCCATTAACAATATTGGCATTATGGTTTGTTGTTATTGATGTTTACTTTCTCTTTTGAAATATCATTTTCAGATTCAGTTCAACACCTCATGCAGAGAGATCTAACTTATTAAGGGACTATTTATAATGAAAAGTCCTAAAGAGCTCCTCGATGTCACCTTTGCTTCTGGTGTTAGGTCTTGATCATCAATGAATGGGTATGGATCCTCAATTTGTGGGTTAATATCTCATTCAGCGGGTCATTATTCGTGGTATTTTTGGCTAACTAATGGACTAGCTCACTGACGATGGTGGATGGAATGTGGTTTATGCTAGAATGTTTTGATATGCTCATTTTAACCATAGAAAATATCATTATTGTCACCCAACCATAGGCACATGGGCACCCCCAAGCACCTTAACCTTTTCTAGATAGAATGATTCCAGAAAGCCACACTATAGCCAACAGATAAACATGAGTTGCAGCAGTAGCATGAGATGGAACCAAAAACTACCATCCAACTGCAGCAACATCACAAGACAAGGAGAGCGCACCGTCTCCAAGGGTAGCGCATAAGAGAAAGATTCTCCACAATCACAAAATAAGAACAATACTCAACTGCAGCAGTTTCAGTTTCACTTCTTAGGCTATCACCAAGAATACCACCAAGAATGTCACCATGAATACCACCAAGAGATAGTAGAAGGTAGGGTGCATATCTTAGGCTAGATATCATTAGAGAGAGAGACCAAGAATCACCCTAGAATATGCACCTTCCTTTCTTGCAGCTGAAGCTCCAAACTTGCGCTATACCTTTTTTAGAAAGTGAGTGAAGTGTGTACAAAATCAGCTCAAGAGACTCTTATTTATAGTCCTTCTTATCACCTGTCTAGGCCGACTTTTCTTTTTGGAGGGTAATACTTTAATATTATTTATTCTACTGATCCGACTTGTCTTCCAGGGTTTTTACACATTTTTTATGATTTCTCTTGAGTCTTCTGAAATATTATATTCTATCCAAAGGTTACACATGGACGTTAATACCTGTTGCAGCTACCATAATATCAACCCTCCCTCCTAGCTAGGGAGGTGTTAACTTTAATGGTCTCAAACACATCCATCCATTTCACATGGTATGGGAATGACTCACATAGTCTTACAGACCATTCTATAGGTAGCATCATCACAGCCACATAGGCTATCTCATGATCACGCAGATCAAGTCATGATCATCATCATCACTGTCCATCTAACTAGAAATCACCTCCAACACTACTAATAGTCTCCATGGAAATTAGGTAGTAGCACATAGTTACTACAATGTCATCCAATAGATCACAACTGTGTCGATTTATAGTAGTACACAACTCTTATCTTGTGGTACACAACCACTCCTGGTAGCGCACAACTACTATCTAGTGACACACATTCATTGCCAGTGGAACACATCCACCAAAATAGCATATAGATACTATCCAGAGACAGATAGTCTCCACTGCAATTAGATAATAGCTAAACAATCTATCACCATGCAGTACAACAGTCTCTATGAGCAGCTAGTAACCTAACATCAAATCGTATCATCGTCTGCATTATTTATCGAGGTCATACTCCATCCGCGTAATCGGGCATGATGTTGAATAAGTCATGTGTTGGACTTAGCGCACTCATCAGAGTGTCTTGCAAAAGCCACTCACTCAATAGAGTGATATAGGGACCATTCTCCCTATCCTAGTCACCACCTGTGACATGGGAAGAATGATTGTCCCAACAGATGTTCAAATTAATGTCATGGGATACAAGGACCATTCTTCTAATCTGGACACACGTCCTAGAAGAATTTCATTCCTCCCAAATGTTGAAATCCATGCCATGGGATACAAGGACCATTCTGCCCACTCTGGTCACTATTGTGAACTCATGAATAATGACTTTTCTAGACCATTTTTCCCCCTCTGGCCACTACTGTGAACTCAGGGAAACAAAATTTACTGTACCAATCTCCCCACTCTGGTCACTACTATGAACTCAGGGAGATGAACCATTCTACCTGTCTGGGCAAAGCCTGAAGAGAATAGTTGTCCTGGACCATTCTACCTGTCTGGGAAATTCCCCAGGAGAATAGTTTTCCATGGTACATCAACACTCTATCAACCCAGACCATTCTCCATAGGGAGAATGTCATTCCATCAACAATTTTTTCTTCCTAGACCATTCTCCACCTGGAGAATGTCTGTCCACTAGCACATTGACTATCTATGATTCCATATATTAGCACTCCCTCCCAACCGAGGAAGTCATCTCCTCCTTTTCAACCAAGGGAAGGTATCCCTGCAAGTCCCAACTTGTCCCTCAAGTATGCAAACTTTATCTTGGATAGAGGTTTTGTCAAAATATCAGTTGTTTGCTCATCGGTGGAGATGTACTAGAGAATAAATTATCGCTTCTTGACTTTATCACAGATAAAATAGTACTTGATCTCAATGTGATTCGACCTATCATGGAACACTAGGTTCTTTGAAAGCTTCACATAGCTTTGATTATCACAATATATCACAATTGAATCCAACACTTGACCAAATAGTCCATAAATAAGCTTATGAAGCCATATTTCTTCTGTACAAGCGTCACAATATGTAATGTACTCTACTTCTATAGTGATGATTACAACAAAATTGTGTTTCCTACTAGCCCATGATATCATAGCAGAGCCCAAACTGAAACATATACCAGAAGTACTATTTCTGTCATCTACACTACCTGCCCAATCTGAATCAGTAAATACATACAGTTGTATGTCACTATTTAAGGCACATCTCAAACCATAATATAGCATCCCATGAAGATATCTCAAAATATTTTTTTCAACTGTCAAATGTCCATGTCTAGGTTCCACCTAGAATTGGCTCAACCTGTTCACATCAAAGAAAATGTTTAGTAAGGTATTCACCAAATACATCAATGATCTATTCAATTTTTGATACAGGGATGAGTCTACTGGATCATAATCAGAATCTCTCAGCTTATTCAGATCTGTCACCATGGAAGTTTCCATGTATTTGCAATCCATCATCTCAAAATTATGAAGAATATTTACAACATACGTCCCTTTCCCCAGGAATATTTCACCACGGTTTTTACATACTTCTAGTCCCAAATAAATTCATGCGACCAAGATCCTTCATATCGAATTTAGAGTCTAACTTCCTCTTACATTGAATAATGAGAGGATATGCACATGTTAGAAACAAATAATCAACATATAATAGAAGGATCATAGGTGCATCATTCACAACCTTCTAATAAAGGTTTAGATCAGCATAGCTCTTTGAAAAATCCAAGTCTCATCAAGTAACTGTCAATTCGTGTATACCAATCTCTTGGATCTTACTTGAGTCCATAAAAGAATTTCTTTAATATGCATACATGGGTTTCTATAGGGCGTACCTCAAAACCTTGAGGTTCCTCTATGTATACTTCTTCCTCAATTACTCCATTGACAAAAGCAGTCTTTACATTCAACTGATGTAAACTCCAACCCATGGATGATGTAAGATATATGATTGCTCTAATAAAGGTGTATCTGACAACTAGAGAAAACGTCTGATCATAGTCTTCTCCCTCCTACTGGGAGAACCCTCTAGCCATGAATCTTACCTTGTATTTATCAATACTCCCATATACTGCATGCTTTATCTTGTAAACCCATTTTTAACTCACTAGAGACTTTCCTTTAGGTCTAGGCACAATTTCGTGTACATCATTTTTCATTATGGATTGATGTTCATCCATCATAACCTCCTTCCGTTCTTTCTTCAAAGGTGGAAGGTTTTGCATTGACAAGACTTGTTATGTGTGCCGCATAACTAGATAATCGTTTGGGCCTCTTACCTTCCCTGAAGGTTCCACTGGGAGCTTTATGTCTCTCTGCTTCTTGTAGGGTGGAAGTGGTTGTTTTGGTTCTTCATTGGGATGTTCTGGAGAACATGTAGTTTATTCCATGGGACTTTCATGTTCTTCTTCATCGTTGGAATCCATGGGATCTTCTATATATTTCCTGAAGCCAATATTTTCATGAAAGTCACATCTCTATTGATTTCAACCTTCTGTTGACCTAGAACATAGATTTTGTAAGCTTTTGATGACTCACTATATCCAACAAATATTCCATTCTTTCCTAAATGTTCCAACTTCTTTATTTTTTCATTGGGAACATGAATATAGATAGGACATCCAAAGATCCTCAAGTTTTCAACACTTGTCTTCTTTCCGGAGAAAACTTCATCAATAGTCATGTTCTTAAATATACGATGAGGAATTCTATTTTGAACATATATGACTATCATAACTGCTTCTCCCCATAGAAACATGGATAGATTATGTTCAATCATCATTGCCTTAACATATTCTTCAATGGATCAATTATTTCTTTCTGTCACACCATTATTTTGAGGATTATGTGGGAAAATTATCTCCCTCATAATACTGAATCCTTTACAAAAGGAAACAAGCTCCTTCGAGGTGTATTCTCCTCCATTATAGAACCTCGGGATATTTATCTTATTTTCAGATAAGATTTCCACAAGTTCTTGAGTTACTCAAAATTACTAAATACTTCACTTTTTACTTTCAAGAAACAAATGCAAGTTTTATGTGAGAAATCATCAATAAAAGAAACATAGTATACATACTCACTTAGTGACGAGGTTGATATTGGCCCACATGCATCTGAGTGAATGATGTCCAAAAATCCTTTTTCTTTACACACTTCCTTTAGAATTGGTAATTGATGAGATCACCTGCATTCATAACTATTATTTTCCAGCAAATTGTTTTTCCCATGGACCTGAACCCCTCCCGACCCCCTTATTTGGGCCTTATCCCATTGGATTCCCCTCATCACGTTGATCGTCGTGATACACTTCACACATAAACCATTTTCTATGTGGTCCCACCCATCCCTCTCTTCCTTTCCCCTTCAGTATGGCCCACACACATAGCCAAGACTTGGAAGCCCACATCAATTCCTTGTCCTGTTTGTTATGCTCCCTGATGTGTGAGGTTAGGAGCATACGTATAGCCAAAATACATCAATGTTTCTTATACTGAGAGTGCCATTGTAATGAAGAGTGTTGAGAGGAACTGTAAGAGATATCCGTCGGAGGGAGAGGGGAAACTGTGGGACCCAAACCTTTCTCTAGGGAGAAAAAAAAATATGTATACAAATGAGGCGAGCATGCCCCATGCTCGTGTCATGTAACTCAAAATGTAAGATAGTAACTAAAATTGTATGTTGATGTAGATAACTGCAGCGCCCTCTGGGGCAGTTTGATAATCGCAGATGACAATTCTGAATGGTGAACATACTCTAAAAATAGGCAAGGATGCCTGTAAGAAGTGTCGATGACTCATAGCCATTGATGGCCTAACAAATTTAGAGGTCTTCAGCTGGTATAAAACAACTGCAATAGTTGCATAGTAAGACCCACCGTAACATGAGATTTTGTTGAAGTTGAATGTTATGGGGGTAAATGGAATCAAAGAGCAATGATGATTCTCTCTGTGTCATTCGAGACTCCTCATTGTAAAGGTAATCAGAGTCAAGATAGTGTCGATCTTCTGGAAACTGTGTTGATGTCGACAAAAAGGGAGACGTGACTCCAAGAAGAAAAGGGCTTCGTTAAATCCACGGTAATAAGATCAGGGACTGATAGGGAACATGAACGAAGTCAAGGTGCGGTGAGATTAAGAATGCCCTTGGTTGGGGGTATGTTTGAAGGATGATTTGGCATCAACCGTAAAACAATATCTAGTTTAAGGGGGATGACTAGATATGGGGTTAAATTGTGCCAGAGGCTTGACAAAGTGGACAAACTTAAATATATGGGGTACATGGACTTTGGGATACTCAGGGTTCATGAACAGTGTCAAAATGAGAAAAGGAGAGTGGATGCCCCAACCAAGGGAGACATGGGTTGCATTGCCAGGAAAATAAGGTCATCAAGGGTGATGACAAAAAGCTAAGTAAATGATGGAAACAAAGGATTTTTACAATTACAAATAAATAAAGAATAATTTTGGATGAGTGTACAGATACAGAAATGGGTGCCCCAGTGCGAGATGGTTTGGGCTATGAGGGAACAAGTGGTGAAGAGAACTAGTGGAGGATGGGGGCCCCATGGGTGGGTTTCTGTATGAGGTAAATGAATGGAGGGAAGTATGCAGATGGGAAAACTAATGGTGAATGAAATGGAGTGATAATGATACTGCGGAGGTGCAGTCAAATAGAACCGAGATGAGATATCCTAGGATTCCATAGGGAAATCAAGCAATATAATGAGAAGAAGTATGTGGATTATTCTTGGAAGTGCATAAGACTATCGAGACTCCCATCCCTAGAGGGTGAAAGCAGCATGAGTGTCAAATTTCCAAAGGAAACTATGAATGGAACAAGTCATGTGGGGGAGAGCGCTATCGGGTGACGGTACCAAAATGCAGCAGAGGTCATGGTACTGCAAGGTCATATGTAGGGACCCTAAAGGTGAACTTTGGAGGGTGTTACTGGGACTTGCAATTGATATTCAAAGGGAATGATTACATGCCAGTGTCAAACATATACCTGAAGGGGCTGCGCTGTTTGTGATGACCAAGGACCTGCACAGATTAAAAATCAAATACCCTACGTGAACAATATCTAGTGATAAAGAACATATAACATCTATTTGATAATTTTGAACATGATCATGCGTACCTGGACGTGATGTGAAAAAATTCTCCCCCAGGGCCAAGTTCATATGGTGACCCAGGGAACGTCACTGTGTAGATGGCGGAACCATGATCTTGTGGCTGAACATGGATCTGGAAACATAGGATTTGGGCTCCTATAACTGAGTGTGGAAGTTTAGAAAAGGGACTATATATGGATGGTGGGCCCACAATGCCACCTCATTCGTACCCATCGCTATAGGGATTTGACAAGTGTATTTGGAAGATATTTGGATATTACGAGAGCTCAAGTCGTCCGATATGGGAGTCGTGAGTCAGGTTAGTGGTCCCATCCTCTTGCATAGCATGAATTTCCTAGTTGTGAGTTAGGGGTCATATGGATGGTCGTACAAGGGTAGGTTTAGGGATGGGCCCACTAATGAGAGGTAGAAGGAAGAATACCCGCGCTCAGATGC
>ML779278.1:1265911-1331611 GCA_009831015.1 Picea engelmannii | reverse complement strand
CTGGGGTGCACCTATTACTCATTCTGGTTTTGGATTAGCATTTGCTATTGCTCTTGAGCATTAAGTTTGGGGGTTTTGCTGTACAAACCCTTGTGAGCAACTCAGTGGTGAAATATCCGCTCACCTTTTTCCACAGCTTGGTCTCGGGGATGAAAGAATCCTCCACACCATTCTAGTCTCATCCCATCTCCATCTAGCGCTTTAGAAGGTAGCAAGTCGTACTGTTCTTGTGTTTCTAGCAAGGGCGCACCATCATCTGGAGGGAGGTTCGATCCAGCTTATCCTGAGGGCCTGGGGCCATTCCGACAGTTGGGTTTTGTTTGCAGGGGCAGGACCATCAGTTTGAGGGATTTTCTGGAGGGTTATCATCATTCTACAGTTGTCTGCAGATTGGGATGTCTTGGAGCCATAGGGGACGTCCTGTAATTCAATAAAACTCAGATCTAGGGAGATCTGCTTGAGATCTAAGTCCGAAACTTCTCCCATGGGATTCTCGTAGCCCAATCTATATTCTTGGAGAGTTTCAGAGCATTTGGAGGCCTCCTTCATCAGGGCTGAACCAACTAGGGTTTCAATCATCCAGTGGGGCACCCCATTCAGTGGGAAATTCAGATCTATGGGGTTTGAGAGTGGATTTGGGAATTTGGACATCTGGGTTGTCCTTACAGTTGCCCGATCTATCATTTGGCATATTTCTTGGGATGATTGGACACTTTTGGTAGCAGGGCAGAATTATTGAGGGCTTCAACATTCTAGCAGGACATGGCACTTTCCAGCTTGGAGGTTGAGCATTAGTACGACTCAGATCTTCTTGATTCAGTCTTCATTGTATATCCAACCTTTGGAGGCTTATTTTGTATTGTCGAGAGCATTTTGTAGCAGCTCATATCTATTGCTTGTACGGCCATCTAAGGTTTATGCCAGATCGGCCATCTATTGTATTGATCTTACATTGCTCATAATAAAAAGGTCATATCTTTGCTTGTGCTTCTACATCTTTAATATAATGTGATCCCCATGTGTTGATAAATATTGTATGCACTTAATAACTCAATAAATTAGTAGTAGTTAGTGATTCCAAGAAAGAATTTGGCTTGGGATCATTACATCCATCTTGTTTGCAACTTCCTATGAAAATCCTGAAATATGGAATCATAAAGAAGTGCCCAATCACCTTTCTAGAATGATTTATTCTTGATATGCTTGTCATGCCACCTAGCTCTCTACTGTTGAATAACAACTATGCGTTGAAGGGAAAATAGGCATGCTTCATCTAACTCATTGAGCTTTTGTAAGCGCTGCGTTTGTGCTTCCGTAAGATCTAGTCCCATTTCCCGGGCCACTTTTAGAATCTTGATCTCAAATTCAATTGGAAAGATTGGCTCTTTTCCAAATACTAGGTGATACAGAGAGTATCCAGTAGTGTTACGCCATGTTGTGCGATAGGCCCATTAGGAATTTGAAAGCTCAACTGCCCAATTTTGACGGTTTGTCGAGACTATTTTTGTCAATATTGCCTCCAAGACCTTATCGGTACTTTCCACTTATCCATTTTCCTGGGGGTGGTATGGGGAGGTAACCCTATGTTTAATGTGACAATTGCACAAATTGGACGAGATTTTATGTGTTGTAAATTGTGACCCTTCGTCTGTTATTACTTCCCTGGGTAATCCATAGCGTACAAATAGTTCAATTTTTTTTTTAATGACTGCTTCCTCAATTGTGTTTGTCAAGGCCACTACTTCTACCCACTTGGTCATATAGTCTATTGCAACTAGTATATAAACATTTTGGTTTGATTTTGGGTTAAAGGGGCCAACAAAATCCAGTGCCCATCTCTCGAAAGTTTCCACCACTACTTGTGGTTGTAGGGGCCTTTCATCCACCTAACCTAGTCAACCCATCCTATGATAGCTATCACAGGCATGGACATACTTCTTTGCATCTTTAAATATTGAGGGCCAATAATAACCCATGTGCAAAACCTTATGCACAGTCATGTGGTCTGCAAAGTGTCCACCACAGGGCGCATGGTGACATGTCTTCAAGACATCATAAATTTCATCTTCTCTGATACATCTTTAGATCTGAAGATCATACCCTATGTGGAGAGATATCCACCAATCTAGGTGAACCATGCACTACACTGAACAATTAATTTAATTTCTCTTGATGACAGGTGTGCTGGAAATTTCCCAACTTCCATATAATTCTCCACATCAGTGTACCAAGGTGTTTTAATAGTTACAAGGAACAAATGTTCTTCTAGAAATTGGTCTTCCAATGTTAAAGAGTTATCTGCCTTGGGTATACGAGAAAAAAAATATGCAACAAGATTTTCTCTTCCCGACCGATCCTTAATGGTGATGTTGAATTCCTGCAACATCAACAACCACTGGGTAACCTGTCCATTAGTAATTGGTTTTTTGGCTAAATATCTAATGGCGGAGTGATCAGTATATAGAAACACTAGATAGCCTATTATGTAGTGTAGAAATTTATTAATATCATGTATAACAACTAAAAGATATTTTTATGTTACTGTGTAATTTAATTCAGCGGGATAAGATTTTTGCTAATAAAGTAAATAGCATAAGGCTTCTTGTCTTCTTCCTGTCCAAGGATAGCACCTATAGCGACATTTGATGCGTCTGAAGAGATATGAAATGGTAACTTCCAGTTTGGTCCTCTCAGCACCGGTGTTGTTGAAAGTAACCTTTTAAGCTCTACAAATGCAACATCACACTTATCAGACCACTGAAATTCCACATTACCAGTTAAAGCATGTAAAGGTGCAACTATTCTTGAAAAAATTTCTATGAATCTACGATAATATCCCGCACAACCAAGGAAACTACATACCTCAGTATGTGTATGGGGTGTAGACAAATTAAGGATTACCTCTATCTTTGCTGTGTCTACCTTGATTCCATCTGCAGAAACATAATGTCCTAGTACCACATCTTCAATCATCATCATATGAAATTTATCATGACTCAAACATAGCCTAGTAGCAATGCATCATTCCACTACCTCCTCCATATTTCTTAAAGCCCGATCAAAGCTAGTGCCATAAGGGGTAAAATCCTCCATGTAAACTTCAAGTCCCTCATTAATTAAATAAGAAAATATGCTTAAAATAGCTCTTTGGAATGTAGTCAGAGCATTACATAACCAGAAGGGAAAGACTCGATATGAGAAGGTACTCCAAGGACATGTAAATGTAGTTTTATCCTAGTCTTCTGGAGCAATCTGAATCTGAATGTAACTGCTAAATCCTTCTATGAAAGAGAAAAATTGTTTCCCTGATAAAGTATCAAGGACCTAATCTATAAAAGGTAGGGGAAAATGGTTCTTCTAGGTAGATTTATTGAGTTCTCCGTAGTCTACACAGATTCTCAACTTACCATTCTTTTTAGGGACGATTACCAGTGGGGAGACCCACTGGCTGTCTGAAATAGGATATATAAAATCCACATCCAACAGTTTCTGTAATTCTTCTTTGACAATGTCCCCGAGATGAGGGTTTAATCTTCGTTGGGGCTGTCGGATGGGTCAAGCATCTTTTTCGATATATATATGATGTGTACATAGTTGGGGACCGATGCCCTTCATGTCAGAATATTCCCAGGCAAAATCCTGTTGGTATTTAGAAAGGATCTGAATTATTTTTTGTTGTTGTTGGTCATTTAGATTGGCATTAATATTCAAAATTATTCTTGATGCGATTTCAACTGCAATGTTGTTATGTACAATAGTAGTGGGAATGTGTTGATCAATCAATTCTTCCAAAGGATCTCCCTATGCTTCATTATATAAAACGGACTTTAGCATTTGATATGTTGGGTTACCTATAATAGTTGGGTTGTTAATGAAGCTGTTGATCACATCATCTTCTAATTGATTTTTGAGCCCAAGATATTCTTCTAATGTGAGAGGAGGGTGTATGTTTTCTGCCAGATATCTGGGTGGTTGCAACTGCTGGTGACAGGCAGACTTAGTTTATATGGAGGATACAATATAAGGTTCTTTATAGAACTTCCTCTAGCGATTGTCATGTTTCCTGTGCGACATCCTATATACACATCTATTGTTTCTAGCCACGGTCACCCTAATATTAACGGGTGTCCATCTAGTCTACTTCTTGGGTTGATAACTAGGAAATCAACTAGGTATTCCCAAGAGTCGACTGAGACTGCTATGTCTTATAATGTGCCTTCCGGTTTAACCACCGATCTATCAGCCAATTCTAACAAAGTTGAATTTGTCTTGTAGGAAGTGATAACTAGGACATTACAGGTCTCGGTGGTCAGAATATTGATGGTTTCTCCAAAATCCACCAATGTATTTGGGAAAGAGCAGCCTTGTATCTGAACCATTACCATGGGATTTCCTGGGTCTGCGTATTTGAATGGATATTGTTTTCCTAAAATAAGATCGGATAAGGTTCCTACCACATGAGCAGTTGATGGATTCTTAGTTTTCCTTCCAAAATATTTCCCACGTAATTATTTAATTGTTTTCGCATAAATAGGAATATCTTTTATAGCCTGTAGGAGTGGGATTTTAACACATAGATTTTTTAGTTCCCCAACGGTATCAAAATTGGGATACACATCTGGTTTAGCTATCATTATCCTTTCAGGGAACAGGGTAGAATAAATTACGTCTTTATTAGGATTTTGTTGCTCGACTGTGTTTTCCCCATGTTTTGCTTCCTCTGTTATAACCACAGTCGATGGGTTTATTATTGGTTTTCTATCCTTCTCTTTCTCATATTATTGATGAATGCTACTTTCCTCAGGAGAAACTACATGCCCTGACCTTAATCGAAGCTCGTTGCATCCTACAAAGTTCATTTCAAATTCCAAATTCTTGACAATTTTCACGAGTTGGACTGGTCTATTATTAGGATTCGGGTTGGGTTGAGCTGGTAGTTGGGGGCATACTTGAGGTTGGGGATTTTGGGGCAATTGAATTGGAGCTTGTAAATTGGATTGAGATTGAGGAACCATTCCCATAGGTTGATTTGTCAGTCCCATGGTGCGCTGCCAATTTTGAGTCCAATTGGGAGCTTGGGAAGTTGTGCTAGTCCACTGTGAAGGATAGGGACTATTATTTGAATTCTTCCAAAACGAGGTAGAGTACTATAGGTTATGCCAAGTAGGAGTGGAAATTGGTTGATTTTTCCAAGGTGCATTAGGATATTGTTGGGACTTCCAGGTGGGATTGAAAAAAAGTTGGCCCTACCATGCATTTCCAGGATTATGTTGCTGATTATATTTTCCAGGAAAGAAAGAATAAGGATATTGTAGCATACCTGGGGGACAAGCCTTCCATTGGCGACATTGAGCCATCAGATATATTAGTTTTGTTTCTTCTTCTACTTATTTAAAACAACCTTTAGTCCTAGAAGTGATGGACATTGTTCTGTCGCATGATCTTTGGCACAGATAGCACAGGTTCGAACCATGTCCAGGGGACATTCCCTTGGACTATTTTTGTTTTTGCACCATGGAAAAAATATAACCAACGCATGTTCTTCTTCTGCAGATCTATGTTTATCCTGCAGAACATTCAATTGCGTAGTCAGAGTACCCAAAATGTCAGTTTTAAAATTTTCCAAAAGATTATCGGTTTCTTCTCGGGTGACGCTCCCACTAGTAATGTTACTACTTCTGGTGATGGGACCTCATATTCCCGATCTGGATCGTGTACTAATGCATGAACACCTGATACATAATTGGACAATTTAATCATATGTTTCTTGATAAATATCACCTTTTCCCATCAAATTTAACTTCTCTACCCATTCGTCATTCATACCTTTTATTAGAGTGGATTTAAGTACCTCACCTGATAGTGTATCGTAAGGTGATCTATGCAGGTTATATTGAGATCTTTCAATATATTCTTCTAGTTTTTCATTTTCTTTTGCAACCATTTTAAAGATTCCATCATTTAAATCCTTGGTTCTACAACAGTCTTGGTATTTTGTAAGGAAGGTTTGTTTCATTTCGTCCCATGAATTTATAGTTCCTCCCCCTAGTCCCATAAACCATCATAAAGCTGCCCCTTTCAAAGTGGAAGGAAATAACTTTAGTTTCTGGGGTTCAGAGGTATAGTCATAGCCTCTACACAGGACATGAATTTTGAATAAGAATGCGTCAGGGTCCTCTGAGATCAACCCATTGAAGGTTGGAACATTCTATAGTGTAATAGATTTCATTGGGGCATTAGCAACCAGATCAACTATAGGATATTCCAAGGTGGTAGTCTAGGCCTGGGGTCGCGACCGATTTGGATGTGCCAATAACCCTTAGGGATCTCTTGGTGATCTGGGTGCTCTACTCGGGGTGGATGATTACTTGGTCCCTTAGGAGGTTTTACCATGCTACTTATGTCTAGAATTTCAGGTGTTCCTTCTCTTCACAGAGTCATAAGAGATCCAAATTCATATGGTTGTGATTTTTCCTCAGAAACTCCACTGGTCTCCCCTTCTCCTTCTCTCAAATTACAAGAATTTCCCTCTCCTAAAGGACTGAAAAGAAAAATGTGTGTACTTTGGAAACTCTGTTCAGTTCCTTCAATTTTTCTATAAATCTCAGCGTGAGCTGCAGTTGGTGAGTTTATTGCTTCAAGGTTTTGGGTAGAACCTCTTTGGGGTCCAACGGAGGCTTGAGATTCATCCTTTCAGATAATTTTGTCTATAAAAGTGCTCCTTCCAGGGGCCACCAAGCCCTGGGATTTTTTTTTTCTTTCGGTAAGGGTTTTTGTTTTACAAGTTCTTTATTCTTAGTCATACACACCGACATAACCTCTATGCACCTATGTAACCTCTATGCATCAGCTGAAGGTAGGCGTTGGCACACACATTTTACTTGTTTCTTGCGCAGTTTCTTACCTTATGTTTCTAATACATCATCCTTTCAGAGACGAAACCTATACTATCCTTGACAATATCCCTGGAAATGACACCAAAATGTTGGGTGCTAAAGATGTCCTAAGAACAACCTTATTCTAACATTAATTTTATCAACCGAGGATTCGTCTTTTTCTCTCAAGATTGTCAACAAAATCTATGCGTATAAGTTGTAGAGGTTTAAATCGTGTAGATAGTTCATTTACAACAAATCTGGATTCATCTAAATTACTGTACCAATCAATTTCTTCACACATTAACTACAAAATATGAAACTAATAATTCAATCAAAATGAAATATACTCTAAGCAATAACACACCCTCAATCAAAAGAAAATATACTCTGAGCAATAACACACCTTGAAAAAAACATCAAATAATTACTGAACTCATTCATCTATCTAGGAAACAACAATTTAATCTACAAAGGCATCAATGAATCAATCTCTCAAAGAACAATGATTAATGAACCTATTCGAAAGGAACATCAATCTATTGAGATTTGAGAAGAAACAACAAATACAAACTTAATGAAAAGAATCAACAAGTGATAAATTGACAACAATCGGTAATTGAACAACAATCAGTAATTTCCAAATAGAACGACTAACCTCTGCGAATGGGATAACACAATCGATTCATAATAGAAACAACACATTAATGAATCTATTCTAACTGCCGAAGGAAATATCAATCCACATAATTACCACATAATCGATAAAAATACAGATAAGACAGTATCTCTTGTCGACTGGGCCCAAGGTCTTCAGAAGATACTGTTATGAAAAACTCAGTACACGGAAATGGTCAAAACGCTCAAAACTTCCATTAATTTCATAATCAATAAGTCATTTACAACTGGGTTGTTGTGCAGAGTATCAATAGTTAGGAGATCGGAATTCTGGCACTCATATCTATCTTTCACTCTTCTATATATATTACAATAAGACAAGTGAATTAATCTATCCTGAGGATCGAGAGATCCTCAGGATTGCTTTTACTATGAAGATTTCAAGACAAAAATCAATCTTACTTGAACCGTCTCGTGCCTAATTTCTTTAGTCTTCAACGGTCTGTGTATCTTTATTATCTTCTTGATTATCATCGATTAGCAACAATTGCCCATTTCTGCATAAAATCAAAGAAATTCAAACCCAAAGTTTAGAAAATATCTAATATTATTTAATATTATCTTCAAAAGTTTTTTAATTATTTTCTTCCTAATTACTTCAAACTAGTAGAAAAGTCAACAAAGAATATATCATAAACTAAAGTAACAAGGAGAATATTTATACCTTTTTCTTACCCCAACAACTTGTTTTTAGGCGTTGGAATTCATTGTATGGTCTCAAACAAGCTCCCCAATATTGGTATGAAAAGATGGAAAAAAAATTATTGCTTTAGGTTTCCATCGTTATCATTTTGACCCTACAGTGCACACAAAAAATAGAGCATTCATCTCTTCATTTTGGTACTATCTGTTGATGATTTAATTCTCATAGGCAATCATTCATCCATAATTCCACCTTTTATTCCACTATGGATGCACTTGGATTGGATTTTAAAATTCCCTCTTTTGAGATTTTCTATGATCATATTACTCAGGAACAATCTAAGCTTATTCAATTAAATGTTATTTTTGAATCTAAGAATCAAGGTAATGTGACTCAAACCTCCAAAGGTAAGCACAAAAATCAGCACAAACGGAAGACATGTTATGTTCAAGTTAGTGAATCTGCGTCCAAGCCTGAATAGAAATCAAAATATCTCACTCCTCCATCTTCCTTATTTGATGAATCTTTCTCCAAGATTAAGAAAAAGTCAAGTGTAACTTGTAATTTTTGTGGCATTCTTGGTCATGAGGAATCCAAATGATGGAAGAAGCTAGAAGCATTGAATGAAGCCATCCAACAAAAAAAAATTCAGTGCCCAAACCTTCTTCAACTGGTAAAGGGAAAGCACATTATACTCAACCTTTAGATGCATATTCAAATAGTTGGATATTTTATTCTATTTCCTCGCATCATATGATTAATTCTCATGAGTTACTTTCTTCCACATCGGATAACAACATTTCATAGATTGTAGTTGGAGACTCTTCACAGTTTGGTTTTTTATGATTAGGGACTATGCATTTAGTTGATGGCTCCATCAATGATGTTCTTCTTGTCCCTGAAATTTCTCCCAATCTACTCTCTATTTATCATATTTGTCACTCTGGTAATGGGAAGACAATGGAATTTTTGTTATATACTATTCAAGTTAGAAGGCATGATTATTAAAAGTCGGAACATATTTAAGTTAGAATACGAAAAAACCGTAAATAAATGACTCGTGATTATTAAATGATGTGACTATTTAAAAAGTCACAAATCTTATTCATTTCCCATGTAATATATAATCATGGGCCTTTTGTAAATAAATATATCATCATCAAATATATTTTAACATATTATATATATTAAAATATATATAATATTGGGCTTTATTCTCCCAACATTGGTATCAGATCCTGTCATCATCCATGTGATTTTGGCATGACATGGGCATACTTCCATTTGTTGCCTACAATGTGTTGAACCTTGCATGCTTCTAACACATCCATCGCCACCTCCCTCGCCATCCGTAGGCACATATTTTTTGTTAATACATCGTCACTTCCTTATCTACTCCACATCACTGCCAGCCTATTGTCCTTGTCCTTGGATTACCCTCTCATCACCACCCCCACTCGCTCCACCTCCGCTTCCCCACCTTTGTTGCTCCACCTCGCCAAAATTGTGCACAAATATACACCTCCAACCACTAAAAGTATGGCAAATCTAATTTTTTTTTGGAACAAATAGAAAAGGAATTCAATACACTCAAATATACAATTAAAAAAAATTGTGATAATCTAAAAGATAAGATAAAAAAATTAATGATGCACTCAAACAAGAGATAACACAAAATATCAAAGGTGAAATTATGGCAGAATTCAGGATCAAAATGAAAAACAAAAAAGACATCATGAAGCAATATCAAGATCAAAAGTATAAAGACATGAAGTAAGATCGGGATAAAAAACATGATGAGCTTGTAAAACTGTTAAAAAACCAAGGTTCTCAACATCACAACAAGCAAGGGAGTACTTCAAGATCATCTATATCTTCATCACCACCAGTTCCACCACCTCCCTATAATTAATCAAGAGGCCCTCAATATCATCCCTTCATGATAAACCCTTCCAGAGCCAAAATAAATTTTTCAAAATACAATGAAAGCGAAAATCAATTTGTGACATGGTTTAACAAGGCCGAAGAATATTTCAATATATATAACATTACAACAGATGAAGAAAAAGTAAAATGTGTTTCCATGCATCTAGAAGGTGAATCATACAATCAGTATATGTGGTGTAATAAATAAAATTACTTGTACAACTTGCATTCTTTTAAAAACAATTTTTTTAAGAGATTCTTTGGAATCACTAAAAATGAATTCTTTTCAAAACTCACTAGATTAGAACAAAAAGGAAGTGTCGATGAATTCATGCATCATTGGGAATCTCTCACCACACGCATATTCGAGCTATCTACAAATAAATTACTCCAATCTTATCTGGGAGGTCTTTAACCACATATCCAAAATGAATTAAAAATTCCTCGCATTCCATCTGTTGAAGTTGCAAGGTGTAAGGGGAAAGTGACAAAAGTCAAACTTGAAGGATTTCAATCAAGATTTGGAAAAGATTATTCAAGAAATAAAGGACCACAAACCATAGACATAGATAAAGATAAATACATACCTGTTAAACACAAAAATTCCTCACTTCGATAATGTCCCATTATCATTGTCGCAAGTGTCGTAAATATCTCATTTTCGTTTTGCATATGTCGCATTGTGAATGAAACCATGGATACAATTGATACATCCTCTAATACATGTTAGAAGGGGAAAAAACATCATTTGGCAAGCTAAGAAAAATATTTTTCCTTGAGAAATGGTCATCTTAACGAAATTTTGGAGGATTAGTGCTCCTATGCTCACATGCAGGGTGCGCTAGCACTCCTCGTCCACCTAGAAGGGAGCGATGCAACACTCTATTTCCACTTTTGAGGGAGCGTTGATTGGTTGAGAGAATCATGGGAACAAATCCCCTTTATCTCTAAGGACAACTAGAAATAATTCGAGCTGGTTTGGCTCAAATCCAAGCTTTAGGCTACATTTAAGGGAGATACCAAAACTGATGGAGTCATATCCTCAAATTATTCCAAATATAACTAAGTTGGTTATGCCTCTCAAAGCCTATAAAACGAGACATTCTCATGGTGAAAAGGAGGATAATATCGGAAAAAATTATTGTCATTTTGATCGTGGATCTTTCGAGCAAGGGGTTGGACAAGGAGGACTTGGAGAGGTTGTTGCAACTGCATCTACAGATTGTATGTTCCTTGTAATGTTCTCATTAATATATTCTTGGACTATTTCCTTCAAGTTTGTGTATGATTGCATATGCTTGTCTTTTATTGATAAATTTAGTTTAAACTGATCTTGGTAGAATAGGAAGCACATGTTGTCTTTGTTGTCTATTGGATTGCATATCTCATTAAGGAACTTGAAGATCGAGTTCATCCTAGACTAAGAAAGGACAATCTTTAGAAAAAGGTACATCATACTTTCTTCCTCTTTTCCCTTTGATTAGTTTAGCTACATTTAAAGGAATGTTAGTGTCCAATGTTAGCATCTTTCTATCTTGGTAATAGGGGTTTAGGATCCAAGAGGATATTCACATGTCTGTAGGGGAATTTTCCTACAATAGAAATTGGCAACTCCACTCGGGATCAAAGATTTCAGTTTCGGTTTATTTCTTTGGTTTTGTCTTAGCTTTTGCTCATGTTCAAATCCTATTTGTTGTATTTTTCTCTTCTATACATTTGTTTTAATTACTGAAGTTGTCTCATAGAGATTTTTGCTCAAACTTCATGAGTTTTCCATTTTTTGGGTTGATCCTTTTTTTTCTCAGAAACCAAGTCCCTCTCCCTTTACAACCAGATTGTTTATTTCTCGATCGATGCTCTCCTATAGTTATTTAGGGAGTGTTGTAGCACTCTAGTGTTGATATAACCAGAGAGCCGATTTTTCTTCATTTTGAAAAAATGTTGACTACCTTTGTACTAGGTGTGATTTTTGGGTATTTCTTCTTAACTTAGGACATGTTTTGTCAGTTGGTGTCTTTTGTCAGACCTGCAACTTGTTTCTTTTAATACTTTTGATCTTTGATTGGATTTTTATTGTATTTCCTTGTCACGAAATCGTCCTTTTTCTCCAGATTTTGGGTTTATTTGGTATCTTTTCGTTCATCTGATCGATTGAAGATTGTTACAAGGAAACCCAAGGATCTCTCTACTATTTTAATTGGTTTCTGATCTTCATAAATTTCCAGAAAGTTCTTAAGTATTTTTTGTTGTTTTCGGTGTTCTTTTTGGAATTTTTAATTTGTTTTTGCCTCTTATTGACTGTTGGGAGAGTGCCTTTTGTTTGTGTGATTCTTGCTTCCCATTGTCTACAAGATGAAATAGTGAAGTCTTTTTATTATTGACATAAGAAGCATTAAACCAAATCAATTCACATTTATAATCAAACGAAAGGATACTTTTTATGATTGGTTTTTGGATATCGGAAATATTTTCTTTATGATTTAGCACTGAAATGGATTCTTGTTGAAAAAAAATTGCATGAAAATTTTGCATTCTTGTGTTTGGTAGTGAAAGAAAGAAAAATCTTCTCCTTCCCGTAAATATAAGTTCATAAAAAGAAATGTTTTCTTATCATTCTTTTACTTGTTTTGGATTCAAGTCATAACATCATTAGTTTCACTCTCTTTCACCTCTGAGTAAAGAATAGCCACTAAAATCAACACTAATTAAAAATCGATCTAGAATTTTTTTCTCTTTAGATTCTTCCACCAACATTAGACTAGGATTAGTGCTTTGGATTAGGTTGTGAGTATAACTCTCCAAAGCATTCAAAACAAACATATCATCTTGCAATAGGGAGAGTAAATCCAATTTTCATATAAGCATAGATGGGATCCCCCTCTCACACAAGGGTTACGCACGAGGTCATGTTCGGGAGAGCAATGAAGATTATCCCTCTGAGGCTTAACCATTCGTAGTAGTAAGATCATATTTTGGGGGTTATTCTTTAGGTCCAACTATCTTCATTTGGTATCGATGATTTGTGAATTCCGAATCCGTTTGGGGTCCTCTAGATTTCTACTGCTCCACTTGTCCTTAGTTCTCTTGAAGGATTTTAGACTTGTTATCCTACCCATATGTTCGGAATGGACTGTCGACTGTACCTTCCTAGAGGTTGAATGCGAGTTGGTGTTCTTAGCAACGATAATATTTAGGATCCTCACACAAGGTGACGGTGGAGGGAAGTCGTCGTTGTACCTAGAATGGACGCTGGTCAAAATCACTCGAGCTCATTGGAGTTTAAATCCATGATTATTGTGTGGAAGCTTGCACCAAGGCATACATTTGTTAAGCAGGTCACCAATGTAACTGTTCCACCTGCTCATATCCTATCCCCTTCTCAATTTGGTCATGCGATGTTGGATTTCATCACCAACTAGTACGATCATTGAGAGAAGGTTTTGTTTAATTGTTGGTTCTTCCAGATTTTTAGCGAGTGTTGTTTGTTTACTTAATTGTTTTTCAAGATTGATACCGTAGAAGATAAAGGTCTTCATATATCACGTAGGATGAAAGGGTTTCCTCCAGAAGGCTATGAACCCTTACCCCCTAATTCACCCGAAGAGATTTACCATGAAGAGGTAGAAAAACGCTCGGACGCTGGGAGCGTTGCTACTCCTTTGTTAGCAAATCCTGAAAGTGTCTTGGTTACGATTGAGGATCCCATTCCTCATACTACCCCTGTGTCAAAAATTCCTATCAAGCCACTCCTTGTTTGATTGGACTTGTTCAGTAACATTATAGAAGAAGAAGCTCCGTGTTTACCACTGAGGCCATACACTGAGACACATATGGAAGACACACAACATGATTATGATGAGTACACGACTCATGTTCGGTCTGCTGGCATGGTAAATCTACAATAGAAACCTATTCATTCCATATGGAGAACTCCATCGGGACGTGATCTTTATGAACATTTCAACTTTAATTGACCACATCTTGACCTTCTTTCCTCTACTATTGCCGAGGCAAGACCGTCCGGTCAGACTATTGATCATCCCATCGAACAAGTAGTAAATATAGTTTCTACATCAATACAAATCCAACATAATGCTAGAGTCATAACTCCTAATCATACACAAGGTACTTCGACCATTACTCCTTATGTTCCACAGAATCCTGTTGGAACACCTATACATCACAAAATGTAGAACCTTGCCATCTACACACAATAAACGATGGGAAAAATCTCGAATGGGGGGAAACCATCGTCTAGTGGGCCTGTCCCTCTTGGGGGACAACCACCCTTTCACATACCTGGTAGGGGGAAACCCCCTTTTATTGGTCAAACCCCAGTTGTCACTCAAACTATGGCAGGGGGACAACCCCCTTTTGCTAGAAACCCTTCACAATCCTAGGGAGCACCCCAAGGAGGTATGTTTCAACAACCTTATCAAGGAGGGACATCATACCCTAACCCACACACAGGAGTACCAAATCCTATTCCTTCTGAATTATATTTTGGAAAACCTTATCCGGGTGTCCCAAATTCCACCTGGGGTCCTCGAGGACAATAATCTTATCCTCCCCAAGGGTCAACTATATACCCTCCACAAGGAAAGTTTTTTTAACCCCATCAAGGGCATATTCCCCACAACCTAATCAAATGACCTATCCTCCCGAGAACCAACTGGATTTCCCTCTTTTCGTGAATGTTTCTCAACAACAACTGAATCCTGCCTATACCAACCAACAAAATCCATATATGGGAGGGCCTACTGGATACAATTATCCACCTCAAATAGTTTATGGCCCTACTAGTATCCCCATGGCACACTAGTATCACCCTTAGGTTAAACGCCAACTACCATTCCTAGCTACATTGGATCTACCATATTTAGCTTGATTGAAAAATGATCCCATACTACATTTTTCTTTCTGGTCGGTAATTACTACTAAATTACCTTCTAACATCCCCAAATTTGATGGTAAACCTAGCGAATACCAAAACAATCATGTTATGACATTTAATCTCTGGTGTTCATCAAAATCACTGATGGATGATTCTAAACGGTTGCGTCTTTTCCAGTGCACACTCAGGGGCTCAACAACCAAATGGTACATTGAACTCCAACGTGGTACATTTCAAGATTTCAATGCCCTCGCTATGGATTTTCTCATGCATTTTCAATTACCCATCCATTACGAGATTGGTACAAAACTCTTGATTTCACTTCATCAAACGAACTCTGTACATATCACATTCATGAGCAGAGACGACGATGAAAGTTGATCAAAGTGACCATTCCTAACCAGTTATTGGCGGAATGGTTTACTAAATAGATTTTACCCCCAATTACTCATGACATCGCCATGGGTGGTGTTGTCACTTTGGAAGAACCAATTTCTCACACTCAGTACCTAGATTTGGTTTATTCCCAATCTGATACATTGTATGAGTTGATACCAAATGATCCCCGTACGTCCACCGATCCATCCAAAACATCTTCCAAAACTCATGAGGATGGAATCATCGGTGCCGTAAAAACGCAATATTCATCACAGTCGGTTGGCTTGGATAATCACTTCATTTTTTCACCCGTCACTAGTTCAACTTCACTCTCCTCTACCTCCCCCCCGACTCAAATCTTTGAGGTGAATGCGGTCCAATATGCCTCTTCACAACAATCCGGGGGAAAAAAGAGAATGAAAAATAAACCCAATAATAATAATAATAATGAAAATCCAAAAACAAAAACTCAACTACCTACTCTTGAAAAAAAACCACAGCAAAAACTGAAATTCCCGTGTCTCATTTGTGGTGATAATCATTACACCCAAGACTATTCTCATCACGATGAAGTTGTAAAAATTTTCAAAGGGAATTTCCAACCCACTGTGTTAACACAAACTTTTCCTCAGCAGAAATCTATGGTTTCTCAAGCCCCTACCCCTCCAATAGTGGGAAATCCCAGTCATCCTCCTACCGAGGAAGCCTCGTAGAGTGCCCATATTTATATGTTTAATGGGATCAATTTAACCACTCACACCACAACGTATGACACATCGACTACACCTGATAAAGAGAAGGTCACTAATGGTACTCCATCATATCCATCTCCCGTCACCGTTATCCCTCCATATGGATCACTTCAGATTGAGAAACCCACTTTCAACTCCATTTTACACCCTCCCAAGAGCACTATTCGAAAGTTGACTTTTAATCCTAGTTCACGTGTTGCCAAAAATTATAATATTGTTGAAGATTTGGCTCAAGCACCATGTGTTATGTCTACTCTTGAAGTTCTACAACATTTTCCAAGTCATCGTAGAACACTCTTGTCCTCCATCAGCGCAATCGATCCTGATTCGTCGAATAATATCACGTTTAGCCTCGATAACTTTAAGTGACAAATTTCTCACTATCTTGCTTTTCAGATCAATGTTTTGGTTCATAACCAACACATTCATCGTACCATACTAGACGAGGGAGCTTCAACTTGCATCATGTCATTAGCTTGTTGGAAAGGTTTGAAATCACCTTCTTTTAATCAATCCCATATAATGTTACGAGGATTCGACGGATGATGTTTTCACCCTCACGGACTCTTGTAGTCCTTAGTTGTTTAGTTGGGAGGCAAGACTATCTTTTTCGATGTAGAGGTATTCAATACTCCACTTAATTACAACTTGTTGTTAGGAAGAAGTTGGTTTTATGCCATGACTGTTGTCGTTTTATCAGTGTTTTGATGTGTACAGTTCCCCTATCAAGGTAAAATTGTCAATATCGATCAATTAGATTACTGCACCCCCGACGCTCGCGCTCCTACCACCAACAATATTTATTTCTTGGGAGATACTAAAATCACTTATGAAATTGTTGGTGTAGGTCTTTTAAAATAATCTTTCCTTATGGGTACTTTCCCTACACCACTCCCTCCCACCTCACAACATATTTCTATGATCAATATGATCTTGACTATGGCATATTCGTATTACAAATCATCTGATCCTTGGATTGTGCCTAGTCCTTTGAAATTCGATGCACTAGGTGACACTATGCCACTTAATTCTGCTAAGGCTTCATACCATGCCATCAAATCTGCCTATCCCTCATTGGATGACCAACATCTATTGGCATCCAACACTTACTCGTTTCCATCTTGGTTGGATTCCCTCTCCTCTGATTTCGACTACATCCTACATATTTTTCCATCAGACAAATCCATTATGGAAATGCTTAGTATCGACAAGGTACCTTGGGATGACAACCATCATCGTTCATCTTTTCTCCCTAGTCTAGATGAAATTGAGAAAGATATACACTCTATCTTTCCTGATAGTGTTGTCGATTCTCCCCAATCTCCCATCCTTACCCAGGATACTACTTCTAAAGGGAATTTAGGCAACATCTCTTCTACGATCACTATCGACATCTCGATCAAAGAAGGTCTCATGGAGAATGTTCATCTCATTGCTAATTGTTTGCCCGATAATGTGGAATCTTATACCGCTTTATTCAAATAATTACGTGATTTCTTTGCTTGGATTTATGAAGAAATGTCAGGGATCGATCCATCGATCGTTGTGCATGAGATAAAATCTTACCCGGGTGTTAAACCTGTATGTAAAAAAATTTGCCTGGTTCATCCTAAGAAAACGACAACCATAAAGTCAGAAGTTGAAAAACTATTGAAGTCTGGCTTTATTTATCCTATCCCCTTGACATAATGGGTTTCTAACATCGTTTTGGTCACTAAAAAACAAGGAACCATTCATGCCTGTGTCTATTATAGGGATCTCAATAAGGCTTATCCAAAATACAATTACCCAACACCCTTCATCGACCAAATCATCGACAATTGCGATGCCAATGTTATATTTTGATTCATGGATGGTTTCTCATGGCATAACCAGATTGATATTCTACTGATTGATCAAAATAAGACAACCTTCATATACCCTTGGGGGATGTTCGCTTATCGGAAGCTACCCTTTGGTCTTAAAAATGATGGTGCTACTTTCTAGCAGGCCATGTCGTATGCTTTCCACGATATCAAACATATTGTGGAACCTTACCTTGATGATTTTCCCGCTCATTCGTCTACTCGATGAGACCATATTGGTCATTTATGAGCCATTTTTCTTCGATGTCAGTTTTACCATATCCATTTGAACCCTCACAAATGCATCTTTGCTGTCGAATCATTTTGACTCCTAGGATTTGTCATCTCCAAAGATGGGATTAGGGTGGATCCCTTAAAAGTAAAAGCTATTCTCTCTTTACCCCCTCCCAACAATCTGACCCAACTACAAAGTTTTCAAGGGAAGGCAAACTTTCTTCATTGTTTTATCTATAATTGTGCCGAAATCACTAAAGGATTTATGAGATTGATGCATAAAGACACTCCTTTCATATAGGAGGACACTTCTCAATGCTCTTTTGATGCTCTTAAGCATGCATTAACACACACACCTCTCTTGCACCCTCCAAATTATGCACGAGACTATATCCTTTATTTGGCTTCCTCTACTTCCACTATTTCTATGGTGTTAGTTCAAGAGGATCCTAACAATGAAAAACATGTGATTTACTATCTGAGCAAGAGTCTATCTGGTCCCAATCTCCAATATTCACACATTGAAAAGTTGTCTGTGGCTGTAGTCATTTCCATCCAAATATTTCGCCACTACATCTTGTTATCCACTACCATGGTCATTGCGAACTCAAACCCCATGTACCATGTCCTTACACGTCAAGTCCTTGGGGGAAAGTATTCCAAATGGATCATTATTCTTTAATAATTTTATCTTGAGTTTGTCAAATCAAAAGATAAAAAATTGTTGGTTTTTACAGAACTCATTTTTGATCTTCCCTATGCTAATGAGGATACTAAGCCCAATGATTATCTTCCTGGAGAATCTTTGTTCCTCATTATCACATTAGACCCTTGGTATGGAGATATTCTTCTCTATCTCCAAACCCAACGTTTCCAGCCTGATATTTCACGTGACGAACATCATCGTATCTACCACCATTCTAAACACTACCTTATCCTTGGAGACACTTTATATCATAGTAGTATTGCTACTTTCCTATGATTTTTTTTAACTCATGATGAGGCTGAACGCATTTTGAATGTCTGTCACCTTGGAGCTTGTGGCAGTCAACTTTCTAGGATGGCTACAACCCAGAAAATCTTACGTGCCGGTTATTTTTGGCCCTCCATATTCAAAGATTGTATCGAAGTTGTTAAGCAATTCCAACCTATTGGAAGCCACCAATTCTGTCAAATTTTATCATAATTAAAAGTCATCACAAAGAGATAAAATCTTTCTATAGCTACCTCCTCCTTACATTTATAAACGTTTCTGTCTTTTGGCCTCAAGGAAATTTATTGGGCTAGCTTATTATATGAGTTTTTCATTTTTATTTTCGTTTTCTTTGTTTAAATTTCATGACTGCAAGCATGAAATTGAAACAAAAACTTGGTTTGGGTAATCATTCTGCAGTTTGTGATTTCTTCTTTTCTTTTACCAAAGAGATTACACCTTAAGGGGACCTATATGTTTATAAGTCTTAAGTTTTACAAGCTTATTGATTAATCCACTGCCACATTTTTATGCACTATGGAAAATATGATTTGATCATATCTATGGCTGATTGTATGGTTTTAATTCTTGATATGACCAATTGCGCACAACCTTGGATTAAAATTTGAAATGTGTTCCTTTCTCTTACCAGTCATATCGCTTTCATATCAACCTGGTACAGGACTGATGCACTCACAAATACACATCATCCTATTGTCCTGAACATTTAAGGCTTTCATTCATTATTCGAATAGGCAACTGATAATGGTTGGGATTTAACATTCATTATGCATAATGGTTCTTGAGCCTGCATTTCCTCTGGTTTTCTGTCACTCCAAACTTAAATTATCAAAGATGACAACCTCTTAAGTGCATAGGTATCGGGTCGTTTCGGTTTTCACAGACCTCTCCTTTTTATTTGTTTATTGGAAGACGAAGCCTCCATCTCGTGGTATTTACTGGGTCTGTTTGATATAAACCATGGCCCCCATGGTTTGAATTGAACCTAATGGATCTTAGTCCCTTCTCTCCCACGATGATGCCTTAAAATATTTATAGGCGCATGGTTGGGATATTTTCATCCGAAAATTTGAAGGTTATAACTTGGCGGTCGCACAAGCTTTTGATCAAACATTTGATGACTTTAGAGCCAAAGTTGGGGATCTGCAATTGGAAGTCATAGAGTACTCTATAGCCCGAGCAACAAGACTGTCACAGGAAGGCGAAAAATGGTTCAAAAACGTCAAGCTAGAAGGCGTTCCTTGGAGCTTGTTCATGATCTCTAGGAAATCGACATGCTTCTCTAAATGTACTCCTATTACCCTCTTGAAACCTCGATGGAACGACCTCCTTCTGATTTTGAAACAGTTTATAATGTGCGAGGGTGGGTATGGTTTAGTGTTTTTGTATCATATCCGACTATTGATGTTGTTCCTAGGGTTTAAGCTAAATATGCCATTTTATTTGTTGATGAGCCTACATAAGATGTCAAAGCATTATAAGAAATATAGTTTAAACCCTCTGTCTAGCCTCTTTAACCATTGTCTTATATGAATCTTGCTACTGTCGCATCTGGCTCAAATTGGGGACACTTGGGAAGTATTCATGTGTCGAAACAATTTTTCCCTACCCAAGAGCACAGTGAACTCACCTCTACATTCAAATATAAATCCCAATACTTGCAACCCTATGAATTAAAGTCAAGGTGTCGATTCACATAGATACCATGAGCTCATTGAACCCATTTCTGTTGCTATGCAAGACCCTCTGGGTAAAAAACCCCGATATAATTTTGTACCCAAGAAATCGTTAGAAGAGGTAGTGGATGTATTGAAGGAGAATATTTCTCCTACTCTTGCTATTGAGCCGACTCAAGGTTTGCATGACAAACCAACTGATAAGAAAAATCGTAAGAAGAAGAAACAGGGTAACTCAGACCCGACTTTCATAAACAAAATATAAGGTAGGTTAATTTCCAGGAGTCTGAGAAATCAATAGTAGGATCATTTGAGCTCGATCTCGGTGATCGAGGTCGATGATCACTTAACCTATGACGAGATCAATGATTTCATTTCCCAAGAAGATGTGGATAACCAGGGTCTTGAAAATGAAATCGTTAGTGAAGCTACACAATACGATTTTGTTTCTAAACTACCTCCGTTTCTAAAAGATCAAAAGGGCTTTGCTGGCATAGGCCATGATTTGAAACAAGCTATAGGAAAAACATAAGAACCCATTGCTGAGTACACTCAACCTCGACATGCTATAGCACCGGTACACTGTGATAATTGTCTGGACTGGGTAGAACACTACTACATGGAGATACCATATTTACAGGCACAATTAAAACATTTGGCAGCTCGAAATTCTCTGCTTGAAATAGAAAATCAAGAGTTGAAAGCATGCACAGATTAGGCAAGTAAAAGGCCCAAAAGAACCGGTAGTGTGATCATAAAAAATGCAACCAATTTCAATGCATTCATTAACTCAAAATTATCTGACCCTTCACTGTCTAATTTCTAGAATGGTAAAAGTGGTTTTGTTTTCTTTGATTTTATTTTGTTATAAAAGTCAAAAAGGAATATTTATTTTGATTTTCTTTGTTAATATAAGACTAGCTACAGAATCTCATGATTTTGTAGTCATTCTATTTCTAAATGTTAGTTTGTATTATTTTCTAAAAATCAATTTCGTTTTATCATTTACAGGAAAATAATAATTATGGTGCTATTCACAAGGAGAAGCCATCATGGATTATACATTGTATAGTTTAGTAGTTTCTTTTATGTTTGATAAAACTATGCCATTATGTAATTAATTTTGAAAAACAAACTCCTACAGGAGTGGTTGCCTGTTGTACTATTTTTGTAAGGCAATCTATTTTTTTGGGATTACCCTTTATCTTGCATGATAAGAGGTTGTCAATCCAAGACTAGTTTAAATAGTGATTGTTGTTAGTAGTAAAGACAACTTTTACTGGGATACAATATGGACATGTGATTTTGGGAACTAATATGGGAAATTTATTCACCATCGACTTTAGACCTGTGTGATGTTTATTCCATTATGTTCTTCTATTGCCTCGGTCTTATGAGATATTATTATGTTTGATGCAACTTTATCCTTATCATCATATGGTGTTTCATATTGTTAAGTATTTAGATGTTGTCCATAATTTTTTATTTCATTTTCTATATGTGGTCAATCTGTCATTTCATTATTATTGATTTATTCCTAATGTTAAATGATGGATAATATCGATACTCAGAATTGCGTTTTCCCTCATTTTTAAATATTGATTATCATAATATCATAGGATTTTTAATCAATTATTATTTTTTTCTATTCTCGCTCCAACACATTAAATGCTTCTTTGAATTTATTCTGGAAAGTACTAGTTTTGTTTTGTCATAGGTTTCCATCACATGCAGGACAAGTAGGGGCTCGAACGATACAAAAAGATAAGTTCAGTTTCACTGATTAGTTATAGGTTAGTCTGTGTGTTATTTAGTTAAATTATTTATTAATGAAATGATGATTGCATGAATTAGCTTTGACAGTTTATGTATCGTTGTTTCAATTGTATTTTATTAGTATTTATTAGTTTTAAATATTTGAACATTCAAAAAGAAAACAAAAATATTTATGTGCTTTCTTTATCTCATTTAGAAATACTTTTAAGAACATTCATTTCGCAAGATTTCAAGTAAACCTTGCAAGTTGTATATACACTATTTATAATCATTTGTACATATTCATGTTTCTATTTGAACACTTGTAATTAGTAAACTTATATTCTTAGTATCATAGACTTATATTAGTTTATTTATTTTATCATTTTTAGGACTTTAGTTGGCTAATAGAGCCATTAAACCCGTTGAGTCATTTCATTCCAAACGTTTTGGGTTAATTAGACAACCCCGATCCAGATTTGACCTTCCAGTTGACGGTGCGTCATTTACGCCTGTCAACAAATGGTGCTAGAAGGAGGGCTTGAAATTAATTGATGGCATGTGGAGGTCGTAATACTCCCCCACACACTCACACTCCTTTCGTAATGCGTAGTCACTCTAACACAAACGCTACACTTGAAACAAAAACTACCTCAAACGATAACCCTGATATTCTTGTTGAACCAATGACACCATTCCCTTAAGGGATTGACATCCAAGAAATTGTCCGCCAGTCACTTATAAGAACTTAAAGTGCCTTATCCCGTATTAGACAACCCGATAGACAACTCAATCAACCCCTTGGATTTACAAATATTCAAGAACAACTTCAAGGAACTGGTTTGCCCAAAAACCCTTTAGGTGGAAATACTATCAATCCTATTGAAGCACTTATCCTTGGTGCTGGAGGATCCGATATTCCACCATCCCCACCTGGTTCTTCTCCACCTTCTTTGGGAGGTGAATCCTCGAACGAAGAAAATTCTTCATCTGGACCATCTCAACCTTCAACTCCACCAACTCCCATGGAAAACCAAAATAATCCTACCATACCTTGGCTCGATCAAGATGTCATGGTTGTACCTGGACCCCAACACCCACTACCTAAACATATGGAGAAATGGCTACCCAAATTTGATCCAGATTCGAAGCAATTAGTTGAGGATCACATCAAGAAATTTATGCTATCCATTATACTCTAGAGTGTCAAACACGAAGATGTAGTGTGCAAATTATTTCCTTATACGTTTAAGGGAAATGCATTAACCTGGTATTTCGCTCAACAACCTTAAACCATCGTTTCTTGGGACAAATTCGAAACTTGTTTTCTAGAAAAATTTGGAGATGATAAATCTCTGGAAGTATTGGTTATGGAACTCTCTAGCTTAAATATGAACCCTAAAGAAAAAGTGAAAGACTTTAACAAAATATTTCTAACACTAAAAAAAAAATCCATGTAGATTCGATGCCTGCAGAAAGCTTAATTGTTGTGTATTATACTAAGGCCCTGCATAATAACATAGCCATATGGGTTAAAAGGTTCATAAAGAAGATGTTAGAATCTTTTGAGCAGGCAATTCAAATTGAGAAAGATATATTGAGCTTAAAAGATAATCTAAGTAGTGAAGCTTAAACAACTTTGTCATCTAAGAAGAAAATAGAAATTCTCACTAGACCTCCTCAACCTAAAAATCAACAAGAAACATTAGACCTGGAGAGCTTGTAGAAAGATTTCCAGAAACTGTCCAATCAGGTTGTTGACTTGAAAATATCCATCGAGGAGGCTTCTACAAGAAAAGGAAGTTTCAAACCTCCTTTTAGAATGTCTTTCCCTCCAAACCGGACAAACCCGACCACAAAAGGTCTAAATTTTGAAAGTTTACAGTATGCTTTGAAAACGATATTAGAAGCGCAAGACAATTTTGTTTCTGTTCCTCCTGAAAATTCTGATGATACTGTTGAGGAAGAGGTACCAGAAGAGGAGGACTCATTTCCTTCCATTTTTGGGCACTTGTCGGATAGTATTTTCCAAGCGAATTTCGAAATGGTTCACCCCTACAATACTAGAAGAAAAACACAAAACAGGCCTACACCCGAAACAAGTAAAAATGTGTTACCAAAACAGCCAAAGCAAGTTGAAAATAGATAAAGCCTGGATGCCCCAGTTTTAGAGTATGATTTAATCGAAGATCTGAAAAAATTAAGGGCAAATATTTATGTTTTTGAACTGCTGAAATTTCCTCTTATTTTGCAGAAAATGCTTCAAAGCATTGCTAAAAATAGTAAAAAGAATGACGTTAGCAACAAAAAATCAGCAGAAATTGACTTAAACGCAACTAAAAATGTCCCAACTAAAAAAACATCTGAACATCAAGACAAAAGGGACTCAACAGAAAAAGCTATAGGAGACCTAGATAAAACTGTTTCAGGAACAAAAGTAAAAAATCAACAGAATTCTGTTGTTTCTGCACGAAAAAATGTGCCCCCTTTTTTACTGTCTTTTGAGATTTATAATAGGAATGTACATAATTGCATGGTTGACTCTGGTGCATCATCAAATGTGATGCCTTTGTCTGTATGCTAGAAAATTAACACAGAAGTAAAACCTTCTTATCTAAAAATTATTCACCTAGATCGAACGAATGTTAAAGCGATCAATGAACTTAAAAATGTGATAATTAGATTATCGTCCAATTCCAAAGTTCATCAAATAATTGATATTATCGTTGTTGACATTCCTGAATTTTATGGTCTGTTTTTAAGCAGATATTGGTCAGAAGAACTACATGGTTATTTTGCTACAGACTGGTCTCATTTGTGGCTGCCTGGAAATGGACAACCCAATAAGATCAGAATAAACAAAGAATGTTATCTTAAGCATACCATGACAAATCTGAACGATCCAAATGAGCCTTTTGTTACCACAACAAATTTGATTGAAACGTAAGGAATGCATACCTTTTTTGGTAACTTCATGACTGAAATTTCCTCTATCAATGATCCATAACAACAATCTGAAGTAACAATCTATGCTCAGGAACCAGTTCCACTAAATACGCCAAATATTGCAAATGATGCACAAATATGGTCCCCATATTTTGATGGATCCAAATCCCGAGAAGGGGCAGGTGCCAGTTGTGTACTCATCGACCCTACAGGTAATAAAAAATCGTTTTCTTGTCGATTAGAGTTTGAATGTACTAACAAAAAAGCTGAATACAAAGCACTTCTTCAGTGACTTCGTAAAGTACTAGATATGGACGTGCAAAATATGGTAGTATTTGGTGATTCAAAAATTGTATTCAAACAGGTAAGAAATGTAATACACTACTTGTCACTGCATCTGAAGAGTTACCAAATTGAGGTATGGAGTTTAATGCATAAATTTCTATCATTTAATATAAATTCTATTCCTAGGATGCGTAACTCAGAAGTTGATCTACTAGCCAATGTTGCTTCTAAATTGTTGCCCGCTGAAGGTTTTTCTCCTAACGCATTTTCAATCAAATTGTTATTCATGCCATCGATTCCAGAAAACATCACAAATTGGAGAGTATTTGATGATGACCAGTAGATCATCAACTTTCTGCATATGGAAGAAACCTTCCAAGATGCAGTTATTGATGAAGGCACTCACGACGAGAATCTCCGAGACTTCACAGTAATATTTGATCCTCGATCCCCTGAATCAACGTCCGAGCTGGTAAACACTATCCCCAATCAGTTGTGAGATTAGAGAAATTTTATGACTTGCATGACAAGTTTAGAGGGGTAGTCAATTGAAAAACTAGCAGTTCCTCTTTGATCTATGAAAATGTTAATTTAGGAACAAGAAATAATCCTCAAAATATTAATCTGGGAAAGGGATGTTCGGAGCAAGAAAGATCTGCTTTCATCAAATTATTTAAAGAATTTAAATATGTATTTTCTTGGATGTACAATGACCTGAAAACTTTCGATCCGAACATCATACAACATATAATCCCTATGAAACCCCAGACTCAGCCTTTTCAACAGAAATCGAGGAAAATGCATCCTAAATTGGAACCTACCATTAAAAAGGAACTGAATAAATTACTAACTGCAAAGATATTTTTTCCGGTTAGGCATACTCAATGGGTATCTAACTTAGTCCCTGTAAGGAAGAAAAGTGGTGAACTTCGACTTTGTGTCGATTTTCGAAATTTAAACCGAGCATCTAATAAAGACAATTACCATGTTCCTCCAATGGAACAAATTCTACAATAGGTGTCTGGTTCTGAGAGACTATATTTATTATATGGTTTTTCGGGATACAACCAATTCCTTATGTCTCCTTCGAACCATCTTAAAACCACCTTTCGTACCCCGTGGGGCACTTACGCCTACAGGAAATTGCCTTTTGGACTGGTAAATGTCGGTGCCACTTTCTAGAGAGAAATGGATATTTCTTTCTATGGCCTCATTAACCAGTTAGTTGTGGTCTATCTTGATGATGTCACTGTCTTTTCAAAAAACAAGAAATATCACTTGTCCCACCTTAGGGTTGTCTTGGAACGATGCCGCAAGTTCAACATATCTCTCAATCCCAAAAAATCAGTTTTTGCAGTAGAGCAAGGAAAAATGCTTGGGTTTATAGTGTCTAAGGATGGAATGATTATTGATCCCGAGAGAACCCAAGCCATTGCTAAACTTCCTCCTCCTTCTTCCAAAAATTCCATGCAATCCATTTTGGGCAAGATTAATTTTGTCAGACAATTTGACCCACGTTTTTCAGAAATGGTTAGACCTCTACAAAATCTAATTAAAAATGATGTTTTGTATTGATGGGGACCACATGAAAGTCAGGCTTTTGATTCAATTAGAAAAGAAATAATAGAAGCACCTTCCCTAATGAGTCTTGATTTTTCTCAGGATTTCACTCTTTACACTTTCGCATCTGACGGATCTTATGTTGTTGTGCTTACACAGAAAAACGTTGAAAGAAACGATATGACCATTTCCTTCATGAGATCTTCTTTTAAAGGAGAAGAACTTAATTACCCCGTGGTAGATCAGAAAGCATATGTTTTTTTTAACGAAGTGAAGAACTTCAGGTCTTATCCGTTGAAATCCAGGACCAAATTTGTTGTTCCTTACCCCGTTGTGAGAAATTTGTTAGTGCAAAAAGAGTTGGGTGAGAAAAGGGAAAATTGGATGACATCACTATAGGAATATGATCTTGAAATAACCCTTGCCCAAATTGTTAGAGGTCAAGGCCTATGTAAACTAGTGGTTGATTCAGTTGAGGAATTAGAAAGTCAAATAAACACATCAACTGTAAATCAGCATAATGAAAAATAGATCAGCTGTGCACAAACTACACCTGATTCTTGGTATGAGAACATTAGATTTTATTTAATGCATGGATATTCTCCTCGCAATATTGATCCCAAAAACAGAAGATCACTTAGGCTTAAATCTGCATCTTTCCATTTAATCAATGATATATTATTTAGAAGGAACTTTGATGGTGTTTCTCTGCATTGTTTGGAAAAAGAGGAGTCCGAAAAAGTGTTGGCTGAACTTCATTCCAGTGATGTCGATGGTCATTTGGTGTAGATACCACTGCACACAAAGTGATAAGTCCTGGATAGTATTGGCCTACCTTGTTTAAATATGCCCATGCACTATCCCACAAGTGTGTAATCTGTCAAAAGGTTGCAGGACGTGTGAAAAAGGCAGTTTTTTCTTTGCAACCTGTTACTGTAGATGCACCTTTTTAGCAATGGGGCCTAGACATTATAGGAACAATCAATCCCCCTTCCTCGCAAAAACATAAGTACATTCTCACAGAAACAGACTATTTTACAAGATGGTCTGAAGCTTTACCTTTAAAAGTGGTCAACACCAATTAGGTAGTGTCTTTTCTGAAGTCCCATATCATCACTCGATTCAGAATTCCTGAATGTCTGGTTTTTTACAACGCCTCTTATTTTTTGTCCCTTGATATGAATGTTTTCTCTCTAGAAAAAGGGATTAAACTAAATTATTATGCTAGCTACTACCCTCAATGGAATGGTCTAGCCGAGTCGACAAATAAGAATTTAATCAAGATTATAAAAAGGACAGTTTCAGAAAACCACAAGAATTGGCACAATGCATTGTACAAAGTACTTTGGGCTGATAGGGTGAATCCAAAATCCTTTATTGGTAATTCTCCTTTTCTTCCTCATCTACGGAAGAGAAGCCATCCTCCCCCCTCATGTATTTCTTCCTTCTCTGCAATTATCGTAAAAATCTCAAGAAGAAGAATGTCCTCCTCTAGAAAACTGGATTAATGCTTTATTAAAACTAGAAGAGGTGAGAACACAAGCAAAGAAAAAACTTGACCAACACCGGCAAATTGTGAAGAGTTGGTTTGATGCAAGTTCATCTTCTGATAGTAATTTTGATTTTGGGGATTTGGTTCTCAAGTGGGACAAAGAACACGAGGGTAAGGGGGAACATACAAAGTTCCAAAACCTATGGTTGGGACTGTTTGTAATTTATGAAAAATTGGGTCCTATCTCCTTTCGTCTGCATAACTTGGAGGGACAGCCGGACACTTTCCCAGTGAATGGCCAGGCTCTCAAGAGGTATTTCTCTTGATGATTTCTTGTAACATCCCACTCTGGCGCACTAAGAAAACTTATTTTTTAGGACACTTGCTCGCAAGTGATCCAGACTATTATGATATTAAAACATTTGTCCTTGATTATGATGTGTTATGTTAGATGACATGATGTCTTACTGCTTTGACATAGACAGGTGCTATTGACTTAGTTTTACTGAGTGTGCAGGGTTTCTGACCTTGAGGATGCAGAGGCATCGACGGAACCCCTTAGACTCCAGATTGAGTCAGGGAGTGTGCTATTTTGGTTGATTTTATTTACTATGATATTACATTGATTTGATGATATGATGTGGACATGTTCTGACACGATTGTTGATGATGCAAGCTGACGATATCTTTCCGACCAGACTCACATAAGGAGTAAAGGGGCCAGACACGATTTCCATAGAGGTTGAGGGAGAGGTGTGGACAACAACCCTGCCACAACCTACTAGCACTCCCGCTGTGGCTCGAACTGTAGGTTAACGATTACCTAGTTCGAGAGGATCCACGATGCCGTGAGGGCAGACTGCGACAGTTGCTCACGATGATTCTAAGGGGAACGCAATAAGGCGGGGGCCTTATTCCTTAGAGCCCTTAGTCTCCCACAAGTTCACCTGGCGAAGTGTTGACTCCAGGGGTTATTGATGTCTACCAATTAGTCAAGTTGGCGAGTGGCACCCTTGGAGCACGTGGTGCATCCTGAAGGGCACGTCGCGCAAAAGAAACACAAGTTGGCGAGTGGCACCCTTGGAGCATGTGGTGCATCCTGAAGGGCACATCGTGCAAAATAAATGAACGAGGCGAGTGGAACCCTTGGAGCACGTGGTGCGTCCTGAAGGGTACGTCGCATTGATGTTGATGAAGGAACAAACCTAGATGGCCCTAAGACTTTTAACACATTAAGAAATTCTTAAAACGAATTCCCTAAATAATTGTCGCCCAGATCAGAATCTAAATCTAAGTCTAAAACTTCTCTAGGGTAAAATTTTGTTTAACCTTAAGAAAATACCCTATAAAAATAAAAATAAAAATCTAAACTAAAAACCACTTAAGTTATAGTTTTAGTCTTCATAATTTTTGGGGTAAAATGAAGAGAGTAATAATTTAATTAATTCGTGGCTTTAAATTGTAAAGAAGAAATAAATTATTTAACTTGTGGAAGTAAAAATATTTTTAAATTAAAAATAAAAAGAAAAGACTGAAAAGCGCAACTGCCATTTTGGCTCTAATAAAAAGGGAAAGAGGGGAAAAATAGAAATTAGGAAATTAAGGAAAGGGAGGAAACATAATAAAGGAAGGAAGGGAACTTATGGTAAAAAGCAAGGTCAACATAGTAAGGAATCGGCAATAAAGAACCTTCTAATTTGAGCTAAATTAGCAACATCCTTTTAGGGAAGGTATTTAAAACATGTAAGGGGATCTAGGAACACCTAGGAGTAAATTTAGGAGCAACTCTAGGTGGGTGAGGGAAATGAGACAATTAAGAAATTTAAAGAAAATAATTATTGGAGGAAAGAGGGGGATGGACGACACTTGTGCGAAGGAGAATATTTAGAATATTTTTATTGAAACTTAATTTAAATGAGATTTAGGGAAAGTTGGAGGGTCTCAAAGCTCTATAAAAGAAAGGGGAGATGAAGAAGAAGGGGGATCGTCTGTCAGCATAACGTTACGCTGCCGGAATTGTGACTTGACTGATTACTTGTGGAGAGTTGGGATTTTCCAGCTCGGATAGGAGTGGTAGCTCGGCCTTGCGAGGCGAGATGGGAAGCTAGACATACCATCTAGATAGTGTGTGGCCCCTTTGCGGCTCCGGGGGCTAAGGGGGAAGCAGAGTACCCCTAGCGATTGGCTGGGAGGTACCGGTGTAGTCTCGATGATCGGTGAGCAGGAGCGACACAGAGTGCGCGATCATCATTCGAGGCGGGAGTTAAGGCAACGATATGGTTTTTGTTTAATTAATTTGGTTGAATAGGATGCATTATGATCTACGCTGGTATCAGAATATTGGTTGTAATTGGATTTAATGGTTGTTTTATTTCTGTTCCTCGGTGATTAAAATTGTTTTTTGGTTATAAAATATTTCTTCTTACTCTACTGTTGCTTGTCGGTTTGGATAAAGGAGATTCTATGACTGTGTTTACATATATCACTGTGGGCGTTTTCTATTACCGTGGGCATTTTGTATATCACTGTGAGTTATTTTATCCTGTTCTGAAATGGGGTTCATTTTAAATCGGATTTATGTGTGGGTGTGTTTTATTTTCTGAAATGGGTTTCATTCGGTTAGTGTTGGGTTGATTCTTCCAGATGGGTTCTTAAACAGGAGATGTTTGTGTTGTTTCCTTCTCAGCGTTGGCCTAAATTTTCTTTTTATAACTGCAATAACTATTGAGCTCTGTGAATGTCCCTGTGTTTGGTTGTATTACGTTTTTTTTTCTTCTCTGCTTTCCGCGTGATGTTTCCCGTGAGGATACCTCTGCAAAACTGTTGGGCCAGGGTAGAATTGTTATCTTTGTGACTGCAGTGCCTGGCATACTAGTTGTTTTTAGTCCCTAACAGTGTTCTGAAATTTAGCGTGGGTAAGTCGGTTCAAACTTGACCCTTGGGCATTTTTGTGAGGCTGTGATTCTTTTCCTGAGACCCTTTGAACAACCCAACCTTCTGAACCGAACACCGTAACCGTCCCCTTGTTTTTCTTTTTCTCCTTATCACGTCTCTGTTGTAGGCAGTATCAATTCCTGTGATTACCCTCCCAACCACGTTCTTCTTCCTCAAGAAAAGGGTCTCCTTCGTCATCCCTTATGATTTGGTTATCGGCAATGGTCCGAGGAGTGAAAAATACATTCTTTCATTCTCTGCCATGGCTAAGCCTATGCCTTCACCATTTGGCTCTGTTTCTCACGGAAATCTATTTTCCGCTATCGATTCTGCACAGGTAAGCGTTCAGGTAAGCGTTCAGATTGACTTCTTTTATAGTGTTAGATCGGGGGAAAGGAGAGGAAAGGAAATGATTTATATTTACTGAGGATTTGTAAACTGTGTCTTTTTATTTATTGAAATTGCTTGCGTTAATGCCTGACCGATGCCTAAAATGGCCTGTCCATGCACTTTCGGTAAATCTTGCTAGGGTTTAACTAATGTCTTGTAGGGTTTGTCTAATTTTGGCATCAAGGTTTTATGCTATTAGGTTGTGTAATGGATGAGGTTCTTAAACAAGTCTGCCTCAGCACATCTGGTCCACCATTGGATATGCCTCTCTTTCGATTTATAGCTCTCTGTTTTATTTTATTATTTTTGGAATAAGTTATGCTTTTCTTTTCTTAAAATCTTGACATTTTTATATGCTATTGTACGTAAGTGGTTTTATTACAGCTGTCTCTTGTGTGAGGTATAGATCGCCTTGGATCGGCGTCAATGCTGAGACTGCACCTGCGGCCAGCAAAATTTTTGGGCATAGTTGTTAGGTAAATCCTCTAACTCTCCCTGATAGCGTTGTACATCGTGATAGCACTGTATGCCTTGATTAATTCATGAATTTCTGTACAGTCAGACGCACTGTCTTTGTTGTTAGACCAAGATTGTTTACAAAAAAAAAATCTCAGAACTTAAACCCCTGTACTAAATTTAGATATTAAATATCTCTACGAGAAGGATCTCTTATTCTCATAAATCAATATTTATGCCGCACAAGGGAGGCATTGGTACATAAATTTATGTAGAGGGTGTTCGATATGTAGAGCATTGTACCCAAGCTACAAAGATAGTGGCCATGTCTAACCTCTTAATTTAAATAAATTGTCATAATAACCAATAACAAAATACGACATCCGAGACAGGTGATGACGATGTTCGATATCCTATTTTCAAGTATTATCAAAGTATCCATTTTAAATATTTGAATATTTGTAACCCATGGGCCTGAAATGTTTTCCTTAATAAATTTTATACCTTGCTCACAAATTTTCCCCTGGCAGTATAATTTTTACCCGTGACCTCGGCTGTGAAGGACAACGACTCACCCTTCCGTCTGTGGCGGTTTGCACAGTGTCTTCCTTAAATTGGCCCAGCCATTCCCGTTGCTGGAAGTCATCAGTGATGGAAATACCGTTGGATTCACCTGCTCCTAGGTAGCATGCTCCTTGGGTCTGACAACACTGCTACCGGATGCTGGCAACGACCTTCAATTATTGTCGAGATATGTTGTCTGGCCGGGTTGAGTAAATAAGGCATGATGTCTTATCCTGCCTCCTGGTTATCGAAATAAGGAAGATTGTTGTTTTTAAATTAATTATCAGTTTTCTTGGGAGTGCTACCATTAGTTGACCGCCCATTTGTGCACAGACCACGTGGATGCCTTCGTGGGCTCTCCTTCCCCATGATCCCCATTTGATTTCAATTTTTATGATTCCTCATCGATTATTTTAAATTGCAATGTTTTTGTAATGAAAGGTCATTATTAGTTAAAGTACAATACTAATTTATTATATGGTGAACAAAATATGATCACCAGGTGTAGTTAAAAGATTACGATTTCCAGTGGAAATAAAGGTTATGATTTGTAATAAAAGAAATTCTTCTACAATCCAATTTACAATATGTTTCCCAGTTGGTTTTATTTTATTATGTTAAACATCGATTATTTTATTTACACTGTCTTGTAATGAAAAGCCATTATTAGTTTAAATTACAATGCTATGAAATTCTTCTACAACCCAATTTACAATATGTTTCCCATTGATTTTAAATTATTATGTTAAACATTGATTATTTTATTACAATGTTTGTAATGAAAAGCCATTATTAGTTTAAATTACAATTCTATTCTACTATAAAAGTAAATACATGGTTATTTATGGTTAGGTTTTTGGTAGTTTTGTTGTTATTAATATCAACAAAAGGTAAAGTCTTCGCTATTTTAATTGCAATGATATTGTGATATAGAAGGCGATGACATGGTTATGTTATGGTGATGTTATGGTAATTTCATTATGATTCGGTAAATGGGGATTTGCAATTAATTAATGTACATTATTTAAGACTGGGTTGGTAACTCGTCGCTTAATGGAAATCCAATGGAGTAATTGGTCTGTAATTAATGTCATTGAGTCTCTAGTGGTTGGTCGATGTCGAAGTCCTTCTGAATTGCATCTCCCATAGAGGTCGTGGTTGTCCGTTGATTTTGTTGTACTTGGTTGTCTTGCATTGCTTGGTCTGCTTGTTTTGGGCGGGATGTAGACACCTCCATGCTCCTTAGAACAGTCGCCATCCCTGAGACCTTAAATGGTTAATATCGATAGGAACCCGGGCTTGAGCATTGCTTATGTGACTTGGAGGTCCTAACCATTGCAAGGTAGGATGGGCGGGTAGTCAGTCTTACTTATTGTCATCTTGTTGTGATCGTCGTGGCTTGCATCTTGTTCGGCGTCGGGTGGCGACGCAGAGTCGAATGCGTTTATTTCCCTTGTACACGCGCTCACACACCTGCAAAAATAAAAATAAAAATTGCACTTCTTATAAGAGGTTTGTCGGCGTAACGAGGAGGACGTTACATATGGTATCAGAGCGGGTTCGACCCGCGACTTGGGGTTCGCTTCGGCTTTCGTTGACATGACATGATTTGATTAAATTGTTGCTAATCGAGTTGATTATGCGCGTGCAGGTAATCATGGTTAGAGGACGTCGTGGAGGCAGACGACAGGGTGCTAGGGGAGGAGGGGCGATGCTTCCAATAGCATCCACGCATGAGGGGTCTAACCCCAGGGAGGTGAGCAGGTTATCGGACAAGAGCAGATAGCAGTTGGCGACGTGGTCAGGATGATGAGATCTTTTCAGCGCATGTCCGAGGCACTGATCATCCGCTTGGACAGAGATGAGGCCAGGGCGCCGACACCCGCTGAGGTTCCGCCGCGCGCACCGACCGTTACTGGTAGCATTCACCGTGAACTCGAGAAGGTTAAATTTCTTGAGTTCTTTGGTGCCCCGGATGGCGCTGCCGCCGAGGCATGGTTGGAGAATATGGCGATGTGCTTTGCAATTCGCGATTATACCTCCAACATGAAGGTCCGCATGACGGTATTTCAACTGAAGGGGAGCACTCTTCTATGGTGGAAGACGCTCCTACCATAGCTGAACATGGCCATCGAAGACGTGTCATGGGAACTATTCGAGGAACGGTTCCAAGAGAGGTATCCTTTAGAGGAATTCATTGAGCGTCAGCTCAATGAGTTCAACGCATTATGACAAGGAGGTCGTACGGTGCCTGAGTACGAGGCATGTTTTATGGAGCTGCTCCGGTATGATCCGCACCTTAACACTAAGAAGCTCAAGGTCAACAGGTTCATGTTTGGCCTTAACGACAACCTGCATGCAAAGGTTAGGATCTTGATGCCTCAAACCTTGCACGACGTCATTCAGAAGGCCCTCATAGCAGAGGAGGAGCTTATTAGTGGGGGTCAGACCAGGACTCCAACGAGACCAGCAGGACAGGGTTCATCTGGAACACCGCAGCATCAGACACCAGTGAGACATACACCGGGATATTGTGGCTTCCAAAGAGGATCCACTTTCACTACACCCCGACATATTGTGGCTTCCAGAGAGGGTCAACTTGTACGTCACAATATTAGGATCTTATGACGTCGTGATCGGTATGGATTGGTTGGAATCACATGAGGCGATACTCAACTGTAAGATGAAACGGTTGAGCTTGGTTGATGACGGAGGACAGAGACGTGTGATTGTAGGACAGAACCAGGGAGTCTCCCTGAGGTTCGTCTCTTCCTTACAGTTACAGAAGAGTATCCGCAAGGGGTACAAGATTTATGCGATCCTTGCGCTAAATGAAAAGGGAGTAGCGGAAGGTCTAGAACACCTTTTGGTGGTGAAGGAGTTTGCGGACGTATTTCCAGAGGAGTTACCTGGGATGCCGCCGGAAAGGGATTTGGAGTTTACCATAGACCTGAAACCGGGAATCGAACTGATAGCAAGAACGCCTTATCGGATGTCGACCCCGGAGTTGCAAGAGTTGAAAATGCAACTGAAGGAGTTGCTGGACCTGGGACTATTACGTCCTAGTGTGTCACCATGGGGAGAACCTGTCATTTTCATATGAAATAAGGACGGATCATGGAGGCTTTGCATTGACTACCGTCAACTGGACAAGGCTACGATCAAGAATCAGTATCCCTTGCCGAGGATTGATGATCTATTCGATCAAATGAAGGGTGCGACGATGTTCTCCAAGATCGATTTGCGATCAGGGTATCACTAGTTGCGGAGGATGACGTCCCTAAGACCACTTTTAAGACGATATTTGGACATTACGAGTTTACTGTTTTACCGTTTGGATTGACAAACGCCCCAGGGGTATTTATGAGTTTGATGAATGGGGTGTTCCGCGAATACTTGGACAAGTTCGTCCAAGTATTCATTGATGATATTTTGATTTACTCTCATACAACAGAGGAGCATGATGAGCACTTTCACTTGGTACTACAGTGTTTACGAGAGCAAAAACTGTATGAGAAATTGTCCAAATGCTCTTTTTATCAATCGAAGATTCACTACTTAGGGCATGTCATTTCCGGCGAAGGCATCGCCGTGGATCCAGCAAAGGTTGAGCCTATTATGGAATGGCCTGCGCCTATGAATGTCACAGAAGTGCGTAGCTTTATGGGTTTAGCAGGATACTACTGACGGTTTGTCGAGGGATTTTCGAAGATAGCAAATCCGATCACGGAATTGCAGAAGAAAAACAAGAAGTTATTTGGACCGAGAAATGCGCGGAAGCATTTCAGAGGCTTAAAGAGTTGTTGACAATAACGCTGGTACTAAAGGTCCCTGACATGGACGTGGAATTCTTGGTATGCACAGACGCATCCAAGGAAGGCTTAGGCGGAGTCTTGATGCAAGACGGACGAGTAATCTCTTACATTTCGAGGAAACTGAGAAGGCATGAGGAGAACTACGCGACGCACGATTTGGAGTTATTAGCCATTGTATATGCCTTGAAGGTGTGGAGACACTACCTTGTTGGACGAAAATTTGAACCAAAGGCTGATCATTGTGGACTACAACACATTTTTATGCAAAGCGACCTGAACGTGCAACAACGACGTTGGTCGGAATTGCTTAGCGAGTACGACTTTGAGATTACTTACATAAAGGGAATGGTGAACTGAGTGGCGGATGTTTTGAGTCGGAGGCCGCGCATCTTTTCGGTGTTGCCTCTTCAGACGAATCTACGTGAGAATATTCTCACTTTACAGCGTGATGATGATTGGTACAAAGAGGTTGAGGGTTTTATTGGACAAAACACCATGATGGTACCACGATATGAGGGATTTTCATTTGATAGCGATGGGTTATTGAGGTTTAGAAGTCGGATTTACATACCGCCAAACGACGAGTTGAGGATGTTGATGCTGAGCGAGGCTCATAAAGCAGTTTACATGGCTCACCTGGGAGTCACGAAGATGAGGGCAGATCTTAAACCCTTATTCTTTTGGAAGGGAATGAAGGTCGACATAGTTAACTATGTGGCCAGGTGTCTGGAGTGTCAGCAGGTAAAGGTTGAACATAGACACCCAACAGGATTACTACAACCACATGCCATTCCAGAATCGAAATGGGAAGTTATTTCAATGGATTTTATTGTTGGATTGCCACTGATGGCAAGGAGACACGACTCGATTTTAGTAGCAGTAGACACTCCGACGAAGACTGCTCACTTTATTCCTGTATGTATGACGTATCAGGCACCTGACATAGATATATTTTTCATCAGTGAGATTGTGAGGCTCCATGGCATGCCTAAGAGGATTATATCCAATCGAGGATCGATGTTTACTGGTCGATTTTGGACGAGTTTCCAAGAGGCCTTGGGAACCCAACTTAACTTTAGTACTGCGTATCACCCAGAGACTGACGGACATACCGAACAAATGAACCAAACCTTGGAGGACATGTTGCACATGTACGTGATGGACCAACAAAAATGTTGGGAAGAATTCTTGCCACTAGTAGAGTCTCTTAAAACAACAGTTACCAGAGCACCATTAAGATGGCGCCTTTCGAGTTTCTTTACGGGCGACCGTGTCGGACACCTTTGAGTTGGGATCGAATTGAGGATAGGGTCCTGGTGGGACCAGAAGCGATCCAAGAAATGGAAGAACAAATGCAAACAATAAGACAAAGGATTAAAGAAGAGCAGGATCGATAGAAGAGTTATGTCGATGCGCACCGAGTCGACCGTAGTTCTGAGGTCAGCGATCGAGTCTTCTTGTGGGTTAAACCGCATAAGAGTTCGATCAAGTTTGGGAAGGGAGCTAAACTCTCTCCTAGGTTCGTGGGACCTTTCAAGATTGTGGAGAGAAAGGAGCCCGTGGCCTATCGACTAGCCTTGCCTGATTCTTTGAGGTGTATGCACGATGTTTTTCATGTATCGGTTTTGAGACATTATATTAGTGATCCTACACATGTGATTGACATGAGGTCCTTGCAGGTATCGGATGAGATAGCACTCATGGCTGAGTCAGTTCGCATCCTAGATCACCGCGTTCGATAGTTACGATGTTGAACGATAGATCAGGTCAAGGTCCAGTGGGATAGTTGTAGTCCGCACTCGACGACCTGGGAGGACGCATATGATATGCGCCAACAGTTTCCATTTTTTTTTGATAGATATATTTATGATACTATGATACATTTATTTGGCATTTATACCATGAAACTTCGGGACGAAGTTTAGACCAAGAGGGGGTGTATGTAACATCCCGCTTTGGCGCACTGAGAAAACTTATTTTTGAGGACACTTGCTCGCAAGTGATCCGGACTATTATGATATTAAAACATTTGTCCTTGATTATGATGCGTTATGTTAGATGACATGATGGCTTACTGCTTTGACATAGACATGTGCTATTGACTCAGTTTTACTGAGTGTGCAGGGTTTCTGACCTTGAGGATGCAGAGGAATCGACGAAACCCCTTGGACTCCAGATTGAGTCAGGGAGTGTGCTATTTGGGTTGATTTTATTTACTGTGATATTACATTGATTTGATGATATGATGTGGACATGTTCTGACACGATTGTTGATGATGCAGGCTGACGATAGCTTGTCGACCAGACTCACATAAGGAGTAAAGGGGCCACACACGATTTCCAGAGAGGTTGAGGGAGAGGTGTGGACAACAGCCCTGCCACAACCTACTAGCACTCCCGCCGTGGCTCGAACTATAGGTTAACGATTACCTAGTTCGAGAGGATCCACGATGCCATGAGGGCAGACTGCGACAGTCGCTCACGATGATTCTAAGGGGCGTGCAATAAGGCGGGGGCCTTATTCCTTAGAGCCCTTAGTCTCCCACAAGTTCACCTAGCGGAGTGTACACTCCAGGGGTTATTGATGTCTACCAATCAGTCAAATTGGTGAGTGGCACCCTTGGAGCACGTGGTGCATCCTGAAGGGAACGTTGCGCAAAAGAAACACAAGTTGGCGAGTGTCACCCTTGGAGCACATGGTGCATCCTGAAGGGCACATCTCGCAAAAGAAACCAATGAGGCGAGTGGCACCCTTGGAGCACGTGGTGCGTCCTGAAGGGCACGTCGCATTGATGTTGATGAAGGAACAAACCTAGATGGCCCTAAGACTTTTAACACATTAAGAAATTCTTAAAACGACTTCCCTAAATAATTGTCACCCAGATCAGAATCTAAATCTAAGTCTAAAACTTCTCTAGGGTAAAATTTTGTTTAACCTTAAGAAAAAGACCCTATAAAAATAAAAAATAAAATCTAAACTAAAAATCACTTAAGTTATAGTTTTAGTCTTCATAATTTTTGGGGTAAAATGAAGAGAGTAATAATTTAATTAATTCGTGGCTTTAAATTATAAAGAAGAAATAAATTATTTAACTTGTGGAAGTAAAAATATTTTTAAATTAAAAAAAAAAAAAAAAAGACTGAAAAGCGCAACTGCCATTTAGGCTCTAATAAAAAGGGAAAGAGGGGAAAAATAAAAATTAGGAAATTAAGGAAAGGGAGGAAACATAATAAAGGAAGGAAGGGAACTTATGGTAAAAAGAAAGGTCAACATAGTAAGGAATCGGCAATAAAGAACCTTCTAATTTGAGCTAAATTAGCAACATCTTTTTAGGGAAGGTATTTAAAACATGTAAGGGGATATAGGAACACCTAGGAGTAAATTTAGGAGCAACTCTAGGTGGGTGAGGGAAATGAGACAATTAAGAAATTTAAAGAAAATAATTATTGGAGGAAAGAGGGGGATGGACGACACTTGTGCGAAGGAGAATATTTAGAATATTTTTATTGAAACTTAATTTAAATGAGATTTAGGGAAAGTTGGAGGGTCTCAAAACTCTATAAAAGAAAGGGGATATGAGGAAGAAGGGGGATCGACTGTCAGCATAACGTTACGCTGCCGGAATTGTGACTTGACTAATTACTTTTGGAGAGTTGGGATTTTCTAGCTTGGATAGGAGTGGTAGCTCAGCCTTGTGAGGCGAGCTGGGAAGCTAGACGTACCATATGGATAGTGTGTGGCCCCTTTGCGGCTCGGGGGGCTAAGGGGGAAGCAGAGTACCCCTAGAAATTGGCTGGGAGGTACTGGTGTAGTCTCGACGGTCGGCGAGCAGGAGCGGCACGAAGTGCGCGGTTATCATTCGAGGTGGGAGTTAAGGCAACGGTATGGTTTTTGTTTAATTAATTTGGTCGAATATGATGCATTATGATCTACACTGGTATCAGAATATTGGTTGTAATTGGATTTAATGGCTGTTTTATTTCTGTTCCTCGGTGATTAAAATTGTGTTTTGGTTATAAAATATTTCTTCTTACTCTGTTGTTGCTTGTTGGTTTGGATAAAGGAGATTCTATGACTGTGTTTACATATATCACTGTGGCCGTTTTCTATTACCGTGGGCGTTTTGTATATCACTGTGAGTTATTTTATCCTGTTCTGAAATGGGGTTCGTTTTAAATCGGATTTATGTGTGGGTGTGTTTTATTTTCTGAAATGGGTTTCATTCGGTTAGTGTTGGGTTGATTCTTCTAGATGGGTTCTTGAACAGGAGATGTTTGTGTTGTTTCCTTCTCGGCGTTGGCCTAAATTTTCTTTTTATAACTGCAATAACTGTTGAGCTCTTTGAATGTCCCTGTGTTTGGTTGTATTACATTTTTTTTCTTCTCTGCTTTCCGCGTGATGTTTCCCGTGAGGATACCTCTGCAAAACTGTTGGGCCAGGGCATAATTGTTATCTCTGTGACTGCAGTCCCTAGCATACCGGTTGTTTTTAGACCTTAACAGTGTTCTGAAATTTAGCGTGGATAAGTCGATTCGAACTTGACCCTTGGGCATTTTTGTGAGGCCTTGATTCTTTTCCTGAGACCCTTTGAATAGCCCAACCTTCTGAACCAAACACCGTAATCGTCCCCTCATTTTTCTTTTTCTCCTTATCGCGTCTCTATTGTAGGCAGTATCAATTCCTGTGATCGCCCTCCCAACCACGTTCTTCTTCCTCGAGAAAAGGGTCTCCTTTGTCATCCTTATGATTTGGTTATCGACAGTGGTCCGAGGAGCGAACAATACATTCTTTTGTTTTTTGCCATGGCTAAGCCTGTGCCTTCACCATTTGGCCCTGTTTCTCACGAAAATCTATTTTCCGCTATCGATTCTGCACAGGTAAGCGTTCAGGTAAGAGTTTAGATTGACTTCTTTTATAGTGTTAGATCGGGGGAAAGGAGAGGAAAGGAAATGATTTATATTTACTGAGGATTTGTAAACCGTGTCTTTTTATTTATTGAAATTGCTTACGTTAATGCCTAACCGATGCCTAAAATGGTCGGTCCATGCACTTTCGGTAAAGCTTGCTAGGGTTTAACTTATGTCTTGTAGGGTTTGCCTAATTTTGGGATCAAGGTTTTATGCTATTAGGTTGTGTAATGGATGAGGTGCTTGAGTAATTGGTCTGTAATTAATGTCATTGAGTCTCTAGTGGTTGGTCGATGTTGGAGTCCTTCTTACTTGCATCTCCCGTAGAGGTCATGGTTGTCCATTGATTTTTTTGTACTTGGTTGTCTTGCATTGCTTGGTCTGCTTGTGTCGAGCGGGATGTAGACACCTCCATTCTCCTCAGAACAGTCGCCAGCCCTGAGACCTTAAATGGTTAATATCGATAGGAACTCGGGCTTGAGCGTTGCTTATGTGACTTGGAGGTCCTAACCATTGCAGGGAAGGACGGGCGGGTAGTCAGTCTTACTTATTGTCGTTGATTGTCGTTAAATGCATGCAGTTACTTGTTATGCGTCTTATGTCATCTTGTTGTGCTTGTCGTGGCTTGCGTCTTGTTTGGCGTCAGGTGGCAACACAGAGTCGAATGCGTTTATTTCCCTTGTACACGTGCGCACACACCTGTAAAAAAAATAAAAAGAATTTGCACTTGTTATAAGAGGTTTGTTGGCGTAACGAGGAGGACGTTACATTTCTGATCCACCCTCTTGTAAATATTTTTTTATTTTCTTTTCTGTTTGATTTTGGTTCTTTTCATTTTGCTTGATTTTGATTTGTTTTCTAAATAATCATATCTACATCACCATTCATTTGTTGAAGGGAATCATAATTATTATTCATTAGCAACAGTTGATAACATTTCAAGCACCTGGACAATAAATGCTAAACTCAGATCAATAGAAGTAAGTTTTTTTGCAATCAATGTTTCTGGTTTCTCATTAAAATTACAGGAAGACGCGATTATCCTTAACAAACTTCTAACGTCGTCCATGTTTTAATGAGGACAACTCAATTGTGCTTCCCCATCTTAGAGATGATTTCCTAACGAAAATCTAATTGTCCAAATCATGCTGAAAGTCATAGGAACATAAAAATGATTCTTAAATGATCAATCTTTTCATTACCAGACTATGAGATTTTCAGTATCACCCCGTTCTCTTGAATATCATGAAGTTTCTGGAAATTTTTAGAGAGTTGGAAGCACTATAATGTGTGGGAATCGTATGTAAACCCACTAGGACACTGAACAGGTCTATTGGCAGTGAGTAAATTTACACATGATACCAAGGCAACTTCGTCGGGGTACTAAACAAGCCTGCTGACAACGAAGCAATTCTGGTTTTAAGAAGATCCTCAGGTATGTCTTTTAATTTGATCAAGTATGAATATGTTTTTATCATGAATGGAAGACTCTTGGACATAAAAAAGTTACTATAGTGGGTTAAATGACATCCCTGTCGAGGCTATGGATGCCTGCTGGCAGTAGTGGCCCTGTCAACAATATCAAAGTCATCTATATAAACATCGCTACACCTGTAATCCAAATAAGATACCAGATTACATTTTCGAACAGAAACGCATCCAATGCTATGACTGTCCTACTTTCTAAGATATTATCAAAACTCTTGATCTATCGTTAACTGTATCTAAAATGTACTCCATTTGTGCCCCTGATATAAATTTTTGGTGATGTAGAGATAACTGCTTCACCCAGGGTGTCGCCATTATTGGTAGCCACCAATTCTTTCAAATTTTATCATAATTAAAAGTCATCACAAAGAGATAAAATATTTCTATAGCTGCCTCCTCCTTAAATTTATAAACGTTTCTATCTTTTGGCCTCAAGGATATTTATTGGGCTAGCTTATTATATGAGTTTTTCGTTTTTATTTTCGTTTTCTTTGTTTAAATTTCATTACTGCAAGCATGAAATTGAAACAAAAACTTGTCTTGGGTAATCATTCTGCAGTTTGTGATTTATTCTTTTCTTTTACCAAAGAGATTACACCTTAAGGGGACCTATATGTTTATGTCTTAAGTTTTATAATATTATTGATTAATCCACTGCCACATTTTTATGCAATGTGGGAAATATGATTGGATCATATCTATGGTTGATTGTATGGTTTTAATTCTTGATATTCCTAATCACACACAACGTTGTATTAACATTTGAAATGTGTTCCTTTCTCTTACTAGTCATATCACTTTAATATCAACCTAGTACAGGACTGATTTACTCACAATTACACATCATCCTATTGTCCTAAACATTTAAGGCTTTCATTCATTATTCGAATAGGTAGCTTATAATGGTCGGGGTTTTATCTTCATTATGCATAATGGTTTTTGAGCCTGCGTGTCCTCTGGTTTTATTTCACTCCAAACTTAAATTATCAAACATGTCAGTCTCCCAAGTTTGTAGGTATCAGGCCGTTTCGGTTTTCACAGACCTCTCCTTGTTATTTGTCTATTGGAAGACGAAGCCTCCATCTCGTGGTATTTACTGGGTCTGTTTGATAGAAACCACGAACCCCATGGTTCAAATTGAACCTAATGGCTCGCAGGCCCTTCTCACCCACGACGATGCCTTAAAACGATTTTTAGGCACGCAGTTGGGATATTTTCATTCAAAAATTCGAAGGTTATAATCTGGCGGTCGCACAAGATTTTTCGCAAACTTTTGATGGATTTAGAGCCAAAGTCGGGGATCTACAATTGGAGGTCACATAGGACTCTATAGCCCAAGCAACATGACTATCATAGGAAGGCAAAAAATGATTCAAAAACGCCAAGCTAGAAGGCGTGCCTTGGAGCCTGTTCATGATCTCTAGGAAATCAACATGCTTCCCTAAAGGTACTCCTATTACCCTCTTGAAAACTCGATGGCACGACCTCCTTTTGATTCTGAAACAATTTATAACGTGCGAGGGTAGGTATGGTTTAGTGTTTTTGTATCATATCCGACTGTTGATGTTGTTCCTAGGGTTTAAGATAAACATGCCATTTTATTTGTTGATGAGCCTGCATAAGATGTCAAAGTGTTATAATAATCAAATTTTAAACCCTCTGTCTAGCCTATTTCACCATGGGCTTATATGAATCTTGTTGTTGTCACATCTGGCTCAAATTGGGGACACTTGGGAATACTTCCTGTGTCGAAACAATTTTTCCCTACCCGAGAGCATAGTGAACGTGCCTCTACATTCAAATATAAATCCCAATCCTTGTAACCCTATGTCTGAAAGTCAATGTGTCGATTCACATAGAGACCATGAGATCATTGAACCCATTTATGTTTCTATGCAAGACCCTCTGGGTAAAAAACCCCGATATAATTTTGTACCCAAGAAATAATTAGAAGAGGTAGTGGATGTATTGAAGGAGAAGTTTTCTCCTGCTCCTGCTATAGAGCCAACTCAGGGTTTTCATGACAAACCAACAGTTAAGAAAAATCGTAAGAAGAAGAAATAGGGTAACTCAGACCTAAATTTCATAAACAAAATACAAGGCAAGTTAATTTCCAGGAGTCTGAGAAATCAATAGCAGGATCATCTAAGCTCGATCTAGATGATCGAGGTCGATGATCACTTAACCGATGATGAGATCAATGATTTCCTTTCCTAAGAAGATGTGGATAACCAGGGTCTCGAAAATGAAATCGTTAGCGAAGCTACACAATACGATTTTTTTTCTAAACTAACTTTGTTTTTAAAAGACAATAAGGGATTTGTTGGCATAGGCCATGATTTGAAACAAGCTACAGGAAAAACTGAAGCACCCATTGTTGAGTACACTCAACCTTGGCCTGCTATAGCACTGGTACACTATGACATTTGTATGGACTGGGTAGAACGCTACTATAGGGACATACCATATTTACAGGCACAATTAAAAAATTTGGCAGCACGGAATTCTCTTCTTGAAAGAGAAAATCAAGAGTTGAAGGCATGCGCAGATCGAGCAAGTAAAAGGCCCAAAAGGACTAGTAGTGTGATCATAAAAAATGAAACCAATTTCAATGCCATCATTAACTCAGAATTATCCGACTCTTCACTGTCTAATTTCTAGAATGGTAAAAGTGGTTTTGTTTTTCTTTGATTTTATTCTGTTATAAAAGTCAACTAGAAAGATTTATTTTGATTTTCTTTGTTAATATAAGACTAGCTACAAAATCGCACGATTTTGTAGCCAGTCTATTTCTAAATGTTAGTTTGTATTATTTTCTAAAAATCAATTTCGTTTTGTCATTTACAGAAAAATAATTATTATTGTGATATTCACAATGAGAAGCCATCATGCATTATACGTTGTATATTTTAGTAGTTTCTTTTCTGTTTGATAAATCTATGCCATTATGTAATTAATTTTGAAAAACAAAATCCTACAGGAGTGGTTTCTTGTTGTACTATTTTTGTAAGGAAATCTATTTTTTGGGGATTATCCTCTATCTTGCATGATAAGAGGTTGTCAATCCAAGACTAGTTTAAATAGTGATTTTTGTTAGTAGTAAAGACAACTTTTGCTGGGGTACAATATGGACATGTGATTTTGGGAACTGATATGGGAAATTTATTCACCATTGACTTTAGACCTGTGTGATGCTTATTCCATTATGTTCTTCTATTGCCTTGGTCTTATGAGATATTATTATGTTTGATGCATCTTTAGCCTTGTCATGATATGGTGTTTCATATTGTTAAGTATTTAGATGTTGCCCATAATTTGTTATTCCATTTTGTGTATGTGATCAATCGGTCATTTGATTATTATTGATTTATTCCTAATGTTAAATGATGGATAATATCGATACTCAGATTTGAGTTTTCACTCGTTCTTAAATATTGATTATCATAATATCATAGGATTTTTAATCAGTTATTATTTTGTTCTATTCTCACTCCAACACATTAAACACTTCTTTGAATTTATTCTGGAAAGTACTAGTTTTGTTCTGTCATAGGTTTTCGTCACATGAAGGACAAGTAGGAGCTCGAACGGTATAGAAAGATAATCTCAGTTTTGTTGATCAGTTATAGGTTAGTCTGTGTGTTATTTAGTTAATTTTTTTTTAATGAAATGATGATTGCATGAAATAGCTTTGACTATTTATGTATCGTTGTTTCGATTGTATTTGCTTAGTACTTATTAGTTTTAAATCTTTGAACATTCAAAAAGAAAACAAAAATATTTATGTGCTTTCTTTATCTCATTTAGAAACACTTTTAAGAACATTCATTTCACAAGATTTCAAGTAAACCTTGCAAGATGTATATACACTGTTTATAATCATTTGTACATATTCATGTTTCTATTTGAACACTTGTAATTAGTAAACTTATATTCTTAGTATCATAGCCTTATATTAGTTTATTTCTTTTATCATTTTAGGAATTTAGTTGGCTAACGGAGCCATTAACCCGTTGGGTCATTTCATTTGAAACGACTTGGGTTAATTAGACAACCCCGGTCCGGATTTGACCTTCCAGTTGACGGTGCATCATTTATGCCCATCAACACCACCCTGTCAAGTTTTTCAGAAAAAGGAACGTACCCACCCTGATCCACTGCATCCCATTGTCATCGTCGATCCGTTCGCAAAATGGATTATGGGGCATTGATTTTATGCAATGTAAGTCTACCTCAGCCGGGGGGCACGGTTAAATCATTTTTACCATTTATTATTTCACTAAATGGGTTGAGGCTATGCCTACATTTCTTAACGATGGTCGTACTGCATCACTCTTTGTTTTTAACCACATCATCACTCACTTTGGTGCCCCACAAGCCATTGTCACTAATCACGACTCACATTTTTAGAACCAGATGATGAGTGAGTTGCATGTCAAGTTTGTTTTTCTCCATGAAAACTCATCCCCCTACTATCCTCAAGCAAATGGATAATTTGAAGCTATCAACAAAGTCCTAAATACCATGCTCCAATGCATGGTGGGGACAAACAAAACCTCTTGGCACTTGCAAATTTTCTTTGCACTCTGGGCCTACCGCACTTCAGTGAAAATTGCAAATGGTTTCACTCCATTCCATTTGGTATATGGCATAGAAGTAGTGTTACCAATCGAGTGTGATATCCCTTCATTGAAGCTCACCGTAGAACTCTTGCCTCATACCTCTGTTGAAGAGGAACAATTCCTGTATTTAACCAAGTTGGACGAAACATGTCGCGATGTTTCTCTCGTTAATGAGACATATCATAAACAAATGAAGAGTCAATATGACAAATCCATCCAACCTCGGGATTTTGCAGAAGGAGACTTAGTCGTCCTTTATGACCAATCTCAAGATAATTTGGGGATAGGGAAGTTAGAGCCTCTGTGGCATGGACCTTATATCATAAAATGTGTATTACATATATGCACCTACGAGTTAATTGACTACGATGGAATATCTTTCAGTGAGCCCTGAAATGAGATTTACCTCAAGAAGTACTATGCATAGAACGTCTGGCATGTGTGCTTTTTACACTATTGTAATATATACTTTTGATTTGGTGTGTCTTTTCTCTTACGTGTATGAGTTTTGTCTTGGTTTCTTATACTTTGTCTTGTTATTGAGTGCGCAGATGAAATCTCCCTTTCCCATCTTTGTCAGGTTTGTGGATGGCGCTAGTTGACATACCCAAAACATTGCTTCTACAGCTTGGGTCATTTACCACTATGGTGAGTTGGTGAGTTCGAGAGGAATTTAACTAGGATTGACAACCAATAACGTAGCAGAATATCATGCCATCATCAGACTATTAACCAAAGCCTCCTCTCTAGGTATATCTCATCCGATTGTCAACCTAGACTCTCAACTTGTGGTTTGTCAACTTAATCAAGATTATGTCATTCACAACCCTGTCTTACTACGTCTCCACCTAAGATTTTTCCATCTCAAGAGATCATTTGAATTTCTACAATAGAAACATATAACGAGAGAACTCAAAACAACGTCAGATTCGTTAGCTAACTACATATTGGATCGGTATTTTGCGCATAGATAAAAAATTTGTAAAAATACATGAATCACATGTACACTAAAGCATCACATAAGATAAATTGTAACATCAATAGGAACCACAAAACTCAGATATATATATGTGTGTGTGTGTGTGTGTGTGTGTGTGATATAAAAAGTTTGTTTTAAAATACATCATCAAAAAGTACATAATAGGGAAAAATTTGGGCCCTCATTCCCATGATATTGTCATCAAAGACTACAAAATATGATGAGGATCCTAATCCTCCTATATCACGTTGTGCTCTAAGAACCACACTACTGCACAAGCCACTCGTCGAAAAAAGTGGTTCAAACTCTCAGGAACTCCTATTGTATGTCTCTGCAAATGGAGAGGCATGTCTCACCTCCTGAGAGGTGGGAAACCCATGGTCAGACCTCAGAGGTTCCTCTCGACCTCCTGAATTCCTCCCAATAAAAATGCATGCTCCACTGCTATCTACACATCCCCACAACGCCCTAGTGCCAACATCTTTGCTGGATGTGATGTGCCTCTGTCTACATGACGAAACAAAACATCTTTAGATCCCTCATTGTACACATAAAAATGATATAAAATATAACATAAAAAATACATGACAAGGTTTATTTTCGTACCTAACACATCCCATTGAATTCCCTCAGGGAGCACCAAGTTTGCACTACCCCAAAAATCTACTCCAACATATGGAAAATCCTCGATGACAACCAGATGTCTCCTCCACCAAGTGAAAAAATCATCTGTAAACCTAAATGTTGAGGGCATGTTCCCCAATCTCAGGGAAAAACTGGTCCATCTCTCCATCTATGACTCGGTTTCAAGTCGTTCTATCAACGCAACCTATGGCTGCATCTGGGGTACTCGCTCCAAAAAGAAAGAAACTAGGAAAGATCCATATCCAAACTGCTTATTCCTACCTGTCCTGCACTTTGAGATATGTTCCTTCACATTCTAAAGGAACCTCTCACTCCAGTTAAACAACCTAGGATCCACACATTATAGAGCGTATGACATCTAAGATTTCGAAGCTAGATGGTCATTGGTACTACCTGCCAATTTGGTAATGGCGAATATAATCGATATCAATTCCAAATCCCTCACATATTTGATCATGATTTGTTATCCCTTGACCAAGTTTTGGAGAACCTTGGTCATGTTTGACCATTTTTAGGACTTCAACAGGTTGGTCGAAGGCGGAGCGCAAGGAAAAGAGGAGATCACAAGATCTCACCCCCTTTTGCGGGCTTTTTGGGTTTAGGGTTTATGTAACAGGTATGGGATGTCGGGCCATGGGTTTACCTATGTTTAGGCCCCATTTGCAATGTATAAATAGATATCTAGGTTATGTAAGAAAGTAGTAGTAGTGAATGTTTTTCGCTTAGTGTGGAGCTACAGGCTTTGTGCATACTATGTGTTAAGACTTGCAGAGCTAAGTACAAGTGATTGTAAGAAGCTGGTGTGCAGACTATGTAAGAAGGCTTTGTGTTTTGACCTAACTTGGGGAAGGAGGATCTGGCGAGGTGCGCGCAGATATCCTGTCCTATGCAGAGTGGGTCTTGTGGCTCTGACATTGAACGAAGATAATAAAGAGAAGAAGAGTTGGTGGACATAGCCCCACGCTGGGGGTGAACCACGTATATCATGTGTTGTGGTTGCTTTGTGCATTATGGTTGTTATGTGAGTTATGCTTAGTGTAACAATATATGCTAGATGCATCTGATATAGTAGCTTAATGCTTAGAGATGTGAATGAATGCTAGATCTAATCTATTTCTATATGATAAGTGCTTGGATGTGTCAGATCTTATTGAATACTGTGTTGTTTTGTAATTAGGGTTTTCTCCTACGAAGTGGATAAGAGTTAAATATTAATTAATCTTAACTGTTAAGTGCTCTGTTAAGTACTGTGATCACAGATCTATGTCCCAGCTAGCTTGTAGACACTTGAGTCCTGCAACCACCCCTACCTCTACCTCGGGTGAGACTTCATTTGCTTCGCAGGTGTTGTCGAAAGAACCGGTAGTTAGGGTTTTGTTGGTGCATTGTTGAAGCATTGAACCCTGGGTCTGCACCTGTACCAACAAATGGTTCTGTTTTCTGGACCTGAAACTGTGATTGTTGGGAACTGAAGAAAAGAAGAAAGCCTTGTGCGTAGATCTATTGTTGTGGTGCTCAGTACTCTACTTGACTTGCGAAGCTCTGTGCTATGAAAAGAAGCCCGATCTGAAGAAAAGAGGTAATATCTTAAATATTTGTGCCTTAATAAAGGTAAGATAAGTGAAAAGTTTTGTTTTGAAAGAATGGATCTAGGTATGTTTGATAGATTTTGTCCTAGTCTGAAAACTAGGCATAACTAGAAGAAAGAATATTTGATATGAATAGATCTAATAGAAATAGTGAAAGATATGTTATTCCTATGCATAGAAAGAACTGTTGGACTAACAAGTGGATGTAGGATCCTAGAAAGAATTTTTTGTAGATCCACCACTGTGATCCTAGTGCACAGTATAGGAAAGGTTGGAGATCATTCAAGAGAAAGAGAGGATTGACTCTTTGTTATAATTGTATAAGACCGAGACATCTTGCTAAGGGATGCCCTGGTCGAGGTCCTATTTTCCTTTGCTGTAAGGCTACTGGACATGAAGTTTTAGATTTCCCTAGAATGATTTCTAAAGTTGAAAAGATGAACATGATACAAGAATACCATGAGGAAGGTCAAGAGACTAAGAATATACTCAAGAACCAGAAAGAATCAGAGACTGTATTATTGCAGATGAAAGAAACCCTGAATGATCACAGAGACATCAACTTATCAGAGGCCTTAAAAGAGAAGGAGTAAATAGAAACAAGAATAGGAGACTTCGACATAGACTGTGTCCTGGATCAGGAAACACAGGTGAATATCGTGACAGAAAGAACTTGGGCAATTTTGGGAAAGCTTGTTATGGTTCCTTCACTGGGAGGAACATGATTTTTTAAAGGAAAGATGATAACCCTATGTGTAAGACTTATCCATATACCCATGAGTGCTCATGGAACTTCGATAGAAGAATAATTTGAGGTTGTTAAGTTTGTTGAGAACAACGCCCCATTTGTTATTTTGCTATGAAAAACTTGGGTTAAGAAAGATCAGATACGAAAGAAACAAGAAGAGAAAGATCTAGAATAGAAAAAGAAAGAACTAAGGGATTTCATGGCTAGGATAATAACATGTCTAATAGAAGAACAAGAGGACAAGTCGAAGCTACTAAGGACCAGAGACCTGGCTGTCAAAGTTGAAAGAACACAGGAAGACTTGAAACCCTTGTCCATACAGGAGAGTAGAGCACTTACCCCAAAAAGAGAAGAAGTATTACCCTCGAACCCTATGAAAGACCCTCCACCATGAAAAGTTACTATGCCAAGAGGAGATAAGAACGATAATGGAAAGAAGAAACCAGTGACTCAAATCACAGGAAAGAAAGCCAGAAATCTCAGCAAGAAGAAAGCAGAAGGAAGGTTTGCAGAACTAGACTTCACTGGGATATTAGAACAACACCGACTGACACTTTTCCATGACGAAGTGATATGACCATTCGAAGCGTCCCGACCGTTAGAATGACTCTCCAGAACGGCTAGAAACGTAGTTATTATCAGAACATTCGCCATTGGACCGTTGGGACCATGCCATAACGGATGGAATTGCATTAATTGAGGTGTTCCTACCTGTTGGAAGAGTCTGTTACGACATTGTCTATTTATCCCATCGAGATTTGCACCAAGAACACTTTTGCCAATTGTGATTATCTGAGCCCACAAAGAACTAGTTGCTTTCGCGCAGTGCTTATTGAGAGCTTGCCACCCATTCTGTTACATTGAGTGTTTGCTCACCAACTTGAGATATCTGACCTCTAGCGTGCATGTCAGACAACATTAGCGCAATATAAAATTCCATCGAAGAGATCCTAATATCCCTCATGGTTGAAAAGGTGATGTCATCATGCATACAAGCTTCATCGACGTGAGGATTGGAAGCATCCTTGTCGACTGCACAACATCGGTCTAGTCGACCCACTGCTGAGAAACGTAGCAAGAATTGTGATGACTTGGTGAATGAGAAGCTCATCCCATCTGTCTTGCCTGACTATATCCCATCTTTGGCTGACGCGATTAGTCATGACAGTGTCCCGAGGGACTTCGAATACACCTTGATCACTGCGTACCTCCCGAAGGGGATACGTGCAGTTGGATTGCAGTTGGGATAGATTATGACTTTGAATATCAGTGACTTCCACTTGGGACATCGAAAAAACTATGGCATGCTCACCCCACATAAGTATTTTACCAAGACGAAGGGGAGGAAGTCGAAGATCATCCCCCAGCCATGGACCATGGACATCACGAGGTCCACCATCCTGAACGTAATGAAAATACCCCACTTTCGAAGGCATTAGGAGGTTAACACGTGAATTACACTCCTTTTGTCTTGTTTCCATGGCGATTATTTGTGGTTGGACAGGCACATCACCATAGATCCAAAGCTAATCCATCGTATCACTGGATTAAGCATGAAAGGACCAGACCCACAAGAATTTTATCTAGGGAAGGCTACAAATCGCACCTTGGCGCAGAGAATCAAAGATACCTATGGCAATGTGGAGAAGGGGAAGAGGGGCTACAAGGTAGCGTCCATCCAGAATGGCATAGTGCGCCTAGCTTTCCATTTGATCACTAGTACGATCGTTAGAAAGAATAGACCCATGCAGGTCACAGGGTTCATCATCAACCTCGCAGGAAAATGCATTGAAGGACTACAAATGAACTGGGTGAGCTACCTTGTCAACTAGTCAGAGAAAGACTACCGCTAAGCTCAGGATCAGGGCTATGAGTTCCATTTCAGTTGGATTCTAATCCTCATTACCTTCATTGCTTGGGAGATGTCAGAAGGAGTGACCTTCCCTAAGATTGAGTCGTCCAAAACCCTAGTTGTGAATTTCACTACGCTTTGGTACTCAAGCAACATGGCTAAGAAATGGAAGTAAAACATGGTGTTCCACACCTATTACCTGTAGTTGAAGAGGGTTATTGATTCTTTCCCTCGTATGATGTCAAAAACCCTGCACAGGTTCAGGCCATTTGTGAAGTTTCGCGCAGATAGACATTTTATTTATATCACTGCACATGGAGACGAACATAAAGAAGAGCTTCAATCCTACTATAAGCTCACTAAGGAGGACATGAAAGAAATAACTAAGGAATGTCCCATAGAGTTCCTTATACCAGTCGACTGGGCAGAATTTTCCGACCCCGACCTCATCGACAGTCTTTTGGTCACTCGCGAAGAATATGATGCACCCAGCAGTAGCAGAAGGAAAAAGAAGGAAGAGGTACAGGAGCTGAACATCGCATCAAAATAGATTTCTTCAGATTCACCTGGAGGGGGAGGAGGTGATGAAGTGAAAAAAGAAGAGGATGAAGGGAAAGAAGAAAAATCGGATCAGGGCGAAGTAACACTGCCTAGGGACCCCCTTAATGAAGTCGATACATCCAAGAAAAGAAAGGTTTCCCCCAAGAAACCTACATCGCAGAAGAAGTCAAAAGCCAATAAACCGCCATTTTAGACTGTGCTAATGGTGGATGACATTGACCTTATCATTACTGTTGTGTCAGACACCTCAGAGGATATCTTGCAGTGAATTGAAGCCAAACATGAGACAATGTTCTACATGATTGAAGTAGAGCTTAAAGGAGTACAACAAGCTCTCTATTTGAGCCACGTAGTGTCTACTGCGCCACCACCACCAGAAGGAGAAGAGTTGGGAGATGAGCCTGCCCAACTACGCAGATAAGGAGACTCGACAGAAGCTCACCTTAGTCATGTCCAAAAGGAAAAAGAACAGGCCACAGAGGCCCTGAAGCAAGCAAAATAGGAAGCCATAGAGCAACGTCGGGTTTCCCAACAAGAAAAAGATGACCTCTAGGAAAAGTTCGCAGAGGATAGAGCGCAGATCCAGAAGGAGAAAGAACAACTACTCATAGAGTAGATTGGAGTTAAAGAAGCAGTCACTAGATCACTTCACTCTGTGGCAGGCTTAGAACAGAGGGAGGAAGAAGCCACTGAGAGGCAGGTGTGGAAGCTTGCTGAAGCCATTCAACAACTCCAAAAACAAGTAGCAGAACTAGAATTACAAGTAGTTCTAAGCACTCCGCAGGAAGTGTGAGACCAAAGGGAAGAAAATGCCTGGAGCGCAATCCAGAGAATCAAGGCATTGACCTTAGAATGCAAACATCTTAGCAGTCGAAGTGCGAAGACTTATGAGCACCTTGTAGATGACCCTAAACTAAGGACACTGGAGTCACAACTCTAGGAGGCAAAGCATCAAGGAGCAATAGTGCAAGTGTAGTTGAAGCCACTATCAGCGGTCGAGAGCATGAAAAGAGCCCAAGAACATTGCATGGTTTAGCAGCAAGTCCATGCCATCTAGAGTAAAGTCATGGAAGTGACTCAGAAGCTCCAGCCAGTGTAGGACGAAGCTTGCACACATTTTTAGGAGATTGAAGGATGAGGTGCAGAACTAGAACAAGTGGTCACCACAGTAGAACAATGCTTGGAAGGACCTATGACGAAGAAGGTTCTTCATGAGTTCATTGAGCAGGAGGCTCTAGCGAAGTAACAGGTCGAGGCAGAGTTGCCTAGATAAGAGTGACTCAGGACGAGTCACAGGTGAGTGTTGGGGTCTTGTTGGCCCTTGACCAAGTTTTGGAGAACCTTGGTCATGTTTGACCATTTTTGGGACTTCAATAGGCTGGTTGAAGGCGAAGCGGAGATCGCAAGATCTCTCCCCCTTTTGCGGGATTTTTGGGTTTAGGATTTATGTAACGGTTATGGGATGTCGACCCATGGGTTTACCTATGTTTAGGCCCCATTGGAAATGTATAAATAGATATCTAGGCAATGTAAGAAAGTAGTAGTAGTGAATGTTTATGTCTTAGTGTGGAGCTAGAGGCTTTGTTCATACTATGTGTTAATACTTGCAGAGCTAAGTGCAAGTGATTGTAAGAAGCTGGTGTGCAGACTGTGTAAGAAGGCTTTGTGATATGACCTAACTCGGGGAAGGACTATCTGGCGAGGTGCGCACAGATCTCCTGTCCTATGCAGAGTGGGTCTTGTGGCTTGGTGCATTGAACGAAGATAATAAAGAGAAGAATATTTGGTGGACGTAGCCCCACGTTGGGGGTGAACCATGTATATACTATGTTGTGTTTGCTTTGTGTATTATGGTTGTTATGTGAGTTATGCTTAGTGTAGCAACATATGTTAGATGCAGCTAATATAGTATCTTAGTGCTTAGTGATGTGAATGAATGCTAGATATGATCTATTTCTATATGCTAAGTGCTTGGATGTGTTAGATATTGTTGAATGCTACGTTGTTCTATAATTAGGTTTTTCTCTTGTGAAGTGGATAAGAGTTAAATATTAATGAATGTTAACTACTAAGTGCTCTGTTAAGTACTGTGATCACAGATCTATGTCCCAGCTAGGTTGTAGACACTTGAGTTATGCAACCACCCCTGCATCTACCTTGGGTGAGACTTCATCTGCTTCACAGGTGTTGCCGAAAGGGCTGGTAGTTAGGGTTTTGTTGGTGCGTTGTTGAAGCGTTGAACCCTAGCTCTGCCCCTGTGCCAACATGATTCCCCCACCGACCAATCGATATCCTGGTATACAGTGCTCAACAACATATGCCTTAGTGGGCTGAGGAGTTGCCCGATGTCCAAAGAAAAGGATAGGAGCCCCTCTCCTTGAGAGGCCAGTCAAAAATTACACATCATCAATCTCAATCTTGAGCATATGTGGGCCCAATATGAAATTACTGTTCAGAATCATCCCACAATCCGATCAGGTACTCAATTAATAATACCTCTTTCCTCATGTTCTGTAGTTTAAAGTACTTGAGTAGACAATAATTTCGCAAAGCGACTCTTTATTAAGGATTTTGCAAATCAGTGATGTCATCAAACTCATGTTTTCATTCATTCCATTCAATCATGGCTATATTATCTGTGCAATCTACAAATACAACCAATTAAACATCTTTAGTCAACCTTTTATGGAAAAAAATTGTGTCTTTCTAGCCAAAAAAACAAAAGAATTTTTTGTTTTGTGCCAGCACTCCCTTAAGTTTTCCCAAAGAGTGCTATCATTCCCTAGGCATTTGCACTAGGGCGTTGATATCTCGATCGACACTCCCCTCATCCCTTTGAGGGAGTGTCGATCTAGTTCGACTCTTAGGGCCTCCTGAGGATCCCAAAATACCCTAAATATGAGGTAAAACACAAAATTAAACCATGAAAAATGATTGGAAAGGCAAGGTGACCAACCTAGTCCAGACAAAATAAAAAATGGCCGATCGTAGCTCCCATACTCAGCTCGAAAATCACCCTCCAAAGGTGGAAAACTCCAAATCTATAAGAATTTGGTAAAAAAAAATTGGTAAATGAAATTCTTAACATATTTTATTATTTGATAGGGTTGATTTTTTCTATTTCTCACTAATATAAAGTTTTTTGGGTTTTTAATCTTTTTTGAGGAGTCACTAATGCTCTGGGCAGGCCCAAAATTGTCTATATTTGCAAGTTTTTAAGAAGAATCTTTTCGACAACCTTGTGACACTGACGAGCACAATCTTTATTCTTTCTTGCACTCGAAAAAACAATGAGAATATTTTTTTTGTTTGTTAATTTGTGCAGGACCTGCGATTAACCTGTGGCTTGAGAAACCGCGACTCAGGGGCATCTAAGCCGTCAAAATCACCCGGGGATCGCACCCGGCCTGAGCCACACCAACCCTTAACATGGTTGGATTTTTTGTCCCCGCAGGTTTCGAACCGGTGACTTTAACATCACGGAGTGGCTTAACAACACACTCCGTCACCGACTGTCCTACACCTCGGGGACAAAAACAATGAGAATATAACCCAGTAGACTTTTATCACTTTTTTGGACTCGTAAATGTTACATAAAAAAGTAACCCCCCAGAGTCTCCTTTAAGCTCTTTTGAGACTCTATAAACATGAAAATATTTTTGAGTGATCTTGCTTCCTTTCACACTCGTTTTAATATGTTTTGAAAGGGAATCTCCCGAGTAGAAGTTTATCTCTTTTTCAGACTTCAGAGACTAAAATTACAAAAAAGGACAACCTTGGAGTCGCCTTTAAGTTCTTTTCAGACTTTGTCAACATGAAAAACCATTGAGTTTTCCTTCTCTGGGATCGCTAAAATCACACATTGAAGGGCCCATATCGGACTGAACCCTTACTTATTCCAATTCGTTAAACAAAGGAAGGGGGACTTACCGAAGGTGAGTATATCGAACATGTGTTATCCTCCTTGAGCTTGTAAAAACAAAAAGAGGTACTCGTCTATCTGGATGGGGGGGAAATTGAAGGAAGTAAGCCAAGTTGTCTTTTATTATTTCCACAAGTCACTCTTGCAGTCACCCTTGAACATGACAAATTTTTTCCACCTGAATTTTGAACACTTGGATAATCTGCTAAACCTTTTCACTGAACCAATCTTATGATTCTTTCCAGTCCTCTGGGTCACTCGATGAATGTCACAACATCCACTGCATTATGTTTTGGTCCACGTTTATGCTGCCAAGTCATGTCGTACCTCAATGTTCAAGGGAAGTATCTGCCTCGAGAGTCAACCATCATAAATTTCCAGTTTTCAATACCCATGTCGGTCCATACTCATTTGATTCACCATCTTACATATCTATGTCAGTTTCATGTCGATGATGGGGGATACATCAAGGCCCTCTTTCGATGAGTCTTTTACTATTGAATTCAACACATCCTTTGGGAATTAGACTTAGAAACCAATTAGAACCTTGGGACCTACATGACTTAATGGCAGGCCTCCTCGCCTCCGACAGTAGGTTTACATCATTGACCTCTGATCGGATGATTCCGTGAATGTTCGAATTCATATCATTTATTCAAATTCATTGGATTGTACTAGAGTACCTTGGGAGTCATTGACATCACTGGTTATTTCCATCGCACTTGTTAATGGTTTAGCTCAATGACCGGTAATCAAGTGGTTTCTACCATGTTAGACATCAAAACATCTATTCACATGGATAGATTCATACCACATTGGCATTGGGACGAAGACCCTGGGTTGAGAATTCACTCTGTTATATTCTTTCCCCAGGATGCGAAGGAGATATTTTGAGCATGCTGATATACTGTCACACAGATCCACATTGTATGGGTCCGTGGCTATGTTTTATCATCTCATAGATCCAGTGTATATTTCTCGTGGCTACGATTAATTCATGTCATGGAGGTATAGATCCACATTGTATCCTTGTTGGCTATACCCTAAGTCAATATCATCATAGATCCATAGTGTATTTATTGGTGGACATACCTTAAGTTCTTTGTTACCCAAGCATAGGTATGCCTGCCTTGGGTTTGAAACACATGATAACTTTTGTTTGATGGTTGTTTGCACCTTCTACCAGGTTCTCTGACTCCATACCCTTTCTTCTAAAATCTACAAAGATCTTCAGTCATCAGCTTCCGTCTTCTGAATTTTCACTTTGGGGGGCAATCTTTTACACGTAAAAATTCCTCACTTCGATAATGTCCCATTATCATTGTAGCAAGTGTCACACTTTTGTCGCAAGTGTCGTAAATGTCGCATTTTCGTTCTACATATGTCGCATTGTGAACGACACCATGGAGACACTTGATACATCCTCTAAGACATGTTATAAGGGGAAAACACATCATTTGGAAAGATAAGAAAAATATTTTTCCTTGAAAAATGGTCATCTTAACAAACTTTTGGAGGATCAACGCTCCCCTTCTCACATGTAGGGAGCACTAGCACTCCTTTTCCACCTAGCAGGGAACGCTACAACTCTCTGTTGCCATTTTTTAGGGAGTGACGATTGGTTGATAGAATCATGGGAAGAAATCCCCCTTATCTCTAAGGAAATCTAGAAATGATCTGAGTTGGTTTGGCTCGAATACAAGCTTTAGGCTGCATCTAATGGAGATACCACAACTGATGGAGTCATATCCTCAACTTATTCCAAAGAAAACTAAGGTGGTTATGCCTCTCAAAGCCTATAAAGAGAGGCAATCTCATGGTGAAAAGGAGGAGAATATAAGCAAAAAGTATTGTCATTTTGATCGTGGATCTTTCAAGCAAGGGGTTGGACAAGGAGGACTTGGAGACGTTGTTGCAACTTTATCTATAGATTGTAAGTTCCTTGTAATGTTCTCATTAATACATGCTTGGCTTATTTCCTTCAAGTTTGTGTATTATTGCATGTGCTTGTCTTTTATTGATAAATTTAGTTTAAACTAATCTTGGTACAATAGGAAGCACGTGTTGTCTTTGTTGTCTATTGGATTGCATATCTCATTAAGGAACTTGAAGATCGAGTTCAACCTCTACTAAGAAAGGACAAGATTCAAAAAAAGGTACATCATATGTTCTTCCTCTTTTCCCTTTGACTAGTTTAGCTACATTTAAATGAATGTTAGTGTCCAATGTTAACATCTTTATGTCTTGGTAATAGGGGTCTAGGATCTAAGAGGATATTCACCTGTCCATAAGGGAATTTTCCTACAACAATACCTCCACACATACGAGATGATAAAATAATTTTGGAAGCTCAAAGAATGAAAGAAGGAAAAATAAGATGTTTCAAAGTAATATGGGATCCCATACATTGGTGTCACATAGAAGATAATTAAAGTAAATTATATACATATGAAGAAGAAGGGAATGATGAATCAAATACAAAAAATTCATAAGGTGAATAGGTAGAAGACCCCCAAAATATCGCATCATGCTTAGAAGGTGACAACACACGAAGGATATCAATTGCAGCCATGACATGCATCATCCAACCTCAAACTCTTAAATTAAAGGGGCATATCAAAAAATATGTTGTCATAGTACTAATAGATACATGAAGTACCCACAACTTCCTTGAAATAAGAATGGAAAGGAAACTTAATATATTTGTATATCCAGTTTGGGACATGAAGGTAATGGTTGCAGAATACACAAAAAATGAGAATATAGGAAAGTGCCATAAAGTGAAACTCCAAATACAAGACTTTAATTTGGAATTGGAACTCTACAACGTACCTCTAGGAGGATTAGACATAGTCTTAGGAGTCCAATGTCTATAAACATTAGGTGCTTATTCAACCAATCATCAATTTTTTTTTATTAAATTCAAGAGGCAAGGGAAAAGGTATAAGCTACATAGTTTTCAACCCCCCCATACACACGTTGTGCCATCCCAACAAATGGAAAAGCTTATTCGAAAAGGAGAAACTTCAAACATGATTCGGTGCCACCAAATGGAGATACAATATTCAAAACAAGTTGACTCCATAATAGAAGAATTCCAAGAAATACTTCAAAAACACAAAAGGTATTTCAATATCTTCCCATGGAATTACCACCAGAGAGGAGGATTGAGCATATAATTGAAGTTAAGCGATGATCAATCTCGATCAACGTTAGACCTTATAGATACCCCCATCATCATAATATAAAAATAGAAAGGTTAGTCCAATATTTATTCAATTGTGGTGTTATTACAAAGTGTAGAGGTCCATATGAAACTTCAGTAGTGTTAGTTCAAAAGAAAGATATATATTTTAGGTTGTGCATAGACTATCAAGTATAAAAAAAAATAACAATAAAAAAATAATTTTCTCATTTCGTTTATCGATGAAATGTTGGACGAACTTCACGAGGCCAAATACTTTTCAAAACTTGACTTGAGTTCAAGATATTACCAGATCAGGGTAAGACTAGAAGATGTGGCTAAGACAACTTTTCAAACTCATGAAGGACATTACAAATTTATTTAGTGACACCTTTTGGATTAACAAATTCCCCAACTACCTTCTATACAATGATGAACAAATTAGTCCATCCATACTTAAGGAAATTCATTCTAGTATTCTTTGATGACATCCTTATTTACAGTAAGACATGGACAAAAATTTGATGCACTTGGAAAAAGTACTCTCTCTCTTGGAGGAAATCCAATTATATGCAAAAAGGTCAAAGTGTACATTTAAGACAGACGAAGTGGACTATCTCTGTCACATTATATCAAAATAAGGGGTCAAGGTAGACCCAAATAAAACCAAGGCAGTCACTGAATGGCCAAAGACAACAAGTATATCTAGAAGCTAAGAGGATTTCTGGGGTTGACTAGATACTATCATCATTTCATAAAAAACTATGCTCATATAACTACTCCACTAACAAATCTTCTAAGGAAAAAATCATTTTGTTGGATTGAATAAGTAGGAATATGTTTTGAAGTTGTGAAAAACATATTTTCCTCAACTCCAGTATTAGCAACACCTGATTTTACAAATCCCTTTATAATTGAATGTGATTCCTTAGGTTTTGTAATAGGAGTGGTGTTGATGCAAGAAGGACACCCAATATCAGTTGTTAGAAGGAAACTAAACAAAAGAGTGTGCCTATAATCCACATACAACAAGGAAATGCTTGCCATCATGAATGCATTAGAAAAATGGCGATAATATCTGCTAGGAAGCAAGTTCTTAATATGTACAGATAATAATAGTCTTCAATATCTGCTACAATAAAAAACATTGACTATCAAATAACATAAATGGATAGAGAAAATTTCCACATTCGATAGGGAAATCATACATGACTCCACGACAACAAGCCATGTAGGTTTTTTTCAAAACCTACTATAATGCACGTCAATAATTCTTTTGGAAGGGATGGATAAGGATATTTGGAATTACATAGCAGAATGTGACATTTTCCAAAGAAACAAAAGTGAAAGTGTCATGACCCCTAGATTACTCCATCCTTTACACACCCCTAATCAGAAATGGGAAGAAATTTCAATGGATTTCGTTGAAGGCTTACCCGTGTTAGAAGGGAAAGATAAAATCCTTGTAGTAGTTGATCATCTTACCAAGTATGCAAATTTTTTGGGAGTAAAGAAAACATGGTCTGCAAAACAAACAACTAAATTTTTCTATAAAAAATTCTACAAGTTACATGGGTTTCCCAAGGTTATTTTATGCGATAAAGATGCGAAGTTTAAAGAGAATTTTTGGAAATAATTTTGTAGGTAAGCTGGGACATCTCTTAATATGAGCTTAGCTTACCACCCCCAAACAAAAGGTCAAACATAAATTGTAAATAAATGTTTGGAAACCTACCTTCGTTGTTTTGTAACCGACAAGAAAAATAAGTGGTTTCGATGGATGCACCTTGTTGAGTGGTGGTATAATTCCACATATCACACATCTTCCAAGATGATGCCATTTAAATAGTTAGATCATTTTTTACAGTTATATCCTTCATTACCTTTTCTTTGAGGACAAATCAATTTTAAGGGAAGGGAAATGTTATATACATATTCAAGTTAGAAGGAATGATTATTAAAAGTTGGAACATTTTTAAGATAGAATAAGAATAAACCATAAATAAATGACTCATGATTATTAAATGACATGACTATTTAAAAAGTGACGACTCTTATTCATTTCCCATGTAATATACAACCATGGGTCTTTTGTAAACTAATATATCATCATCAAATCTATTTTAACATATTATGTACAAACATTTTTCAGTCTTGTGATTATTGGGCTTTATTCTCCCAACAATTTCCCCCTCATGATATAGTCCTTAGAGAACTATATAATCCATAAATTGTTGTTGTTTTTGGAAGAGTTAATCATAGTTCTTGGTTGTACAAGTTCACTAGTTTTAATCCTTATTTAGGTTCCTCTTTCATGATTTCATGTGTTGATTATTTGAGAAAATTTTGGCATGAAATAATTGGACCTTTGAACTACAAGTATTTGTAACAGTTGGGAAAATAAAATTTGGTTTTTGGTCATCCTAAAGTATCTTTCACTTATGGAGTTTTTTAAGGCTGTGTGAATCTTAGCAAACAACATCAGGTTCCTTTTCCTAAAGGTAAACCCTTCCATTCTAGCAAACCTCTTGAGTTGGTACATGGTAACCTGATGTCATTTCCAACTCGTTCTTTTTCAGGTTCTAAGTATGCACTCAACTTTATTGATGAATTCTCATGTTTCTTTTGGATTTATTTTCTTAAAGAGTGGGGGTTTTGTCATTTTTAAGACATTCAAATATTGTTTTTACAACCAATCCTCTCTTTCTATAAAAAAAATACACATAGATACTGGAGGGGAGTATGTCAATTAGGGATACAAAGATTTTTGTAGAGAACATGGAATTAAACATCAACACTCCATCCCCTACACCCCTTAGCAAAATAACATTGTTGAATAAAAGAAAAATAAATTGAAAGAGATGAACAATTGCATGATTTAATCGAAGAAATGGCACCTTCTTTCTGGGCTAAAGTAGTGAATTGTGAAAATTACATTCAGAATCATGTTCTCATAAGGCAGTGCTAATATAACTTCAAGGGAAGGTTGGACACATGTTAATCCCAATGTTTCTTTTAGAGTGGAAATGAAGCATGGGCTTTAATTCTATATGAAAAACACAAAGCTATGGAGAAGAAGAGCCAACCACTTTTTTTTTATTACTATGACAATATAAGGCTAGGTTATTTGATCATGTTTCTAAAGATGTCTTGTTTCAAAGCATTGTCCACTTTGACGAGCACTTCAACCCAACAATTTTTTCTACTTCTCCTATAGGTCGTCTTGCAAAAGATGGTGCAAATAACCACAAAATTTCTATTGAACAAGAAGTCACTAAAAATTATGTTGATGTAGAGTGCACTACATCTCACACAGTGGAGATGAAAATCAACAAGTAGAAAATTGCTTGGAGTTGGAAATCAGCCAACATAAAATATGACATTAACACCAAATGAAAATGTGTAGCTTGAACCATAATAGCTTAGTCAAGGATAGAACTTGAGGAGGAGCCTTCATGAGTGAAAGAGGTCTAACAGGTATAGATATGAGCCGACTGGTTTCATCTATTTTACCATTGGTCTCATATAATCCCCTTGAGCTTGGTATGGAAAGATGGACAATTTTCTAATTGCCTCAAGTTTCCATCGTTGTAATTAACATAGTTACCAAATTATCGAGAACTCTACAGAGTTCTTGTTTTTTTGGGGGGTCACATTTTTACCCCATTTTAAAAAATGGTGCTACCGGTAGCACCTCCCCACCCCCCTTTTTAGGTGGTTTTTTGACATTTTAAATTTTATGATCCATAATGTTTCCACATTATTTTTTTAAATGTTTATTTTTTTATTTTTTTTTATCTATTTTCAAATTTTTTTAATTTTTTTTCAATGGTGTTTTTAGTCATTTTCCATGCTTTCAATCTTAAAATTATTTTTTACCATTTACTTTTTTGAAATTAATATTTTTCATATAATTGTGTCTCAATTAATTTATGGTTCCATACTTTTAAAATGTAGTGGAAAACATCACTTTTAACACATTGTTTACCTTTACTTCAATACATAGAAAATAATTGTAGTTAAAGAACACTATTTTTTAATGTTTAGCAAAAAAAAATACATTTTTTTTTGATAAATTAAAAACTAAAAAAAAACTAAGAAAAAAAAATTT
>ML779278.1:1254715-1264791 GCA_009831015.1 Picea engelmannii | reverse complement strand
CCACATTTTCTCCTTAAATTTTGATTTGACGATTTTTTTAATAGTATCTTTATTCTGAAAAATGGTGTCTTCCATGATTTCCCAATAGTTTAGCCAAGACCGGGCATCTTTATGCCATCCTTGCTTGAGTCGATGGTGGTTACAAATCGATTTTGAAGAAATTTTAGGAAGCCTCTTGTCTTCCATGTTGTTTAACTTGTTATTATACATTAGGTATCTAGTCATAGCCATGCTCTCAATGGGGGAGAGGCTTGTTTCTAAGAGGAGGATGGGATATGGCGTATTTCCTTTAATTTTGAGATTATAGGTTATAAAATTCTTTTGTGTTTTCTCTATCTTTCTCCATGATTCACGAGAGATACTACAACCTCAAACTTCACATCCATAAAGAATAACAGGTGTAACAAGAGTCTCAAAGAGGAGTTTCTTCTTATCCCAACTCAAAAGATCAATTGATTTACAATATATATATATATATATATATATATATAATTTATTTTATTTATTTATTTTTTTTTATGAAATTTTGTATTTTAATTTTTTTTTAAATGTTTTTTAACATAAAGTTTTACCTTAGGGAGTATTAGTGTTTTTTTTTATTATTATTATTTTAAAATATTTTTTAAATTTTGTTTTTTAGTTGTTTAATAGTATTCTTTTTGTTGTTTTTCTAATTTTTTTGTTTGGTAAATAAAAAAGGGGGTAAATCCTATTACTGTGCTATCACTATACAAAAAAGACACATGTCATCAGCCTGCCACCTGTTCCGCCAAACTAGTGGAAACCAGAACAGGTGGCCTCTTGTTATTCTTTTGGCCAAAAAAACCATGTGCCACTTGCCCTACCAAATGGAAACCAGAGCAGGTGGCAAATGTTTTTCCTAACATATCTATATTTGAAAGATATAAAAAACTAACAACTGTTGGAAAAATAAAACTAGACAGGATTTATGCAGAGTCCCAGTGCATAAAACTAATTATGCATAGTACTAGTACAAAATAACAAGAAGCTAATCATTGGCACCGAGGGGTCTGTCATCCAAATTTCCAGGGAGATTGATGTCACTGGGTTGTACCACGAAGGGGTGCACACAGGTCGGGCAATGCTGCTTGGCTAGTGCATTCGAGAATGCATTGAAGAGCATGTCAATCTGCTTGCTAATGAGGGTGTCTCGATGAAGCTGGTCAGCCATGTCACTTTTGAGATTGAAAATGAGCTCCAACTTCTCTGGGCTGAAGAGACTGGAGGGAGTTAGGTCAAATTCTATAATTTCATTTAGCGGTGGATGCGCCATGATGGGGAGGTTCTCCTGCGTGGTGTCGGTGGCACCATCCTTGACCACCTCAGCTCCTACATCAACTTAGTTGGTATTGTCTTGGAGGGGAGCACCTGGAGCCTTGTGGAAGAGTTTCTCCAGGAATTCCTCATCGACAATGCATGTGGCGCCTTCCATGGAAGCCTGGGTACCTGTACTAGCTTTGTTGGTGCTCGGGAATAGGAGATCGTCCGGACCATGTAGAGGAGAGATTCTGGTGGAACCTAGATGGGTTCCTATGGAAATTCCTCCTCGACATAGGCCATCGGTGGAGCTCGTGGCCTCGCGGTGTGATGTGTCCTGTCAATGGGCAGGGTCTGTTCCAGTTGCTATAGGCGTCTCTGTCGGACATCGTAGCTATACTAGGAAGGTCCATGTTTCGACTTACCTCTCTCTCTCGGCATGGTTGAGCCAAGGGGGAAAAGAATCCAATGAATTACTGCCAGGAAAACCCACTACACAATAATCCAATTCTCAAAGTGAGCAAGGTGGCGGAGATCATAGGTGAAATACTTACATCCAAGGCTGGGCGGGAGAAATATCCCCGGGGTGGACATGATCGTTGTACTCACCTGCCTCTTACCATTAATCCTCAAGACCGCCATTAACGAGACTCGAGGGAATTGTCCTCCCTTACTCTGCAAGTAATTAAAGTCGCACTCCATTCAATACTGAGGTGTGAAGTCATGGGAGGGTTGTGTGGCCTCTTTCTGCTACATGGCACCCCATCCGGGACCTATTTTTATTTTTTTTACGTTTGAAGAGATTTTTTATTATTCTTTTTTACTATATATATATATATATATATATATATATATATTCAAGTGACAATTTAGTATCCAATTTTGGGTTTTTTATTTGCATAGGGATTTGTTGTCAAGGACAATGCGTCAATTAGGTCATAATTAGCTATAATTTTAATGTTTAGAATTTTTTTTTTTGCTTAAGGTAGCATCACTTTTTTATTTAGGTGTTGATTTTAAGGTTTTTCTGAACAACTTTTTTATTTTTTAAGCTCATGTTTGAAAAAAGTTGTAATTTTGACCCGGTTAGAAAAATGGTGCTACTAGTAACACCACTTTTGATTTGGGGATTGATTTTAAGGTTTTTTTGAGCAACTGTTTGAGGTTTTAAGGCCATACTTGAAAAAATTTGTAATTTTGTCCTTGTTATAAAAAATGGTGCTACCAGTAACGCCACGTTTTGATTTGGGAGTTGATTTTCATGTTTTTTTTGCACAAATATGGGGTTTAAGGGCTAGAGTTCTCGTTTTGAAGTCATAGTTCTTGTTAAGTCGGTAACTTTGTTCATTCTAATCCTACGATTTACTCTAAGAAGCATGGTATTGATCTCTTGACTCTATTTTTGTATGTGGATGATTTAATTCTCAAAAGAAATTCTTCATACATAATTCAAAATGTTGAGTAAGCATTGATGGAGTAGTTTGATATGACATACCTTAGTTCTCTACATTATTTTCTTGGTCTATAGGGTCTTTTAATTTTTAGAAGGGATCTCCACTTTTTAGCAAAAACATTCGCTTAATTTACTTCAATGTTTTGGCATGGTTGATTACAAGCCTACATGCACTCCATTTTTTTCAAGTGTTACACATATTTTTATCTACTCTTCACCATGTGTTAATCCTTTGTTTTACAGTAAAACTGGTTGGGAGTCTTTTGTATTTGAGTCATAAACACCCTGTCATTTCCTTTGTAGTTGGGCTTGTCTATTTGTTCTCTGAAGATCCTCATGAGAGTCACAGGAAAACAACAAAACATATTTTGAGGTACATTTAGGGTACTACCAACTCCTTTCTTTTTAAAGTTTTCAATGAAATTATTATCTCGGGAAAAAAACATATTCACAACTTTATTTTAAATTCATTATCTTGGAAATTCAACCATAAAAATTGTTCATCTTAAAATTTACCAAATTTTATAAATAAAATTTTATAAACAAAGTTTTCATCCATAAGTGAAATTATATCATATTATAAATCTTTTATTGAATTTAAAAATATTTCTACAAAATAAGAAAATGATATAAAAAAATTTAATCCCATGAATATTTGAAAAACAAATTTGATAATTATAGGCATTTTTTAAGGGGAGGTTACTCTCTAGCCTTTCGTCATATGTCCACGGTGAATAAAAGTGTTACATGTGCTTGTCTAGAGTGAATAAACAGCTTCCATGTGAGTGTATCTATATGCAATGTACATACTTTGCATAGCCATGCATCTATCTTTGTTTTTGGATTCTTGAACACTCTTTTTCTTCCTTTTCTTTGATGCTTGCATTGTTAATCGATTAGCTTTATTTTGTTGAGATGAGAGAAGACAAACGAACACAAAATATGCTAGGGTCGATCAGAAAGATTAGGTTGGCATGCTGAATTTTATCCTGAAGGCTGAGTTTTTTATTTGATTCGAATCGAAGTCTTGCTCTATCTAAATATTTTTATTTATTTTTCATTTGATTTAAATCCAAGTCTTTCTCCGTCTAGATACTTTTTATTTAATAGTAAGAAAATACCAAGAACGAAATAAGATGAAATAAAAGAATACCAAGAATGGAATTGAATAAAATAGCCATGTTTAAGGTTTAATGAATTTTATTTCATGGCACTCGGTTTCCTGCTTCTTTTATTTTTTAAATTTTGGGTTTGTTGTTTACTTTATTTTACTCTTATAATTTAGTGTTTAAGTGTAGATAACAACTCTGCTCTGTACAATTAAATTATAGCTATTTTTATCTTTCCCATAACATTTTGGATTTATTCTTTAGAAAATTGCATATCTTAACAGAGTAGAGAAAAGCTCCGTCGAGATACTTTATTTGGTCTTTTCCCACAATATTTGGGATTCAGTCTCAATCCTTTCTCACTATTTCATCATATTTGGCTAAAAACCACAGGAAAAATGTCACTCATCGCTCTTTTCTTATTAAAACTATCCCTCTCTATAATAATAGATGCCAAACCAAATTGAGGTGAAAATATGCAATACAATACCCTCCAACTCCAATAGAAAAAATGTGGTTAATAAGTAGTGTTGAAATAACATTATTCTTATATTGGCAACAATTAATTCAGGTTCGACTGTAACTGCAACTTTACTTTGAAAATCCCAAATTTAACTTATCTAGATTTAGATTGAGCGATTCTGGCAGGAGAATTCCCGTAATAAAATATAAAATTCAAAAAATACATAGTGACACTATTTTTCTCAATGGTGAGTTTTTGTTAAAAAGAAATAAAAGCAAGCACTGGGATATGATAAATAAGTCATAGTACATATGTTCCTTGAAATAGATTAAAACAACAAAGAAGTCTTGAACGTGAAGTAATTATAACAACTATTTTATTGATATTATTTGAGATGATGTTTAACAAATGAAACCAAAGAGTTCTCACACACCACAGTTGCTGGCTGGTTGAAGTTACCACAATTGTTGGCTGGTTGAAGTTATTTCTTTAAAGAACTGATTTCATTTTAGGCTCCCCAACTTCAAAACAAAAAAAAAAAACCTTTATTCTTTAGACCCTTGAAAACTGCTTTGCAAGAATGTAACCTGAACTTTCACGATAGATGACCATATTACTAGCATAAATCCATCTTGACTCTGGACATAAAACATCTTGACTCTGGATCATAAAATGGGAGAAACTTTTAGTGACACAATAAATCCTTTTATTACAAATAGAAAAAGGAGGACAAAGGCTATAAAAAATCATGTTATAGTAAATCACATTGAATAAGATGTGATAACATTGATGACAACTGAAGGTTATAAATACATTCTATTCCATATTCATGGTCTGGGAACAGTTATGTGAAGGAAAACATATCTATCATCTGAGCCATGTTATTCCTCTCATGTGGGCACTTCTACTGAACTCTTAGTGCCTTCACGCATTGAAAATTTTAATTTCCACTGCTATGTCTTCTCATGTTGTGAGAAACATACGCCCATTGCTCTGCAACATCCATTACCTTGAAACTTAACCCAAGACTGAGGCTGAAGAAGAGGAATAAGTTATCATGAAGAATTGTGAAGAGCCATGAGAATTGGAGAAGGAATGTGATGTGGAAAAGGACTTGATGGAGTAGGAAAGTGAAGAGGAAATGGCTTCCTTCACTTTCCCTCTCTTGGGGATATGCCTAGACTCAGAAGGCATACTTATATTTTTCCTAGAATTGGCCTGGGATGGCATACTATGAATTCTCTCTCAATAAGTAAATCTACACAAACTAAAAGGAAAATATTGGTGACCAAGGATGGAGGATGTTGTGAATATATAGCAAGTCTATATGAGAACTAAGATTGTTGCGCCTGCAGAATTCAATGGTCTACAGGTGAATGCTAAATATTTATCAACTTCCTAACCTCTTGGTTGATCCATAGTTTGCGAGTAAGATGGTTGAGAGGTACACTGCTTGGAGGAGAGTGGTGAATTTGGAAATTGGTGCTAGAATCAACACCCCCATGAATGAATGCAAGTTTTTCCTATTTTGATAACTACGACCATTCCCGGTTGCTTTCCAATCTTATTCTGGCATAATGGATGGTAAAATAAATGTTACTCCTATTTAAATTTTAGTATAGTTGAAATCCATAAGTAATTGTATGTTATGGGCCATTTGAATAAAGTGAAATTTTCTCAACTTCCACAAGACACAAAACACAAAAACACAAAGCAATCAGAGAGATTATGCTTGACTTTGGAGATTTAAAAAATGTTACGTTATTACTTTGTAACAATAGGCTTCATGGTAGCCTTCTGAACATGGACAAACCTACGTAATTTGCAAGAACTTTATATATATACATTAAATCTTTGTAAACTATATATGTCATTGATTGTTATTTTTAACCATTGATTGTTTTTTTTTCTTAAAAGTATATATAAGTTAAATCACTTTTCAACTTTGAAATTTACATATCTTCTATCTTGCTACTTGTCATAGAAGTGAACAGTGAACGTGACACTGTCCTTGAACTTATCATTCCTCACTCGATAACATGGTTATTCTGATGTGTTTCGAATTGAGCGATGACAAAATAGTGATGGGTTCTTACATATTAATAAGGGCACAATAGAGTGGAATTATTGGTGTGTATCCTGGCAAAGGAAAAGTTCCATCTACTAATCGAACACTATGAAAGTATCAAAGTTAAAAGGATTTTCTGAATAAATCGAGTTCTTTGTAAAGAAATGACAAAACAAACAATTTAGGTACATATCTGTCTATTTTCATTACAAAACCATCTTTCTTACTTAGATGGACTTTCAACTAAATAGCTACATGTGGAAGGTCAAGGTCAAAGTTATGACATATATTTTGATTACAGTTCAGAAATGTTTCATAAGAAGAAAGAATATTTCCTTGGTGTGTTACATTTTCTTTTTTATCTTTCTATCTCTAATGACGGTGTATCAAAAAAGCACTTGATTATTTAAGAATAGATATACTTTATAATTATAGCTTTGAGAAGGTGACCATAGATATTAACTTGCAAATGGATTATTTCAAACATGAATACAAGAGAAATTGGCCATATGTTAAGCTAGGATTGAATCTAATTATGGAAGATATTGATAATGTGAATTCTAATGATATTTGTGTATATAAATTATTTTTGAAAATTATAGCTATAGAAGTTTATTAGGGACATTCATATATTATTGGATCTCATTCATCAATATTTCAAATATGGTTTCACAAAATCGATCATGGGATGCATGACCCAAATCAAAGGTTGGGAGATCCTTGAGATTTGAATATCTTTAAAAACATTTGACCAGTTTTTTGTTGTAATAGATGTGGATAAATAATTTGTTTTTGTTAAACAAATACTAGTCTGTTTGTATGTGGTGTATTAGTTATGGATTAAATTGTGCTTGTAAACTTCACATATATAATTAAGGAGTTCATACTAATTGAGGTATATATTTTTCATAATCACATCAAACATGTAAGAGTTGTATTGTTATTTTTAAATGGGAACCAATGTTTAGATATGTGATTGAGATTATTTGGTTTTCATTTTTTAAGTAGGAAATGGGCCCTTGAAAAATGGGGGATATTTTAGATTGGTAATGTATTTGATGATCAAGAGGGGTGATTGGTTGTGTGTGTATTTGATGATTAAGAGGTGTGATTGGATTTTCATTGAAGCCATCTAATCATATATGTTCATGTGCCCATGTTTTGTGATTGCAACATAGCCTTATATAAGAGAATGGTATCTTTGTGTTTGCCAAGTTTATTTTGATGGAAGAGAGCACAACATACATGAGACTACATATTTTTGCATTCATTGACTCAACCTTAAGGAAATATAGAACATGCAATGTAGAAAAGTGACTAGGTGAAACAAGTGATCAATTTGTGAATCAGTTAAATAGTATTTCTTCGACATCTCTACATGAATATCACAGTCAATTATAAAATACCTTGACCTTTGGGAAAACAATATAGCTCCAAAACATCTCTAGAAATGAATATGTAGTGTAATATATAGATCTCCCAAGGATAACAACATTGTCATGTACTCTTGTCAATTTTTTTTCTTCTCTCATTTAAAGCTCATTTTTTTTGGCTCTCATAGTTTTTCAAGACACATGCTTCAACGAGGGTTTTTGAATTCGTAATTGAGTTTTTATGCTAGAGAAGAGCACATATTGCCTAATATGTACCCTATTGTTCTATATTTTCCCTGTGATTGCATATCGAACCTTCGATAACTCTTTTACCGGACCAGAACGTAGCCTTATACAATGGGCATGGGATTGACTTTGTTTTTGTAAGCGGGTGAGAGCGTTCCACCATAAGTATGAGTGAGTGAGTGACAAGATAGGGCACTCACTTCTATTGAATTCTGCTAAATCTGGGGTTGGTGACAGCCATAGGCAGTGCATTGTTAAACGACTCTTGATTCCATTTGAATAATTATTTCCACCATGCCACTTGTTCAACACTCACAACACTGTAGAAGATGAAGATGGAGATCCTTCAACAGAAATAGGGGAGTTGCCTTAACTCATCATCATTGCAAGGATTCCAATTGAGGATATCTTTCAAAGTTTCATCCAAGAAGAAGAAACTGATTTGAATTTAGGGGAACATAACGGTTTTGGATGTGAAATTCGAAGAAAAGAAGAAGAAAAATCAAGAGCATAAGAAACAAAGAGACTAGTACTTGTTCACCATGGACATAGCACGTGGAATGAGGAGGGATGAGTTCAAGGGAGCACAAATTTCGCACATCTCACTTCTAACATACAAGGGACTTCTCAAATACACATTTTATGTTTTCTTTCATAGATCATTGTCATTCCTTCTTTTCTTTTTATTTGCGTGTGAATACAATAAACAAAACACTCCTATATATCTCTCTGTCCAAATCAAAATGTCCAAAACATACATACCACTTCAATCTCAAACCATAATTTCCTCTAAATAGATTTAGAGTATGTCCAAATGCGAACTTTGCATTAATCAAATTACATTTTATTTAATGAAACATCTAGATATTTCACCCAATGCAAAACTTACCGTTGTTGTGCTTACTCTTTCACGTCACAATTTTGTTAGATATTTCACCCAAGACAAAACTTACCATTGTTGTGCTTACTCTTTTACGTCACAATTTTATCACAATTTTGTTATTCATTGATTATTTTCTCAATTATGTGTATTCTTCTTTAATTTTTTACCATTAAATTATAATATCCAAAAAAAACCTTCTTTTTCTTTTACAACAAATCTAAAACCTTATATTTTCTTGGGCGTTCTCTTTCCCGTACTCTACGGGTATGCTAGTTTAAGTGGGCATGGAAATCTCTTTAAGTGACTCTATCGAGATGAAATTGGGGTTAACCAATGTGTGAGTGGAAAGTCTCTTAAGTTGTATTATTAAAACAATGGTGATAACCACGTGGACACTATCAATAGTAATGTTTGGATTTTTTTCATACTTCTTTAAAATTACAAAACGAAATAGATTGGAATAAAATATATTATAAAATACGAAATTCTAATACAAATATATACTTTGATAAATTATTATTATTAAATCAATAATGCTAATCATGTGAAGGTATTCTATTAATAACAAATGTGAGTGCAATAGCTATGTGCTTTTCATAAAGTTTTTGATATATAGATTTGAATGCATGCATAAATTTGAATTACAACATTACATCTTAGTATCATTAAGATGTTTATATCAATATCAAAAGTGCATTATTATTCACTTCTACAATTAAAATGTTGTATGTTGAATTATTTATAAAAGCTATAATAATTATGTAATAGAAAGATAAAATTAATGAATTTTAAATGCCAACAATTTAAAAATTCGTTTTTCTTATGCCATGAAAGCGAAAATCATCATACATAATTAATAAACTTAATATTTACAAAGGTTAACATATTACTATACAATGAATATTTTTTATGCTTAAATCAAAATATAAGCTCAACTAATCATCCACATATTAGATTGTTATTAATTTTATAAGGCTTTGACATGACTACATAACTACTAAATAAATTTGATAATGTAAATTTATTCATAACCATATGAATAAGGATCATACAATTATTTTCTCCTATTATAAAATATGATGGTATTTGACTCCACTACCATTATTTTGGTGACTTAGTCTATTTTGTGTAGGTTTTGTAATTATTAATTTTTTTCTACTATGTTTGAATTTTGTAATTGTTATATATATATATATATATATA
>ML779278.1:1217903-1254657 GCA_009831015.1 Picea engelmannii | reverse complement strand
GTCTACATGCATGTGTCTATTTATCACATAATCTACAACATAATTAATGATTTCAAATTGAAGTTATGAAATTATGCACATTCATTGGCTTTCTAAAATCAATTTTGATGGAGTGAGATATATGGATATGTTTCTAAAAATTATTGATTAAATTTTGAGACGAGGATAATGTATTTTCAAAGGATGATAATTGAATTTATTTTCAGAGGATGATAACCACTATGATAATTGAATTTACAAACAATTGGGACCAAACCTTTAATGTATATCATTACCATGTTCAAGAATTTGCAATCAAAACATATAATTACCATGACCATGAATTTACAATCAAAGCAATTGCAATGTAGTTAGTGCTTTAAAAAGGGCCAAAACACTACCCATATGAAAAAGTTGAGTAATTCACTTCACATGGTATAAGCGTATTTGTGATGGTCATTGGAGTGGTTAAGCTCTTAAATTTTCATTCACTATGCATGGATCCAACTCCACTAGCCTCATGGTACCCGAAATTGAATAAGTGGTATAGATTATTGTTAAAGAGATTGTAGCCTGTGGGAGAGGGAGAAGGCAACGATGAACTATCAAAAGTGTAGATATGAGTTTTGATTGTATGCACAACCATCTATGCGAGTTATAGAGGTATTTTGGGTGGGGTATTTATAGAGGAGGAAACTCCTAAAATATATTAGGAGATAAGAGATGTAGAGATGGAAAAATGAGGTTGGGTGAGAAATGAGACATCAAACCAGAGTGAGTAGTCAGGAGTAGTCGGAGATAACAACGATTGAGTAGTGGGATGTTGATAATGGCAGCATCGCACTTCACATCCAATATATGGCATTCGGTTGGAGGTCAACCATAAGACATCGAATATTTGTATTCAAAGAAAAACTAATGGATCGTCAAACTATAAATCTAATGCCTATTTAATATTAAAATTAAAAATTTATAGTTGGATAGAACATATAATTATATTATAAAACACAACAATTATCATACAAACATATTTTTCTATATATTTTATTAATTACAAATCTAAGTATAATTTATTATATATTTTAATAAAGCATAGTCTAAACAAGATAGACTTTTTGAAATTTTTAGGGGCATATTTTCCAATCAATTTTTACTGAAATTCGACAAAAAATTGTTAGATCCAACGATATTTTCGGGGACATTTGCCTGAGACGAGAAATTGTTAGATCCATAGATTTGAGTGATTATCTCTATATAATCCGAGTGCCATGGGGTTTTGGAGCATGCTGAGTCCGTTTATGCATTCATAAATGGATTTTAAACAAAAAAAAAGGGTAGTGATTTTGCGAAAAAAGTCATTTCCTAAAATAGTTAGACAACATTCCGCATATTTGAGTGATTATTTATGTATAATACAAGTTCCCTTAAGATTTTTCAACATGTCAAATCCATTTCACCATTTAAAAACGGATTTTAAACAATAAAAAATAGTGATTTCATAACGAAAAAAAATCCTTTTATAGAACGATTAAACAACACCATCTATCAATATTCTCTTATATTTTTTACTATATTATATTTTTTATACTATATTATATTTTTTATTTTTTACAACACATTTAACTCTCATTTAACTCTCATCCGATTAAAAAGTCATAACTAAAAACTCCAAAAACAATAAAATCACTTAAATACTGAGCATTTCAATTGAAGAAATGAATGCTAAATTAAATATCGTAATGATTGGTCATTATCAAATTACCAGCGATCTCTCCAACTTTTTTCAAGAATCTTGAGAAGTGGGTCTTCAAAGGCCACGTGGTGCACATAAATCATTCACTTTAAAGCGAAATAGGTTGTCAGCACTCACCCAACTTAATTCAAATGAAGACAAATTAAATCTTATAACAATAAGATGGGTGTTAGTCCACTAATATATCTCTATCTTGTCAGGTGGTTGTGGGCGGCCGTGATTATGCCATTGCTTAAAGTAGCATATTCCCAAGCAAGGAAAGAAAACAATGAAAGAAAAAAATGAAGTGAATTGGGGGAGCTATATTGTTTAAAGATTATGATATTTTGTTTTTGATAGAAAATGAATATTTTATAAGGTTTATATTTATCCTATATTTCATCAAATATTTTCAACAGTCCTATAATTCCAAATTTAAATTATGTCCATACCAACCTGCAATATTCAGAGAGTTTTCCAAAAAGAAATAAAAGAATTTTTTTATTTTATATAATATAAAGTCTTTTAAATTAGTTTTTCCATGTTTATTTATTTATTTAAAATTTATACAATAAAACATAAGTAATAACATTAAATGAAAATGTATGAATTTAAAAAAAAAAAAAAAACTTATTATTAGTATTATGATTAATTTTCAAAGTCTATGAAAAATGAAGAAAAAATGAAAAAAAGTAAGTCAAATTAACAGTAAAATTCTTATAAATGCTTCTTAAAGATGTTTTAATGTATTAATGTTTACTAAGTACTTAAATCTCAAAAATAATTTTTTTATTTTTTTATTTCTAATTAATTTTGTCAATGAAAAAATAAAAAATAAACATTAAAACCCATAGACTTTTGCTCTCTAGTTAATTATTTATAAAAAATGCAAAAAAAAACCTTTAAAATGAGACAAAGTTGGATATCGGGTTTTGTATTTGGAGACAAATTTTGGAACTTACCACGCAACTAACATCCAACTTACTTACTGGACAAAGTGTTAGAAATTAATTAAACAACCAGTCCGGTAGTTGATAGTGATAAGTGTGCAGTAAATGCATCGACTGCATTGACTCTAGTGACTTCTTGGAAGAACGAGAAACATTTGGAAGAAGTGATTCCAGCCATTGATCTTGAAACCAATCAACGATGCAACTCATCTCATCATTGTATAAATACCCATGCCTGTAATGCGATAGACAAGTTATTGTGTTAATCTCTACGTGTGTTTAAGTGTGTGTGCTCTTCTCTGATTTGGTATCATAGCCAAGAGAGTCGTGTGAGTCGGAGAGGGTGTGAGTGTTGTGAAAATAGTGTGTGAGTGTTGTGAAAATAGTGAGGCCTGAGAGCCGTGAGCACTGTGAGGTGTGATGATCTGTGAAAGGGAGCTGTGACTGCTGATTTGTAAGAGAGTTGTGAGTTGTGACTACTGTGATAGCCGTGAGACCAAGTCTTGTGGGTGGAGTAGGCCCGTGAAGCCAAAACATTTGTTGTTGTAAGATTTGCAACTGGTGTGGAAGAGTTGGGCTATCCGTCCAGTGCAGAGATCCATGCAAAGGAGCCCATAAATCCATTATCCGTTGTGTTAATGTGCTTTACTGTCTGCAAAAGTAAGGGACCATCATTTTCTCTCGAAGAGAAGGTCGCTGGAAGTGTCAAGATCTGTGTACTCCATAAGAACGTGAAGGAGGTTCAAGGGCTGCTTGAGAGGGTCGTCAATCTGCATGGAGGAGATTATTTGATGCTCCTTGTCTGATGTGAGGGCGAGTCATGGTCTCTTGGGGCTATTGGAGTTGAGGCATTCAAATTTTTTTGAAAGAGGTCGTGAAGGTATACATATTGTCCTTTATGGCTGGTAAATTTCAGTAGAAGGGATTTTTTTGTCTTTTTATGGGTGAATGTTGGACGATTTGATGAAAGGGTTTTTTTTTATGGTTGAATGTTGGACGATTTGATGAAAGAGGTTTTTTTTTTTATGGTTGAATGTTGGATGATTTGGTGAAATAGGTCTTTATCTTGTGTAAAGAGGAACATAAATCATAACTTAAAGATAATGTGGAAAGGTGTCAAGGTGTGGTGAATTTAATAAATTAAAACTAAAAAAAAAAAAAAACTTGGACTAAGGCTAAATGGTGGTGTGTGATAATGTGATGATATGGTGTTTATTGGTAATATGGTAGTGTGATTATATGTTTTTCATGGTGTACGGATTATGACAAAGCTCACATTATAAAGAGGTGATGTTATATATTGTGATTTGGGTTATCCAAAATTTGGAACATCGATTATTATAGAGTTTTTTTGGGTTCTAGAGTATTGGTTATTACTAGTCATTTTAGTGCTTAAAAAAATGGCAAATATCATGGTGGATTCATATATAAATGAATCAAATAAGTTATATGGGGAAAATTCTATCAGTTGGAAGTTTAAGTTGCAGACGTTGATGGAAGGATACAATGTTTGGTCGATCGCATGTGGAGACAAAGCAAAACCAGTAGCCCTGGCAACCTCAGTTTAGAATTGGGAGCATAGAGAGACTAAAGCGAAGGTGCTCTTGAGGATGCCCGTCAAGGACAATATCATCCCACACATTAGGGAATGAAAAACATCCCATGAAACTTGGGAGACAGTTAAAGGTTTGTGTGAGACGACGAACACAAACCGTGTATTATTTTTGAAGAGTAAGCTTCTTTCAATTAAGATGGAGGAGAATGAAAATATCAGTAACTTTTTTTCTAGAATAAAAGAGTTGAAAGATAAGCAAGGAGATATTGGTGAGAAGATTTCTAGTACTGACCTAGTCATTGTCATATTAAATGGCATGCTATATGAATATCAAATTTTCATTACTGGTCTTGCAGTTAGGGAAAAGGCCCCTACTTTTGATGAATTGATAGGTATTCTTCTGCAAGAGGAGGAGCGCAGAAAGAATCTCAATAGAAGATCTCACAAATCAGATCTAGCATTGGTGGTGAAAGGGAAACAACCCTAGAAAGGAATTCCATGGAGGAGAAATAAATAAGGAAAGCCACATACAAAACCAGATAATGGCAGAGCACCACCAAGCACAAACAAAAATGTGAAGAAGAATGAAGGATGATTCTACAGTGGTAAGTTTGGACATTATGCTAAAGATTGTAGAAGGAGGAAGTTTAATGAGTCCAAATATAACAAACATTCAGGAAATTTTAGTGCCAGAGTATGTGATGATTTCAAAAATCTAACAAACATGTAGAGAAAGTATATAGTGATAATATAAAAGGGATTAGCACATCAGATAACATAATCCATTAATAAACATTACAAACATGCCCATGGATAATAATCAAATATTTGCACGATATCAATAGGATGGGAAAGGAGTATTTCTATTAATAATTGATCAACATAAGTGACAACATTACAGACTTCCGTGTCGGCACGGTTCGAAACCAAGAAACCAAGTTCCTTCCAATTGGGCCTCCACCACTTCACTCCTCCATCAAAGGCAAGCTCAAATGAGAGAGACAATGAGGTTCTCTCAACAATAGGGAAAGATATTTGGGGTTGAACACTGTGTTCAGACTTGAGGGACAAAGGGATGCAGACTCAATATGAAGAAATTTCTTCAGAGTAACTTTGCTCTCAAAGTTGAATGGTTTCTCCTCTTTTCCATAGCTCGAAATTGTGCTCTTATAGCCTTCAAAATGCAACTGAAGGGCCGAGTCAGAACATTTCCAGTATATGGAAGGCCAAGGATCAGAGATCTCTTGTTGTGACATGGAAACTCGACTCCATTTTTGTATTTTCTGGCACAAATCCCGATGTACACGGGTTGTAGTGGAGCAACCTGCGTATATGCTTGTTGTATAGCTGATAGGGCACGTATATGTAGAAAAATGTTCATTTTTAGCTCTGGATTCATCAAAAAAGGGGTGATAAGTCTGCATAGGGAAATGGAAAAGGGCCCTTTGTGCAAGATAACAATGGTGAGGCAAATCTTGCTATAACAGGGGGAGTGTTAGAAATTAATTAAACAACCAGTCTGGTACTTGATAGTGATAAGAATGCAGTAAATGCATTGACTACACTGACTTCAGTGACTTCTTGGAAGAACGAGAAACGTCTCGAAGAAGTGATTCCAGCCATTGATCTTGAAACCAATCAACGATGCAACTCATCTCATCATTGTATAAATACCCATGCCTGTAATGCGATAGACAAGTTATTGTGTTCATATTTGTTTGTGTTTAAGTGTGTGTTCTCTTCTCTGATTCAAAGATCTATGCTTCTCAAATATATAAGTTCGAGATATAAAAGAGATTGTGACTATAAAAGTGTGGCTACTTCAATGCGGCCATTAAATTTGTTATGTTATTTTATTTTAATTCTATGTATTTAGTAAAAATTAGCATTGCTGGAGATTACCTTAATATCATATTTCATCTATATGCTATTTTATTTTAATTCTATGTATTTAATAAAAATTGTCATTCCTAAAGTTACAATCTTACCCTCTGAAACCTACCTTCAGAGTTCAGAACAATTTATAGTTCACTTTTCATTTCATTGATTTAATATTTAGTATAATGATATAATTTCACTTTTCATATGTTATTGATTTTTATTTTATAATTTAATTAATTGATTTATTTTTGGGGGGTTAGAAATGTGTTTGTAAACTGGGGATTACACTCGACCTGGGCCACACCATCCCTTAACATCATTGGATTTTTTAGTGTGTCCTCCTGACTAAACTAATCAAGTTAAAGGTATTGAAATTGAGTAACCTAGCAAACTAAACCCACACCCCACACCTTAACGAATTGAGCTAAAAAAAATCAACTTAATTAATTGATTATCTATCAAATAATTAAATATGCTTTAAAGAAATATTAGTAATATTGTTTCTTCACTTTTATAATGTGATCATTAAGATTGGAATTTAAAAAGTGTTTTCATTTGTCATTTCCATGTTTCCATCATGAAATTAAAAAATGTTTTATGATGTTACTCGTATTTTTATAAAATTAAAAAAGTTTGTGGTGTTATTTATATTTTTTAAATTTTTTTTAATCATCATAAAAATATTTCATGAAAAACAATTTAGTTGTAAACTTTTTTTAAAAAAGTTTGTAAATGTTTTGTTTTGATTCATCTATTTGAAATTTAAAATGATTTGGTACATTGGAAAATTTTGAATATATATATTAAAATATAATTAATTGAAAAAATTCCAAAACTTTAACTAATATATTATTTTTTGAATTTTTTTAAGTTAATTGGAAATATGTCAAACTTAAACTTAACAGGTGAATTTATACATAAAATTTTGATTAATATATTAATTTTTTTAAGATTTTGATTAATTCAAAAAATGCCAAAACTTATAAGTGAACTTTTGATTAATTTATTAATATTTTTAAGTTCCAAACATTTACATTAGATAAATAAAAAAACTTGGAGATAAAATTTTCATAAACAAAATTCTAATTTTTAAAAATATATATTTTTAAAATTTGATTAATTCAAAAATGCAAAACTTATAAGTGAACTTTTGATTAATTTATTAATATTTTTAAGTTTCAAACATTTACATTAGATAAATAAAAAAGGGTAAAAACTTAGAGATAAAATTTTTATAAACAAAATTCTAATTTTTAAAAATAAATTAAACAAAAGATTATAATTAAAATTGATTTGTTTTCTATATTTTTATATATTCTAAGAGTGAATTGAAGATTTTGATTGATTCGTTGAGGACCAAAACCACGCTTCTTCCATAAAGCGAACTTCACCATTAAACAATTAAATTTCCTACAATATTTTAATCAAATTTCAATTAAAAAAAACTTTACCATTAAGAAAATAAAATAGTGGAAAGACCATTATCGGTCCAACACTTAAATTTCCTCCAATATTTTAATCAAATTTCAATTAAAAAAAACTTTACCATTAATAAAATAAAACTGTGGAAAGACCCTTATCCAAACAAGGTTGTGTGGCAGCGCAGTCTCTGCCAAGTAGGTTAGAAAGCAAATTGTGGAAAATGGGGTCGAATTGTAAATTAAACGAAGTGTTTGGTGTAAAATGTATATCAGGGAAATGTTGTGCAAATTGTTTATCATGGAATATAGGGCAAAAGTAAATGACGGTCGCAGGCACAACAACATCTAATTTTTGAAGGTATATAGCAAACCTAATTTTTTTGAAAGTATATAACAAAGTAAAAAATTTGTTGACAGTGCAAGATTAAATTTGGAAATTTAAATGCATTTTCGATATGGACTGGTGAAAGATAAAAATATATGATGACATAAAATTAATAGGAGAAGTAATATAAAAATTTAAATGCATTTGTGAACATGGGGTATATGTAAATGACGCTTGCATTGTTGAACATCATTTATTTTGAAATATATAAAAAAAGAAAAGTGTGTAACATATAAAAGAATAGATGCATGAACATCATTTATTTTGAAATATATAAAAAAAGAAAAGTGTGTAACATATAAAAGAGTAGATGCATTTGCCATACAGAGTGTTGAAGGATAAGAAAAAAGTCTAACATATTAAAAAACAAACGCATTTGTTATACAGAATGCGGAAAGATAAGAATAGAGTCTGTAACATATAAAAATTTAAATGCAATTTTTTTCAAGTATGTGAAAAAATGAAAGCTTGTTACATACTATTGCAAATTTTGAAATATACCAAAAAATTAAAGTCTATTACATATAAATCAGAATTTCAATGCGTTTGTGATATAGACTGGGATTGGGGCTCGTGTGGACCATTAGAGAAATATGTACAAGAAACAACATTGTGGAAAGAAGATAGAGTGCAATAGCCGCAAAAGAAAATAAATGGAAAGGTATAAGTGTTTGCCTATACATTTGTATTTAAGAAAGTGGAATAACCGGGCTGAGAAACAAAGAAAGATGCGATGACTAAACTTATAGTGAGGGTACATATGAGCACTTTCGCTATTTGCTTGTTGTTGTCGTTTCATCGATGTCAGTGATGATCGCGGTTTCAAGGATGTTCTCCACGGCTGTTGGAATGCCGGGAACTGCCTGTTGTCTTTCGTTGGCGACCTGTTTCAATTGTCTTTCGACTCATTCTTCAATGTAGCTTCTCATTGGGGCGATGCTGATCTCATTCCGAATTTTGATGTTGAAAACTTCATTTTCTAATTCCTGGAAGTCGATAGAAGGATTAGAGAGAGCCTGATGAATTTCCTCATTCTGTACTGCATATTTGACTAGCCAGTCATGGATGTGAGCTTGATCAAATTGAAGGATGCTGTAAAACTTTTCGAGAGATAAGGTATTCAACATAGCAACATGTTTATCGAACTCTTGCCTGGTTAAAGGCAAGGAGTTTGCGGTTAAGAGGTGGTCTTAGAAGTAGTTGGTTTTCCCTGCCAAGTCTATATTTGACAGCTTTGTGAATAATTCATCTTTCTTCGCTATGGCTTGTTCACATGACTGAACAATGAGACGCAGGTTCTTTACTTTTTATTTCCAACATGCATTCAATTGAGCGATCCGATTTTTTGATGGAATATCTTCTTCTCTTCTTTTTGTTTCTGTCATATTGTTGACAATCTTGCCAAAAGGGATGACCGTTTTTAAAAATAAATTTTCTTCATCTTTTAATTTGGCTTGCAAAAGCTCGAGCAAGCTATGTGCCCTGGTTCTAAGGGAAGCGATGGTTTGTGATATTTTCCACGCCTGGGTAACCAGTTCCATTCGTTTTTTGATATTGTTCTCCACATATCCTTTACAGGATGCGAGGAGGGTGGAGGATTCTTTTACATTGGGTGCAGGGGTGCCAGGCATGGCTATTGCCAAAGGATCGACAAGCAATGGCATAGGAATGAAAGCGTCTTCCAATTCCTTGACTCGGTCCTTCAGTTTGGCATTCTGGGTCTCGATGCGTCTAATGGAATCATGAAGTGCTTCTTCGGTCGCGGTGTGAAGTTGACAGATTTGAGACGGCCGCATGTTGGCAACGTCAACCTCTGAACGACATTTTCCTTTAATATATTTAACATTTTTTTTTTCTCAAATATCAATCTTTTGTTCTGGCTATAAAAAACAACGCTCTGGAACACAAAGGATTCATCTTCGTCAAAATTTTGGGTAACAGATATGTCCATTGGATGGCTATGGTGGATGTCATATTGGGGATGATCAAGGAAGGGGAACATGGCATCCATATCAATGTCAACTTCCATGTTCTGACTCTAAATTTCCGACTCTTCTGCCTGACCCACATTTTTTTCCCTCTTCTTCTCTACTGGAAGCTTGTGAGAACTATATATTTTAGAGTGAGGAGAGTCGTTATCTCCTCCTCCGTTTGAAGAATTCTGGGTTTCTTTGTTGCTGTGATGGGCCGTTGGAGCGATGCTTCGGGATGTCATACTTTTTGGAGTGGTATTTGCGGATTGAACACTCTTGTCACTGGGGCCTTTCCTCTATTGTGTGTACAATTTAGTGCAGCTTTGCATTGTCTCTACATCGCCGATATCAGAGGCAGGACCGTCACTGTCTCTATTTTTGGGCAGGTGTTTATTTACAAAAAAATCGCCGAGGCCAAGTGATTGTAAATGTTCTTTAAAAATATCTTAGGGGTTGAATCCTTCTATGTATTCAACATATCGGAGGTTGGAGATGCTAAAATGTGTTGTGAAATCTTCAATTTTGTTGACGTTTTTCAAGAAGAACTCCCCTATTTTCCAAGGCAGAGGAATGAATTGTTTTTTTTCTTCATTTGGAACAAATGGAACCAGTAGCTATATTGACATGCTACTTCTGCAATAAAATTTTGTCCGTAACGTGAAATGGAAGGAGAACAGGTTGTTCCGTGGAGCCAAAAATTCTTATGAAAGTGTAATTTTCCAAATGTTGGAGTGTTCTCTTACTGTGCAAAAAACTAGTTGGTTGTTCAGATACGCGTGGAGCATTTTTTCCTAACAACAAAACTTTGAAAACAGACAGGAAGCCATTAAAAACCTCATAAAAATAGTGGGAAGCCTTGTGCTTCCACAAGGCCTAGTACCAGAACGTTATTGGGTGGAATTTGCAGTTGACTTTTTTGGACAGAGACAGTTGTGGAAATTGACAGGAATGTGCTATTGCAAAAACTAAATAGGATGACTGTTATCCACAATTTTGGTCATCGTGATGATGTTATAATGATGTTATGATGATGGAAAATCAAGCTCTTCACTAAGAACACTTTCCTGAGAAAAGTTACATTTGTCTGCTTCTAGATATCATGCTTTTAAAGGATGTTCGCAGGCTACCTATATAGCTGCCTGCGAGAATGCCTGATTCTCGCAGGCTGCATTAAGCTAGGGTGCAAAGGGTTCGCACTGTACCTAACTATCAGGGTGCGAACATGATCCAAAGGAAGGAAAAAGATAAAAATCTCGAATCTTCTAGAAGGGAATCTTCTAGAAACATGAGTTGGCTTCGAATGGTTGTTCAGGTGCTGGCATTCCAGATATATTGGGATCATTTCCTATCCAAGTAACTAAATTATATTCTCCTATATATTGAGGAGATTGCTCATGTAAAAGGTTAGAAGAAAACTAGCAAGAGATTGATTGGAGAATTATTGATAGCCTGTATGAAGGACTGATGCTACAGCAGCAAGAGACACCAGCAAGGTCATCAAAAGTGGTTGATTTTCTTCATGCATGAGCAAGTGTGTGTCTCAGAGCTAGGAGCCATCGAAAGGAGATCTACAACATCAAGGCTTAGGTTGTAAGTTTCACTTTCAATTAATTCAATACAGTAATATGTCTCTTTCCCATAAAGATGATGTCACTTTATTACATAACTCCTTGATAATATGTATAGATTAGCCATTGAATATATTGATTTGCTTTCACTTCGATTGGTTTGTACTGTTGTGATCTGAACGACACAAGAGCATTGGAGCGAAGCATGGAACAACAGAGACCTAAGGAAAGTGCTCATAAGGTATGTCCATGATCCTTGTCTCTTAGTTCATTCAATAGGCTAGATCTAGGGAAAGTGTATTATTCTGTCCTGTTTTGATCTAGATCCAAGTGGATCTAGGGAGATCGGTTTGTGTCCGCACTTACGGATTAATCCTGAAACAAAATTGGCGACTCCACTGGGGACCTATCCCTTTGTCTTTATGGTTTTTTGAATTTTCTTGTGGCCATTTGCTCTATTTGCATTTTTCTCCTGTCTAGTCAGTCTCTGAGTCCTCAGGACATCCTGAGAGACCTTCTGGGTCTATAAGCCTGCTTGATTTTTGCTTGCTTTTTCAAAATTTTTATTATCTTCGATAGTTCTTGCACTGTGTCCATTGACAGACTGCGAGAACCAGTCAGGTTTGCACCCTGCATAGAGGGTCCAGTGCGAACACCTCGCACCTTTCTTTAAGGTGGCCTGCGAGAATCCTATCTTCTCGCACTGTGTGACACTGCTTGCCTGCGAGCAAGATTTTTGAAAATTTTGAAATTGAGTTTTGATTTTTTCAACTGCTCAGATCTGTTGAATTACATCTCTTTGGCTTATTGGATCATTGATTTGGATGTCTCTTGCCTTAGTTTGCTTGCTTGAACAGATTTAGGGTTTCTAGGTCTTTCTTGCCCTTGGTAGCTTGACTTTCATTTCTTGGCTCTTATTGTCAATTTCATTCTTTCTATCTTCTGGAGTTGAGTGTGTCTGATTGGTTGAGGACGAGTGATTGGTTGAGAGTTAAGTGTTTGGTTTTTTCTCACTTGCTTGTTGGTTCGAAAGGACATTTTCATTTGCATTGAGAAGACTTTTTGGTTTGTTTTGTTTTTGTTCTTGCTTTCGTTGAAAGAGTTGATTGGGTTGTTCTTGCTTGAATCTTTGTGATTTGATTTTCTGCTCTCTCATTGATATAGTGCGAGTTCTTTTTGGAAAGTGAACACAATTGTTTTCTTCCATCAATTTGTCTTTGTCATTTACAAAACATTGAAAATCAAATTCTAAGAATTGTTGAAGCTTTGAAAAAGAAAACATATTGCATTGTCATTTGCTACATGATTGTTTGTATTGATATTGGAAAAAAGGAAATTTTGCATATATTTCGTGGTTGATTTAGAAAACTTCTCTCTCTCTCCCATATATAGGTTTCATTGAATGGAAAGTGTCATTTTTCATTTCCATTCTTGCATTATTTGAGTCAGATTCATACACACATGAGTTTCATTTCCGTCACCTTTGCGTAAACAATAGCCATTAAAAACATTGCGTAATCTTAAAATGTATCTAGTAACTCTTTTCTAGGGCTCTTTTACACCAACAGTTAGCTAGGCTAGTGCTTTGGAGTAGGAAGAGAGATACACTCTCCAAAAGATCAAAACACACAATAGCATCTTGAGTTAGGGAGTGATAAATTCCATTGGCAACATATTGTCCTGGGACGCCCTTCTAACACAAGGGTCAAGAACTAGGTCACATTGATGTTGGAAGAGTTACTAACCCTGCTTTGTTGACATCGGTGTAGAGATTGCATGTATTACGGGGATCACTCCGAGGTATACCCACAATTATGAGTGGAAGCCTTTGAGTTGGTTTCGGGCTAGATACCCTGCCCTTGCATGTGGATCGGACTTACGACTGTTCCCCCAGGCTGTACTGTTGTTTGTGGTGACCTTAGTGGCCTGTCTCTCTAGGTTCTTACCCAAGGTGACTGTGGAGGGGAAAGTCTTCACGGTACCTGGAATCGACGTTGATCAAACTCACTCGGGCTCCTTGGAGGGTATATCCACGATTATGTGTGGGAGCTTGCACCAGGGTGTAAGTCTGTTAAGCAGGTCGTCAATGTAACTTTTCCACCTTAGCCCCGCCCCTTCTCGTCTCGTTGTTGCGACGTTGGATTTCATCACCAACTAGTGGCTTCGAAATTAGAAGGTATTGTTTTCTTGGTGATTGTCTCCTAGTTTTTGTTTACTAGTGTGTGTTGTTGGTTTCTCGAAGTTGACCTTAGGATTTTCTTCGCGGATCTTGTCACTTATCTACAATTGCTCCCCCACGACGTTCACGTAGAATGCAAGGTTTATCTCCGGAACATCCGGACGTTTCTCAACCCTTGCCTACTAGTACACCTGAGGGCTCTCCTCACCAGAGTGAAGTCCCAGCTATTACCCCACCACACGGGGAGACAAGTGATGTCCCTGTTGTTACACCACCACCCGAGGACACAAGTGAAGTCCCAGACGTTTGTACACCACCTCCACAGGTAGAACGCACTGATTCTCTAGGAGATTTTTGAATTACCAATACTATAGAGGACTATCACATTCGTCGTGGTGAACGACCTTCTGTATGATTAAATCCTTCCGAAGAAACCATTGTTACCTCTTCTGAATCAACCGTTGGGCCTTCTCACGGTGCAGTAGGCCGAGATCCTTTTTGGTCGGGTGATTTCCGACGAGTCCTTTTTTCTACTGAGGCACCTCCAGTTTACGAAATCAACCCCCCAGTATCTCCTGAGGCGGAAACTACACCAGAGACTACTACTTATCATTTTGTTCTTCCTCCCGAGATGGCCCATCTCACGATTACTATGAGTGTCCAAACCGAGGTTCCTACAGCTACTCTTGCTCCTATCAATACCCAGCGAATGCCTGAGGTTAACCCAAATTTACCTCCTGGTTACCATGCATTGAATGCTTTGTTGAATGCTTCCAATCCAACACCTCCACAAACCCCAGCCGGTTCTCCAGGTGGTCCTCCTTTTACTGGGTATGATGTTCCTCATTTTATTCCGACACTCCCTCCTCAATTTTTTCCTTCTGGCAATCCTAATCCTAGTGGCACTATCCCGACTGTTGCACCAAATGTATAGATTCTTGTTGGTGGACAGGGTGGTACGGTTCCTTTTCCTTTTCCCGGACATAACACAGTTACTACACAACCTACGGTTGGCATACAACTATCGAGTGGAACGGTACCTACGGTAGGGGGACCAACCTCGCCTTTTGGACAAAATATACCTCCTGAATTGGCCCAGTATTGGAATCAGCTTCTAAAAACTTTCCTCAAAATGTTGGGGGGCAGCAAACTGTCCCTACTATAGGCCAACCGTATCTAGGTATTACCAATCCTATTTGGGGTTTGGGTCAAACTACTCAACCTCAGGTCCCTACTCAAACTCAAGGTTACAATCCTTGGGGTTACTATCCTATTCGGCCACCACCGAATCAGCCAGGGCCTTCCCTCTACGGACAGTCTGCTTATGGCCCTACTGGTCTATCGACAGGGCTTCCACCCCAAAGTCACCAGTACCCACAAGTGAATCGACAGTTGCCTTTTCTTGCTACCTTGGATTTACCAGATTTGTCTAGGATTCTTAACGATCCTATACGTCACTCTCTCCAATGGCCTTTCATTCCTGCTAAGCTTCCATCAGATATTCTGAAATTTGATGGCAAGGCGGGAGAGGACCCAAATAATCATGTCATGAATTTTCATTTATGGTGTTCGTCCAACTCTTTGATGGATGACTCCATTCGCCTACGACTTTTTCAAAGAACTCTTACTAGTTCCGCTGCGAAGTGGTACATTGAATTGCCACGAGGTTTCTTCTCTGATTTTAACACCCTGGCTATGGATTTTCTTACACATTACCAGTTACCGATCCGTTATGATACTGGGACTGAGATTTTAACTTCTTTTAAACAATCTAAAGGCACTCATATCTCGGATCATATACATGAGTGGAGACGGAGATGACGTCTCATCAAACTTGAGCTCCCTGATCAGTTACTGGTTGAATGGTTCACGAAATTCTTTATGAACGATATTGGTAAAGAAATCACCATGGGTGGCGTTGTTACAGAGGAGCAGGCTATAAGTCATGCCCAATATATTGATCTCGTTTATTCGCAAACGGGAACATTGTACGATTTGCTACCTGACCTACCCCGTCCTGGTACTTCCAGTGCTTCAACTACTCCAGCGGCCTCGCATGCAGCTGATGGTGTGATTGGTTCTACCCATACCCACTCACATTCTGTTTCAAATACAACCCCTAAATCTACATCTTCTAACGTTCAAACTGCTCCGTCTCCTGCCCCTCCCGCTGGTAAAACCTCCGAGGTAAACGTTGTTCAATCTACCCCAACCGGTAAAGGTAAATCTAAAAAAGGGAGAGGCAAGAATAAGGGGGGTAAGAATAATAATTCAACCGAACAAACTACAAATGCTCCTATTGAAGAGCGGGATAAGCGGAAACCGCGGTACCCTTGCCTTATCTGCGGTGACGATCACTATACAAAGGATTGTCCTCGACGTGCCGAATTTTCTAAGTTCCTTCAAGGAACGGCCAAGCCACCTACACCGACTGTCTTGTCTCAACCCTTCCCGTCTCAGCAACAGGCCTCGTTGGTAATCCACGACCAACCATCTACTTCTACAACATCATATGTTTTGATGTGCTCCGGTGATTCTAAGAAGAACGACGTTGCAATTGCAACTGGAGCTAAAGACTATACTCCTTCTAAAGAGAAGGTTGACGATTTACCCCCTGATCTGGTACCGGACTCTCCACTGAATCCACCTACGAACGGTCCTCTTCATCTCGAATGACCGAGTCTTGATACAATCCTACGACCCCTTAAAGGTGTTGTTCGCAAGTCGGCTTTTAATCCTCACACTCGTGCGGCCTAGAACTACAGTATTGTGGAAGATCTGGCCCAAGCACCTTCAGCAATGTCTGCCCTTGAAGTCCTTCAGTCTTGTTCTGCACAACGAAGGGCTCTGTTGAAAGCTATAGGTGGAATTGATCCTACAGATTCAAATTTGATAGTCTTTGACTTGGACGAACATGTTCCAAGGTTACCCCCTCAGCTTGCTTTTCAGATACAAGTTATTGTCGCTGACAAGAACATTTGTCGGACGGTTGTTGATGAGGGGGCCTCTACATGTGTAATGTCTCTTACTTGTTGGAAAGCCATTGGCTCTCCTCCGTTAACGGAATCACAAAGTACTCTGAAAGCCTTTAATGGCTCTGGTTTTAAGCCTTACGGCGTTCTTTCCTCATTGCATGTCACTCTAGAAGGTAAGACCGTCCAAGTTGAAGTGGAAGTTTTCGATTCTCCCTTAGATTATAATCTTATTCTTGGTCGTAGCTGGGTAGATTCTATGTGCGCTGTTGTGTCAACACTTTTCCGTGTCCTACGATTTCCTCACCAGGGAAAAGTTGTTACAGTTGATCAACTTGCCTTCTTTAATTCCGATACTCGCACTGGCAACGTGCCGTTTATAGATAAAACCCCACCGGGTTACGAGAATGTTGGAGTCAGTCTTTTAAAAGACTCTTCGTTAATGGGTACTTTTCCCATACCACCACCACCCGATATTCTACGCCCGTCAGTTGCTTCGATTAATATGATCTCCGTTGTACCTCATGAACTTCCAGTGTCTTTTCACCCTTGGATAGTCCCTGATCCAGGAGATCATGCTCGTTTCGGCGACGTCATGCCGTTAAGTCCGGTTGAGTTGGCTTATCAAGCCATTCAATCGACAACCCCTTCTACACCCTCTCTTGAGGAGTTGTCTCCTGATACTTTTCGTGTCGTCTTTCCCACTGACGAGATGATTATGTTCGTCATGGCTGATACACCTTGGGACGATGGGCATCATCGTTCCATACTGTTTCTGGAACAACACACTTTGGCGAACTACCAGCGGATTTTGACTCCGTCGACCGTTGTTGTCATATCAACCGTTCCCGGATCTACATGCGACGTGTTTGTGGAAGGGAACCTCAGTAATATTTCTCCCACGATTCCCATTGATATTTCAGTTAAACCTGGGATAGTTGAAAATGTTCACATTGGAGCTTCGTGTTCTCCCGAGGAAATTGTCACTTATACTTCCTTGTTTAAAGAATTTCGTGATATCTTTGCCTAGAGTTACGAAGAGATGCCAGGTATCGACCTGTCTATCATTGTGCATGAGATAAAGACTTACCCCGAAGCTAAACCAGTCCGGCAGCACCTCTGTCCTGTCCATCCACGGAAAGCGGCAACTATCAAGCTCGAAGTTGAAAAACTTCTTAAAGCCGGTTTTATTTATCCCGTGGCTCTGACAGAATGGGTTTCCAACCTTGTACCAATTGATAAGAAAGGTGGTAGTATACGTGTTTGTATCGATTATCAGGATATTAACAAAGCCTGTCTGAAGGACAACTTTCCAACCCCTTTCGTCGACCAGATCGTCGATGATTGTGCCGGTAGTGAAATCTTTTCCCTCATGGATGGATTCTCCGGCTATAATCAGATTAACATCGCTCCTAAGGACCAGCATAAAACTGCTTTTATTTGTCCTTGGGGTACTTTCGCCTATAGAAAACTTCCTTTCGGTCTGAAGAACGTGGGCGCAACGTTCCAACGTGCTATGTCTTATGCGTTTCACAATATAAAGCATATCGTTCAACCTTATCTGGACGACTTGCCAGCTCATTCTTTACGCTGAGTCGATCACCCCAATCATCTCCGAGCAATTTTCGTTCGTTGTCGGTTCTATCGCATTCGTCTAAACCCTCATAAATGCGTCTTTTGCGTAGAGTCCGGTCGTCTCCTCAGTTTCATTGTTTCACGTCAAGGGATCCGGGTAGATCCTATCAAGGTTGAGGCGATTCTCAATCTTCCTCCTCCTTCTTCACTGCGCCAGTTACAAAGTTTGCAGGGGAAAGCAAACTTTCTTTGTCGTTTCATACCTAATTATGCCGAAATTACTCGTGGTTTTACACATCTTCTAAAGAAAGGTTCAGAGTTTGTATGGGATAAAGTTGCCAACAACGCTTTCGAAGATTTAAAGTTGTCCCTTACAAAAGCTCCACTTCTTTTCCCTCCTGATTATAGTCGGGATTACTTTCTTTATCTTGCCGCTTCCAAGTATACTATCGGCATGGTCCTCGTTCAAGAGGATGATGCACACGATGAACATGTTATATATTACTTGAGTTGAAGTCTTACTTCCACTGAGATCAAGTATCAACATGTTGAGAAACTAGCTTTGGCTGCTGTTTAAGCGGTTCAACGTTTTCGCCATTATATTCTCTCCAGGAAAACTACAGTGATTTCACATTGTAACCCCATGCAGCATATTTTGACTCATCAATTGCTGGGGGGAAAGTACTCCAAGTGGATTTTCATTCTCCAGGAGTTCGACTTGGAATTCGATCGCGCCACATCGAAGAAATCCTTAGTATTTGCTGAGTTAATTTGCGATTTTCCCCACTCGGCCACGGAAAAAGTAGCAGTCGATTCGTTACCTGACGAATCACTTTTCCTTATCAGTACTGATGATATTTGGTATGGAGATATCATTATATATCTCCAAACTCAAACTTTCTGGCCTGCTTTATCCAGTAATGAACGATGTCGTATACGTTATCAGGCTCGCCAGTACATCATCCTTGGTGATACTCTTTATCGTCGAGGCATTGACTCTGTCTTTCGATGTTGTTTGACTTTTGACGAAGCTGAGAAAGCTTTGAATGAATTCCATTCATGAGCATGTGGTGGTCATATGTCTGGGTATGCTACTGCCTAGAAGATCTTACGTGCAGGATACTTTTGGCCTTCTTTGTTCAATGACTGCATTACTGCTGTTCAGAAGTGTCATGCCTGCCAGACTTATAATCAAAAGATTCGGTCACATCCTGCTCCCCTTCATCCTGTAGTCTCAGTAGGTCCTTTTTCTAAATGGGGCATTGATTTCATGACATGTCACCCTCACTCGGCCGGGGGGCATGGTTATATTATTGTAGCTGTTGATTATTTTACAAAGTGGGCCGAGGCAATGCCGACATTCGATAATACTGGGAAGACTGTAGCATTATTTCTTTTCAACCATGTCATCACTCGTTTTGGTGTTCCTCAGGCTATCGTTACTGATCATGGTAGTCATTTTAGGAATTATATGATGTCAGAACTTACAGAGAAGTTGGTCCTTCGTCATGATAGCTCAACACCCTATTATTCGCAGGCTAATGGCCAGGTCGAAGCAATCAATAAGGTTCTCATAACTATGATTCGACGGATGATAGGAATACATAAAACCAGCTGGCACACGATGTTGTTTTCGGTATTGTGGGCATATCGGACATCTGTTAAATCCGCTACGGGATTTATACCCTTTCGATTAGTTTATGGCATGGAAGCCATTCTGCCAATAGAATGTGAAATACCTTCTTTGAAGTTAGCTGTAGAGCTCTTACCCAATACTTCTGCTGAAGAAGAATGTCTGTTGTATTTGATGCGATTAGACGAGACCTGACGTGATGCCACTTTAGTAATAGAAGCCCAAAAGAAACGCGTTAAGGCACAATATGACAAGCATGTCAAGCCTCGTGTTTTCTCTGAAGGTGATCTTGTTCTTCTGTATGAACAGGATAAATATGTCCTAGGAGTCGGGAAATTTGAATCTATGTGGCGTGGTCCCTACATTGTCAGCAAAGTTTTGGAAAAAGGAGCGTATGAGCTAGTTGATTATGATGGTGTACCTTTGAGTGAACCCAGGAATGGGTTGTACTTAAAGAAGTATTGTGCATGAGTCATTTGTGCATGAGTACTTGTATTTTATGTATCATACTGCGTGTGTGTGTTAATTTAGTTTTGCTTTTGACGTTATCTGGTCTCTGCCCTTACGTGACATTGTGTTTGATTGCCAGATGTCGGAGTATTCACTACCTTATATTGGCTTCGCTGATGGAGCTAGTCGTAGTACTCAGAACTTAGCTTCCGCTGCATGGGAAATCTACGCCCCGACAAACGAACTCATATCTCTACGAGGTATATGTCTTGGCTGAGCAACCAACAACATCGCAGAGTATAGTGCCGTTGTTGAATTATTGGTTGATGCTATCTCTCTTGGAATTCATCATTTGGTAGTGCGACTTGACTTGCAGCTTGTAGTACTACAACTCAGTAATGTATATTCTATTCGAAGTCCTACTTTATTAAGGGTATATTTGCGGATTCGCCTCTTGGAATGATATTTTGACCACATTGAATATCAGCATATTACTAGAAGTCTTAATACATTAACAGATGCTTTAGCTAATTATGTATTGGACAGGCATTTAAATCATTTATAAATCAAACACATTAAATTGTACACAATGTAAAGTAAGCTGGTAGAAGCCGTGTATATACATATAGCGATCAAAAGAGTTTGTTTTTACAAAATGTTTGTCCGAAGACCAAAAATATCAAAATTGAAGATCATAGCTTCTACATAAGGATGTCACGGATGACGTTCACGATAACACACTAATGTCCTAGCAACTCTGCGGAGCAGTCGACCCATAGAGGCAAAGACTCCCACAGTGTGACGTTGATCGCGTCGGGGAATCTCTTCCAGAGGCATGTCTGGAACGTCTGTCATTAGTCCATCTATTATGCTCCACCGTCAGATAATCCTCGGCGTACTGTGGAACTGCTACTGCTGCCTCTCCTCGACGCTGAACAGGAGAACTACCAGCAGGTCTATATGCTCCAACGTCTGTGTTATCAACAAAAGTTTGGTGTTAGTCTTCAGATAAATCTATAAAACAAAAACATATAATATGTTAAAAATACAAAAACATTTAAAAGATAAAAAAAATTGGTGTACTTCTTACTGAGGTCTCCCCACTGTGCATCCTCAGGTAGTGCGAGGTCTGGATTGCCGCGAAAATCCAAGCCAGCGTATGCATAATCTTCTACCATCAGTACCTGGCCTTGAAGCCAGTCAAAGAAGGTATCGTCATACCTGACGATCGGTCCTGCCACATGTTGGGCCATGAGTTGACACCATCGTAACATCTGTGGATCCCTGGGACCCGGAAAGTGCCACTCAGCCTGAAGTCTAAACACAGGGACCCTCTCACAGAAGAAGGACACCAACAATGATCCATATCCGAACTATTTCAGCTCTCCACGCCTGCACTTAGTCAACTGTTTTTTGAGACTGCGTAATACTGTGTCTGCCCAGTTAAATACCCGGGGCTCAGTACACTCGATGGCATACTGGAAATAACTCTGCAGAGCCATATGTGGAGCAGCACTTCCTGCCATTCGAGCAATAGTGAAGATAATGGTACGGAGAGTTAGGTCAGTCACTCCCCAAATTGCCACTTTCCCTTTCTGTCGTTCAGCCTTAGGCACGCAATATTGGGCATAGTATTCACTCATTTTCAAACCACCCCTTCTGCTACCAGTCAAACTGACATAGGACCCTCGCCTGGATAACCCAGTCAAAAAATATGTCCTCAATGTCGATAGTCAATGTGTGAGCTCTGACATTGAAAACTTGTTGGTTCGGATCCCACATCCAGACTAAGTATTCCAGCAATCGAACTTGGGCTCTCATGCCCGGGATGCGAAAATATTTCAGGAGACCGCAATTTCTTAAGGCAACAATGGTTGGAGGGTGATTTTCGGCGTTTGTATTATCTTCCTCATGTTCCCGTTCTCTCCATTCGAGCACCATGATGATGTCTTTAAACCTGCATGGGAAACATATGAAGATGGTTAATAATCTTGAACATGGAAAAATTCTTTCTTTTGGCTAAACGTTGCATCAATTTTTGAACTTTTCATTGTTCGCAAGTGACCTATGGCACACAGTGCAAACTTCTCGCATGCTGCCTTAGGCCCACTTGCGAGAATGAGGCATTTTCGCAGGTCCCGTATGGGCAGCCTGCGAGAATTCCTCTACACACATAGGGTTTAAAAAATTAACTCAAAACTTGATTTTTAACCAATCAAATCATAAATTTGAACCATGCAAAGATAAAGAATGGAGAGCTTACCAAAATACCGCAGATGGCTCATGGAATGATTGCCCGAAACTCCCAGAAATCAACGCTGAAGGTAGAAGGTAAAATGGAGGTTTTTTGAACTCAAATGGTAAAAGGGTAAAATGATATGGTAAAATGTGTTATGGATTCATTTTAATTACTTTTACTATATAAAAAGTGGGTTTTTCATGTTTATTCATTAATTAACCCTAATTACTAATATGGAATGAGTGAAGTGAATTGCAGGTATGAAACATGGAGGGTCATGGACGATTTTTTCTATGGTGTGATATATTTTTGATTGTTTTCTATGGTTTTGACATAAAACCTTGAGCGCCTTTTGTCTGTTCTTGCGCTTGTGAAAAACATGAGAACGTGATCGAGCATTGTTTTATCCCTTTTCCAGGCTCGTTGTGGTTATACGAAAAAGGAACCCCCCTGGAGTTTTCTTTAAGCTCTTTTCAGACTCTCTAAATAGGAAAAGATTGCCGAGCGACCTTGCTATTTTCACGCTCGATAAAGTATTTGAAGTATGCATCCTTCGAGCGATAGTTTAACCCTTTTTCGGTCTCGTTGGACTACTATACGAAAAAGGAACTGAGAGAGTTCTCTTTTAAATGTTTTTCCAAATTCTATAATCTTGAAAAACCTTTGAGTTTACTATCTCTGGACTCGTTAAACAAACATGGATAGACCCGTAATGGGACCGAACCACTCCTTCATAGGGTTCATTAAAAGTACTCCGAGGGACTCGTCCGAAGGATGAGCTTATATCAACAAGCATATGTGATCCTGTTCAAGATTGTGTAAAAATAAAGAGGTACTTGCCAGAAATGGTGGGGGAAAATTTGGGAAAGGGATATGTTTCATCTTTGTATTAATTGGCAGTAAGTGTCGCTCTTGAACATGACACCCCCCTTCATCATTTGAAGCCTGTTTGGGTAATCCATTTGTCTCTCATTCGATTTGATATCAAGGTCTTTCCATGTGTCGTCTTTTAGTCAATGCTGCCAAATCATTGGTCGTGTCATTCATATGTTCAAGAGAAGTCCGTCTGAAACCTACATTGAGTCGGCCATCTGCAATTGTCCATTCCTTCCGTGTCGGCCTTCCCTATGTCCAAAGTCCAATTGCCACATACTCTGTTTCACTTTGAAACTCAGTTACTCATTTCGTGTCATTGATGGGGGATACATCAAGGCCCTCCTATGACGAGTTTTGTTCCGTCGACTTCAACACATTATCTAGAATCAAGACTTAGAAATTATTCAGTACCTTGGAGCTTGCATGCCTCAATGGCAAGTTTCCTCACTTTTGACAGTGGGTTTACATCATTGACCCCTGATCGAAAGATTTCGTCGGATGTTCGACATCAACTCATTTATTCATAGTCGATGGATTGTACTTTGGTACCTTGGGAGTCATTGACATTAATGGTGATTTCCCTCGCACTTGTTAACGGTTACATCAATGACCGGTAATCAAGTGGTTTCTACCATGTTCGACTTCAACACATGTAATCATATGGTTAGATTCGTACTTTGGGTGACGAGATTGAAGACCCTGGATATTGTCTTTATGATCCAGGTTGCGATGGAGTATGTATATTTTGCGACACATAGATCCACTGTGTATGTTTCGTGGCTATGTTGTCTTGATTGAAAATTTGTCGCATAGATCCACAGTGTATTCATGTGGCTATTCTATATTATGACAACATGGATCCACAGTGTATGATTGGTGGCCATGACCTTTGTTTATGACGTCATCAGTTTATGATCTGAGCATGGGAATGCCTACCTCAGAAGGGATATATATGATATTCTGTCGATGCTTGGATGTTTGCAGGTTTTCGATTAGATGCGCTCTTGGTTCTTGACACACACATGCAGCTTACAAAGTCTATCTACTGTCACTGATTTCCACTCTCAGACTTTGGGGGGCATTCTGTTATCCACAATTTTGGTCATCGTGATGATGTTATGATGATGTTATGATGATGGAAAATCAATCTCTTCACTAAGAACACTTTCCTGAGAAAAGTTACATTTGTCTGCTTCCAGAAATCATGCTTTTAAAGGATGTTCGCAGGCTACCTATATAGCTGCCTACGAGAATGCCTGATTCTCGCAGACTGCATTAAGCTAGGGTGCGAAGGGTTCACACTGTACCTAACTGTCAGGGTGCGAACATGCTCTAAAGGAAGGAAAAAGATAAAAATCTTGAATCTTCTAGAAGGGAATATTCTAGAAACATGAGTTGGCTTCAAATGGTTGTTCAGGTGCTGGCATTCCAGATATCTTGGGATCATTTCCTATCCAAGTAACTAAATTATCTTCTCCTATATATTGAGGAGATTTCTCATGGAAAAGGTTAGAAGCAAACTAGTAAGAGATTGATTGGAGAATTATTGATAGCCTGTATGAAGGACTGATGCTACAGCAGCAAGAGACACCAGCAAGGTCATCAAAAGTGGTTGTTTTTCTTCATGCATGAGCAAGTGTGTGTGTCAGAGCTAGGAGCCATCGAAAGGAGATCTACAACATCAAGGCTTAGGTTGTAAGTTTCACTTTCAATTAATTCAATACAGTAATATGTCCCTTTCCCATAAAGATGATGTCACTTTATTACATAACTCCTTGATCATATGTATAGATTAGCCATTGAATATATTGATTTGCTTTCACTTCGATTGGTTTTTACTGTTGTGATCTGAACGACACAAGAGAATTGGAGCGAAGCATGGAACAACAAATACCTAAGGAAAGCGTTCATAAGGTATGTCCATGATCCTTGTCTCTTAGTTCATTCAATAGGCTAGATCTAGGGAAAGTGTATTATTCTGTCCTGTTTTGTTCTAGATCCAAGTGGATCTAGGGAGATCGGTTTGTGTCCGCACTTATGGATTAATCCTGAAACAATGACATATAAAATTTCTTTTTCCTTTTGTAGCTTGACAATTGGGAAGATATTTCGTGGGAAATTAGCTTGCCCCAATCAAAAAGGGCTTATTCGTTCACTATGAAATACAAAATATAAAGAGCCATGCGAGAAACAATACCTGTGGACTCCTGTCCCGTTATTCTTGTAAACAGCCAGGCAATTTCCCGAAATGGATATCTAAATGAACTAACCTCCATACTTGTAATATCTTCAGGAACTAGATTAGGCCTTTCCAAAAAATGGGGCAAGAGGTCCAATCTGTTATTATGCTTTGCTAGGAATGGTTTGCAATCTTCTCCTTTGAATGTCAATGTTGGCTCGGGCAATTTTAGCATATGGCAGAAGACTTGAGGTGACAAAGAAATAGAAGAGTCGTTGTGCAGTGGAATAATTCTTTGGTCTGTAATAAATTTATCGGTGCACCAAGAGACCAAGTTCTTACAGTCAAAAACCTCAGGGACACAGCCTGCATGAGCAATCTCGAAGGTCCAAAAACTCGGTTCTCTGGGGTTGGGGTTGAGTAATAAGAAAATGCCCTGGGCCAGTGGAATTTTTGGTCCTCACGCCCGTAGGTGTTCACTGTATCTCCACAGAACTGTTGCTGAGCTGATGCCATAGGTTTATGAGAAGGTTGCTTTGCTACAGATGATGGTTTAAATGAATTGTTAGAGTGAAGAATGTAACTTTTTGCTAAATCTTGGTTAAATGCTTCTGAATGGGAAAATCCTCGAGCCTTTCGCTGATTAATGACAACCTATATTGGTGGTGCATGATGAACTATTAGAAGTAAAATTTATTTATTGCATATTTAGAAATGCGAACGTGGCGGGTATAGCGAAGAGAAATTAAGAAATGGAGGTTTCGTGAATGTGCGAAGGGCACGCCGTGTGAATGAGATTTCATGATTTTGAAATGAACACTTGCAAGGGATAATATAATCTGCCCACAAATTTTGGTTTAATGCGCATGAATACGAGATGTCCTCAAGCCTTTCACCCATCAAAGGCAATATATATGGTTTCTGCATGATGACTTGTTAGAATTAAATGCTAGTAATTGCATATTTAGAAACAAGATATATATATATATATATATATATAACTTTTTATTTTCTTTTATTATAGACAAGTGCGAAGGTGATGGAGAGGGAGGAGAGCAAAGAAAGAATGGAAAGCTCTGAAAAGTGGTCGGACAGGATTGAAAAAAGGGTTACGGGGATAGTCAGGACAACCGAGTGTTGCACAATGAAATTTCATGTTTCAGAATTTTTGAGTGCAAAATGTGTAAAATGGGAGAGATCATGATGGGGCAGTTGAGTGACTAGTTTGTATATTTGCAGAATTCCGCCAAAGTGGATAAGTATGGAACAGGGAAATTGCTAATTACATATGTGGAAATAAGATCTTATATATAATCGTCAACTGCTAATTGCAAAGGGGCGCAGATACTTTAAACAATGACTACGAACTGAATATTTCTTCAACCTGCCAAATCGACGATTCACCAAAGAAATTCAAACAAATGGTGAAGTATGGAAAGTGGACAGATGGGCTTCAAAATGGGGTGACAATAGTTGCACTAAATATGAGAGGACCCGACGGTTAAATTGTATTTCTCGAAAGTTTTCAGTGCAAAAATGTGCAACACAGAAAAGGGCATGATAGGTGGACCGTAATACGGAAAAGAGTATGATCTAAGAATGGTTGCAATTTTGAATATCTGAAAATTTGTATATACCGGAGCTCTAAATGTTGTTTGGAGGTCCCGGAAAAGTAGAATTGCAATGTTGACCCGACCAGCACACAAGTCCGATTGTCAATTTGTATATGGTGGAACTCTGGGTGCCAGTTGTGGGATAGGGAAGAATACACGGTCAATTTAAAGAAAAGGGAAGCGGTCGTTGGAAACACAAACACGTGAATTCGTGAAGTTGAGGACCAACGCATTGTTGGGAAAAAAACGATTAAGTAACCAAGAAGAGAAACTAGAGGGAATAAAAGAGTGGGAAAATAGAGAGGTGGAAGGCAGTTTTTGTAAGCGTGAATTGGTTCAAAGAAGTGCCATCATTGCAAAACCATGATCTACTATTTGTCAGCAAATGCATTGTTGAAGATTACATTTTATTGCAACGTATGCCTACAACTATGTTCTTGATACATTATTCCATGATTGTAACATATCAACTTAACCACTAAATTTTCTTTTCTAGTAATTGCCAGCAAATGCTTTTTGGAAGATTAGATTTTATTGGAACGTGTGCGTGTAACTATGTTCTTCATACATTCTACCATCAGTGCAACATATTAACTCAAGTATCAAACTTATTGCATTGTGGGCTCTTAGCATTAAACTTAATAATTGCATGTCTACAAACAAGAACAACGATTTTTCTGCAACATTGTATATTGGTATTAGTAAACATAAGATCGAAGAAGTACGAGAGCATCGAACCATGCCAATTATAACATGCGTTAAAACCAGAAAAGAGGTAGCAACAAAGAGTGCAAGGCAATTTTTTTTTAACAGCAAATCCATTTAAAATAAAAAAAATAAGAAAAACACCGAGTACTGTGCATCTATGCTTAGAAATTGGACCCAGTTCTTCGGGACGAAACATTGAAGGTATCTGCGACAAACACAGGCACGGGTTCTACAGTATGCAATATTCTTGGAGTTTTCTCGTCAATGAATCATCCTCTGCTGAAATTGATATTTTTTAGAAGCTTTTCCTCAGAAAGAAGATGAAAATGGTTGCAGGGCAAGTGGAATAGCCCGTAGCTGAAACCACCTCTGCATAGTCCAAAACATTTCAGTAGAACAACTTGCACGTGCAATTGTAGAGGTCAAAATTAGTCCATTTTGGGCAGAATGAGATGACTAGTAGGAAAAGGTGTGTCAGGAGCGAGAGTTTTGGATCTGATGCCTGAAAATATTAAACAATATTTTTTTGGCTTGAAATATATCTCTGGGAGAATTAACATATCATTGCTTTACACTAAAACTCTTCCACCCAGAACGGACTAATTTGGAACTCTGGAATTCCTACTTTGGCGGTGCAAAGTGGTTGTTGTGTTCACCATCAATTTATTTTCTGAAACTCCTTTTGGTGTTTTCATGACTATGATCACCGAGCCAGGAAGGTCCATTCATTATGGTTGATTTCAATTTGGGCGCAGGAGTGGGAAGATTATCTGCATTTCCATCATCCATTGTCGTATCATCGTCCATCAGATCATCTTCTTCCAGCTCATAATTCATGGCATCAACTTCTGTGATAGTAATGACTGCAACTGGGCAAGTTCTCTGATCAGCCAAGGTTGCGATGGAATTCTTTGGCTTGAAATATATCTCTCGGTGTACCAAGGGACCATCTCGTTTTTTCCTACTGGGTGGAGGGAGATGAATAGTAACAATATGCCCTAGAATAGTGGAACCTCTGGCCATTATGCCCCAACGTGTTTACTGTGTGTGGAGAGAACTGCTGCCATAATTTATTTAGAATTTTTGTTTGGTTGAGATGATGTTTGAAATGAAAATCGGGGAGGGATAATATAAGCCTCCAAAAATTATGGTTTAATGTGTATCAATGGAATAACTCCTCGAGCCTTTTGCTGATCAATGAAAATTTCCAGGGTTCGTGCAGAATGAGCTGTGACCATCACAACTCACTAATTGCACAATTAGAAAAAAGTGTGAACGTGGCGGTGACGATGAAAAGAGATTAAGCATCGAAATTTTCTTAAAAGCACCAACCCGTCGGCGCACCCAAAAAAATTATTGCGTGGCCTTTGAAATGAATACTTGGAAAGGATAACATGCTTCTGGGCAAATCTTAGTTTAATTCATACTAATGACAAATCTTCTCCGGACTTTCGGAATTAATGACAGTTTTAATAGTTGTTGCAGGATGGCTACTAGCATTAAATCTTAATTATTGCATATCTGGAAACAAGTATGAAGGAAACAACAATGGCGAAACCGATTCCAAGAAATACCAAAGTATGAAAAGCGGTCGGGCAAAGATATACCCAGGGCATGTGAATGGTCGATGGTTCTCGGCCTGGCGGGCTAAAAATTGAGCCTCTATTGTTCTATGTCCTACAAATAGCACCTACACTTCCGCGATATACAAATTGATAGGTGGACTTGTGGGTTGGTTGGTTCAACATTGCATTTTTTTTGTCCGTAGTGATTCCGTATTAATTCCATAATTAACCACTTTTTTGGATCAGGGGTTCTCAGTCTGGCAGGCAAAAAATTGGGCACCTATTATTTTGCGCTCTACAAATAGCAGTGACAATTCCACGATATACAAATTCAGAACGTGACCTACGCTAAATTATTACTGTTAAATATTTATATTGCAGAATTTAATTATATGAGAAAGTTTGCACAATTTGGTCGGTCGAGTGATATAAAAGTATTTCGACAAACGAGCCATATAAAAAAGAGTCATTCCATACTTAGGCAGTTTTTTGATCGTGGGTTGGTGGTCTCACGGGCTCAAAAAAGAGTCTCTATTGTTCTGTGTCCTACAAATAGCACCTATATTTCCGCAGTATACAAATTGACAAGAGGACCTACGGGCTGCTTGGCTGAACATTGCATTTATCGCAGGTTCGCGGCTTGGCGGGCTGAAAATTAAGTATCTATTGTTCTGTGTCCTACAAATAGCACCTACAGTTCCGCGATATACAAATTCACACACGGACTTATGGACAATATCTATATAAAGTATGGAATGAGATTTTATATAGCATATGTGGATCCCTCATTCCATACTTCGGTAGTTTTTGGATCGTGGGCTCATGGTTTGGCGGGCCGAAAACAGAGTCTATATTGTTCCGTCTCCTACAAATAACACCCAGACTTCTGCGATATACAAATTGATAGTGTTCTAGAACATATGTGGATCCCTTATTCCATACTTGGGTACTTTTTGGATCGCAGGTTCGCGTCCTAGCGGCCTCAAAATTAAGTATCTATTGTTCTGTGTCCTACAAATACCACCTAGACTTCCATGTCATACAAATAACACCTACACTTCCGCAATATACAAATTCACACGCGGACTTGTGGACATAGTCTATGTAAAGTATGGAATGAGATTTTATACAGTATATGCGGATCCCTCATTCCATACTTAGGCATTTTTTGGATCGCGAGCTCGGGGCCTGGCGGGCCGAAAATAGAGTCTTTATTGTTCCATCTCCTAAAAAGAGCACTCAGACTTCCACGATATACAAATTGATAGTCTTTTAGAACATATAAGGATCCCTCATTCCATACTTGAGCACTTTTTGGATCGCGGGTTCGAGACCTGGTGGACTGAAAATTAAGAATCTATTGTTCAATATCCTACAAATAGCACCTAGACTTCCGAGATATACAAATTGACACACGGAATTTTGGACATAGTCTCTATATAAAGTATGGAATGAGATTTTATATAGCATGTGCGGATCCCTTATTCCATACTTAGGCAGTTTTTGGATCGCAGGTTCGCGGGTTGACGTGCCGAAAATAGAGTCTTTATCGTTCTATCTCCTACAAATAGCACCCTGACTTCCGCGATATACAAATTGATTGGTGGAATCGGTATGGCTAGCTAAACATTGCACTTTTATTGTCCCGTAGTGATCCCGTATGAATTTCAAATTTAGCATTTTTTTTTATCGGAGGATCTGGGGCTGGGGAGATGGAAATTGGGTGTCTATTGTTCCTCGCTTTACAAACACATTTTTCTAGAATATATGTGGATCCCTCATTCCATACTTCGACACTTTTTGGATCGTGGGTTTGCGACCTGGTAGGCTTTAATTAAGTATCTACTATTTTGTGCCCCACAAATAGCACATAGACTTCCACGATATACAAATTGACACACGGACTTGTGGACATAGTCTCTAAATAAAGTATGGAATGAGATTTTATACAACATATGCGGAGATCCCGTATGAATTCCATATTTAGCGATTTTTTTGATCAGGAGCTCTGGGGCTGGAAGACTAAAAATTGGGCATCTATTGTTTCACGCTGTACAAAAACATTGTTATAGAACATATGCGAATCCCTCATTCCATACTTGGGCACTTTTTGGATCGCGGGTTTGCGACCTGGCAGGCTAAAAATTAAGTATCTATTGTTTCGTGTCCTACAAATAACACCTAGACTTCCGCAATATACAAGTTGACACGCGAACTTGTGAACATTGTCTCTATATAAACTATGGAATAAGATTTTATACAACATATGTGGATCCCTCATTCCATACCTAGGCAGTTTTTGGTTCACGGCCTCGCGGGATGACAATAGAGTCTCCATTGTTCTGTCTCCTACAAATAGCACCCAGACTTCTGTGATATACAAGTGGAAAGGTGGACTCGGGATGGTTGGTTGAACATTGCATTTTTATTGTCCTGTAGCGATCCAGTATGGATTTCATATCTAGCGATTTATTTTGATCGGGTTTGTGGGGCTCGCGGGCTGAAAATTGGGCCTCTATTGTTCTGCACTGTACAAACACCAGGCACATCTCCATGATTTACAAATTGACAAACGGACCCGTGGGTTGTATCGCTCAACATTGCATTTTTCATTGTTCCTTGTCCTCCGAATAGCCCTCAGAGTTCTGCGATATACAGATTCATAGATGGACTTGAGGCCATTATTTACAGATACTAATCCCTATCAACTATCTAACATATCTAAAAACATGATTTTCAACACTAAATTATTAATAATAATTTTTGCTATTGCAGAATTTAATTAAATGAGAAAGTTTGTACAATCTGGTCGTGCGACTGATATAAAAGTTTTCCGACAAACGAGAAATACATAGAAAACATGTACTTTTAGAAAGTATGGACAAGAGATTTTATAGAGCATATGCGGATCTGTCGTTCCATACTTGGGCACTTTTTGGATTGCGGGTTCTCGGCCTGGCGAGCTGAAATTTGAAACTCTTTTGTTCAGTGTCCTGCAAATACCACCCAGAATTCCATGATATACAAGTTGACAGGTGGAATTGCGGATTCCACGTTTGATGGGTTGAAGATTGCAATTGTTTAGAAATGCTCATCCCATCTAACTTCAGCTAAAAACATTATTTTTAGATACTAAAATATTAATATTAACTATTGTTATTGTACAAGTGAACTACATTAAATTATTAAAGGATGTTAAATCGCTTATTTTTTTAAAAATGAAGGAAACACAAGAATTTTTTTGTAAAATTCTATCACCGCAAGCATAATAAGGACCAATTTGAAGTTTAAGGCCCTCTTGTTCATATGATAGCACAATTTCACTCCGCATAGTATATATTCGTTGATTTCAAATTATTCCAGGATATTAATTTTACCAAGTTCATTGAATAAGAAAAAATTGCAAAAACAACGATCAACTTGAATTTTAAGAGCCTCTTGTTGGTATGATAGGATAGTTTCACTCCGCACACTATATATTCGTTGATTTCAAATTATTTCACAAAAATAATTTGACCAAGTTCATCGATCAATGAAATTTGCCAAAACAAATCACATAGTACATTTGTGTCACAATGCCATAGAAATTATCAGGCGGATCTGCGTGCCACCTGGCCAAAAAAATTCAACTATATTGTTCCCTGTCCTCCAAAGAAGAGCTGGAGTTCCACAGTATACAAATTGACAGAAAAACCAGATAACCAAGAACCAACCATAGTTTAAACAACCCAGAAGAAAGTTCCCAGAAGGTTCCATTGAGCATAACCAATCGACCTTTGCACCAAACAATTTGATATACAAAGAAAATACCTCGGTGCATTCCTTTTCTCTTGAAACGAACATTCATCTGGATGTTGAACAAATATTACAGAGAGACATGAGGTATTTTCATTTCCTCCCAAAGTTTGATTTAATTTATTTTTTTGCCCTTCTTCAGCCGATATGCAAAATTGCATTGTCCTCATTTAAGGTGAATTTTCTCTGCATCCAAAGTTGCTGCATCATATAGACATTGCTTGCCTTTTTGTGTAAGTACATTTCATACGACAACTCTGCCAATTCAGGAAGCACATTTTGTAATAGAGGCTGCCTAACCGAACACTGCACAGTTGTGTTTCCCACGGTTCAGATAACACCATTGACGCAATATCCATAAATATACGAACATTTTTCATCACATAGCAGACAATCAATCATATCATCACTTATCAAAGAGGAAGCAGAAGTAGCGGAATGAAATTTTGCACATACAGGCTCAAAGGGGGTCGAGTACACATTGGATGCAACTAAAAGACCTTCAACCTGGCAATGCGAGCAAAGGGATTAATACATTGAACAATATAATACACAATTGCATCCCCCCCTCCCCTGTAAAACAAAAAAGAAAAAGTAAACAGGTGCATAAATTTTTGGAAGTCTATTTCTATAAGAAAAGTGAGGATGATTTTGTGGATGTATACGCACAACAATTGTAGAGCTAGCTAGTTTCTCCAAATCCTCTACTATATATTCTCACAACTCTGTTACAAATGTTACCTGGGTTTTCCAAAAGATCCTTTCTCTAGCATCCTTCTTCTTTGTTATATTTTTGAACAGCGTAAGTGGAATCTTCCCTCTATGTAATTGTTGTTCCATTGACGAAAACAAATCTGAATACGTATCGAACAATTGTAGCTGCAACATGGAACAGTGAAATATTTGTGTAAATTATCCCACATATATGCAGATGCGAAAGTTAATAACAAAACTGAATATAAAAAGTGGTATCATTGCCTTGTCGCTGTCTAACTGTCCATCCTTTATATAGAGAATGTGTTGCGACCCAAATTTTCTCGTCAGTGTCACAACAACCCCAATAGTTCTGATTGGGTAAATATCAGTGCTCTGTGCAAGTTGCCTGATAGTCGAGTCTGGGAGGAAGCGATATTCTGAACAAATAGCAGGAATTTTTTCCACAATGCCTTCTTCGTTGAGCAAAATAATTCGATCGCAATCACCACGGTCATATACTGTTTTGGGCAATACATTAAAATTTGTAATGGATATCCCATTACGTGGCAATATCTTTTCTGCATGTTTTTGGACAAGTTGTGGAGGAATAGTGAGTGTGATTGTCATCATGGCATCCTTGTTTGTCATATCAGCATGCATAATGGATCTACTTTTGTTTTCCTTGTCCAAGTAGGTGGTATAGACAATCACTATGTCCCCGATGAATAGTTGTCCAGTTTGGTGGCTGTTCAAGCCCTCTATTGACAGTAGTTTGGATGTCACAACTCTAGACTTGATGACATTTTTTGAACAGGAAAACTAAAGTGAATGGTAGTGTGCTACAAGTACACGAATAGTATTGATGAACTATGGAGCCACAATTTCGCAACCACACCTCTTGGTCTGCAGAACATGCAGCACGTTCGGCGTTTCGCTTATACTTTTTGATACTTCTTACGAGCTGGAAACCATGTATTGCAAATGGAATCAACATATCCGCCATGCCATAGATGAATATATAGCCCATGAAATTTTTTCAGTAAACATAGTAAGAGCACAGCGTATACATCTTTACCTTTGGCCTTGTCAGTCTGCTGATGTCTGGGATGACTGACTGCTCATGGCCATCTCACTAGTCCAACTTTTTCTGATGCAAGCATGTCGAGATGAACATCAGGAATAAACAAATATATGCATTGTATTATCCATCGGAAGGACCAAATAACCATAAAACTATATGCATCTTAATTTTTTAACTGGACAAATGTTTAATAGTAAATAGGGAGTAACCGTGGGTCACCATGGCCAATGTGTATATCACGGACCCCCGGAAGCCAGGGGAGCAATCTTCAACCTGCCAACTTGGAAGCCGCAATCGACAAAGTGGGTAACTATGGAATAAGGTAGAAGCAAGACCACATATGTCAGTCCGTTAGTCCGCTAACCGACGCACGAGGGAATTTTCGAAAACCACACTAAGCAGATGAATTAGAAAACAAAAGGGATAATAGAAAATGGAAAAAGTAGAAATAGGGAGCGCAGAAAGGCCCATTACTGTGAATTCATCGTTTTCAAGTCTAATATTATATGCTCCCTCCCGGTTTGTATATTTAATTTACCGGCACACTTGGTATACCTTTTAGAAGATTGTACCACAGAACCCTTTGCTGCTGCACAGAAGAATTCATCTCCCTGTCCAAGCAACCTGTTTTTTCCAAGGGAGCAACACTGAAGATGCAATCGAGATGAAGGCAAGTTAGTATGAAAACAAACATCTAAAATAAAAATAAAAAGGTATATTTACTCGCCAAAGAGTCATTCGTCCTGTCCAACGATTCAGTTTCTTTAAATGCAACAATGCAGTGCAAACACAACGAACATAAACTAGCTTAGTATGTAGGAAATAACGTATGTAACCAAGATAAATTACCATGTAGAAAGGCACACAACTAGTTTAACACATATACAGACCATAAATGAAATACAAAACAACGCAATATGAAACAACAGTACAAGCATGAACCTTTCTATATCCTCTTTAGCCAATGCAATTAAGACTCCCTCCTTTTCTCTAGCTACTCTGTTTGTTTCAATGTGGGAACCCACAAAATTCAATGTACATCAATGGAAGCTGGTATTCACTGGAGAACAAGCAATATGTAGATACAACAAAACTGACTCAACGAACATTTTACAAAGGAAGAAACATGAACCTTTTCTCTTCTCTATCCATGGGTGTAAACGTCTAGCTTTTTTTTCCTTGGCCAAAATATATTACAAGGCAGAAAATATCACGCAATTGCACCGCCCTAGGTAAATGATTTCTGGTTTTCCCTAGCAATTCATCCAGATATGCCCTTTAACCATGTTCTTTATCCTCTACACAAACTGTTGTGCCCACATTACAAGTTCTCAGTTTTCCGTGGAAAACTACCCAGACATGCTTCCAGACATGAAAATATAATCTTGAAGAATCTTTGTTGCACATATCATATCTCAAGCACAACACAAATTGTATCGTGTGCACACCAGTCTATGTAGAGGAGAAACAACATGTCATGTCATATCCGCACATCTGACCATACATGCTCTATAAATGTAGGTTGCATACATATGCTTTATCCCAACAAAAAAACAATAGATATTCTAACTTCACATGTAATCCTCCAACAATTTTGTATGCAACTATTTTCTTTCATGGCAGGACTCGAGCACCAAAAAAATCTCACACAAATAAAGATAGCGACCTCTGAAAAAATGGAAAATAACACAACTGTAGATTGACTGGTGGGTGCAGGGGCTAAACACCGTAAAGAACCCCCAAAAAACA
>ML779278.1:1200744-1217859 GCA_009831015.1 Picea engelmannii | reverse complement strand
CAACCCTTTCCTGACTTTTGTTGTGAGGGGTTCCCAGGCCCAAATTGCTGCATCTTTTGTTTGAGCTTCTGCTTGATTTTGACGACATATCGGTAGGCCGTGCCAAATGCTGAGATGTCCAAAAATTACATTTCATTCTGGATGTATCTATGTAGAGCACCACAATACTTGAGCACCAGATGTCGCTCTGAATCTTTGATACCCAGCTTGGTGCGCAAGGTATGAAAGATATTCGTGAAATATGGCACTGCTTGGTCTCTTTCTTGCCGCACTGTGGTCCATTTGGTATACAAGTCGTCATAACTTCTGATAGGGTAGTATTGTTCCTTAATAACATCCCTTAAGGAATCCCAGGTGGTTGTGACTGTAAATAGTGAGGTTCCCTCTATTTCCTTTTTCTCACAAAAAGTTTCCCACCAATCTTTGACGTGGGGAACGGCTTTGAGGGGCGCAAAAGTAATCTTTTCTCTATTCGAAAAGTTATGGACAAAAAAATACCCTTCTAGTAGATTCAACCACTTGTCTACAACATCTGCATCTATCTAACCTTCAAATATAGAAATATCAAAGTTTATTTGTACCTTGAAGGGGGTGGCGCCTCTGCTCGAAGAAGATGCATCGCCTGTTGGTAGTCGTCGAAGGATTTGCACGAAACTATCCATCATCTCGTTCCTCTATTGCGTGAGGGATTCCTCAATAACCAGTTTGAAAGGATCTCCTATCCCGTCATCTTTCTTTTCTCCTTTCATGAGAGGTTTCTTGGGTGTGCGAGAGATTTTGTCCTCAAAAGAAACAAGCTCGAGACCCAACTCTTTGTACTCCTACCTCGTTGGGGACATGCATTAAGATGACAAGGAGCAGACCGCTCTGATACCATTGATCTGTATTATACGAGCAGAATGAAATGACTACAGATTATTAACAGGTGCTTAACACAAAATAACAGAGATACACTAAAACTAGTTTTCTATTCAATAAGGAAATAAGATGAAACTGTAAAATGCAGCGGAAATAAGCTTGCTGGAATGGTGGCGGCTTATCTCTGAGAAGAGATGTGACGACTGTGCTCATTCGCAAGAAGATCACTACAATGAGGCTCTGAAGACCTTTTTACCATAAACAGGAATTCCAAAAACCCTAGACATACAAAAACCTAATCCTAGGATATGAAGCGCCAAAAGTCATGTGGGCCCCGTTTGGGTAAGTTAGTACATCAACTTCTCGAGGTTGTAACTTTTGCATATGATCTCCGTTTTAGGCGTATGATAGCCCGTTGGAAAGGTATCGTCGATGAGATTCATTTTGGGGGCTCAATAATGCCTTCGATTATAACTGATAAGCTCTAAACTGAAAAATATTCATTTAGGCCCTCAAAATGGCCCTGGAAGTTAAAACTGCTAAAAATAGTAAATTGCCAAAATTGTAAAAAAACTATTTTGAGCTAGTTGAAAGAGGTGGGTGGCTACCAATATCCACCTAGATCAATTCTCCCTCCTTAGGAAGCAATGGTCTCCATTGCATTGAGTTCCCCCATCAGATGAGGAAATTTCTACTGAATTTGGCTCTGGGTGAGCCACTTGCCTTGGTGTAGGAGTTGGCCTGCTTTGATGACTCGATAAATTTCTATTTTGTATGAAATAAAGTTATGTATTTGAATATTTTAAATAATTCAAGAATATGGTTGAAAAGAAAACAGGAAGGTACATCAATATTCTCAAGTTAGATCAAGGAGGACATTAGACATTAGGGGTATTCATCAAGTATTCCAAAAACAATGGGATTCAATAGCAATTTACAGTGCCACATACTTCTCAGAAAAATGGAGTAGCTAAGAGAAAAAACAAAACTTTGATTGAATGTGCTTACAATATGATTAAAGGTAAAAATATTTCTAATGGTTTTTGGGATGCAACAATAAGAACTGCTGCGTATATGAAGAATAAAGGTCCTACAAAAATTTCAAAGAACAAAACACCTTTTGAATCTTTTTATGGATATAAACAAAAAGTCAATCACTTGAGAATTTTTAGGAGCAAAACATTTGCTCATATTCTAAAATAAGATAGAAGAATCCTTGATGCCAAGGCAATGAAATGTATATTTATTGGTTATTGTAAAGATCATAGAGCCTATAAAATGTTTGATCCTAGCACTCATAAGGTATTTGAAGTAGAGATGTGTTGTTTCATGAAATGTAGATGAAGTACCCAAAGAAGATGGTTATGATGTATGTCATTTGTCTAAATAAAATGAGAAAAGTGCCAAAGAAGAAGATTAACAACTTCAAGGTGAAGCTTCAAGAATCATATATTCTACGAGTAGCCAGAGCATTCCTAGAAGAGGTGAAGGAACTCTGCAAAGAAATGAATAACTAAGGAGGACAACAAGGTAATCTAAGACCCATGTCAAGTATAATTATTCTATAATTAAAAATGAAACATGGGAAATGACAAAATTGTCTGAGAACAAAATCCCCATAGGTTCAAAATGGTTGTTCAAATATAAATTTAATGTTGATGTTAGTATAGACACATACACAGCTAGATTGGTTGCCAAGGGTTATTCAAAAAAAGAAGGAATAGAATATAAGACACTTTTGCACCTATAGCAAAAATGAATGTCATTAGATTAATGATTGCATTGGCCACTAAGTATAATTGGAAGTTGCCTCACCTAGATGTCAAGTCATCATTTATAAATGGAGAATTAAAAGAAGAGGTTTATCTTGTTCAACCAGAAGGGTTTGTAAAGCAAGGTCAAGAACATCCTGTATGCAAATTGAAGAAAGCTTTATATGGACTTAAACATGAACCTAGGTCTTGGTATGAGAAAATTGATACTTTCTTCTTTCAACAAAGTTTCATAAAAAGTAAAACTAATCCAAAGCTATATATCAAACAATATGGAAATGATCATATCAAACAATATGGAAATGATCATATTGCTTTGATTTCTTTATATGTGGATGATTTTATCATAACAATAAGTGCTACTAGATTGATTGAAGAGATCAAAAGAAAGTTGTCACATTAATTTGAGATGAAGGACCTTGGACAATTACATAATCTTTTAGGCCTTGAGGTATGGAGAGACAATGGTAAGACCTTAATCACACAAAGAAAATATACAAAGGAGGTACTCATGAGGTTTAACATGAAAACATGTAAACCAATATCCAATCCATTAAAAAAATAATGATGACACAAAAGAGGTGGATGGTACTTTGTATCGACAATTGGTGGGAAGTCCCAATTATTTCACTACAACCAGGCCAAATATTGCATATCTAGTTAGCATTCTTAGTCAATTTACGGCTAAGCCCCATGAGAGTCACTGGAAAGTAGCAAAGGGAGTCCTTCCATATTTGAAAGGGACTATAGATTTTGGTATTGAATATACTAATGATTTTAATGTTGAGTTGATAGGTTTCTCAAATTCTGATTGGGAAGGAGATCCAGATGACAGGAAGTCTACCACATGATATGCATTCAATATTGGATTAGGGATCGTGTCCCAGAGCAATAAGAAACAACCAATTGTTTCTTTGTCATCCACCGAATTTGGGTACAAAGAATTATGCATTGCCACACGTGAGACAGATGCTAAGGAGGCTACTTGAAGATGTTGGAGAAAAGAAAAAGGTACCAACAATCATTAAATGTGATAACCAAAGTTCCATCGAACTGGAAAACAATCTAATGTATCATGCTAAGTCAAAAAATATTGAGAGAAACTATCATTTTGTAACAGAAAAGATACATTCAAATAAGATTGGCATATTGTATTGCATCACAAATGATAATGTTGTTGATATATTTACAAAATCTCTTGGAAAGACCAAGTTTGTAATATGTAGAGATAAGATAGGTGTTGTAAGGATAAGCATGCACTAAATGCCCCTAAATGCCCCTGACCTAGTGGCTGAGAAGCATGCAAAAAAAGTAATTTCATCCCCCAATCTATTAATTTGATCGACTGTCTAAAATCGTTTGAGCATGTATAAATTCAAGGCAATAGCAAATGCAAGGATCAAGTTGCTTGTTTGTGTTTTACTTCCTGTGTCTGCGTGTTATGCTATGAGTGCTCTGTTCTGATTGGTTGATGCTTTTCAGAAAAGGCTGTCCAACTTTTTAAGCCATTCATTGACCGCTGAGAAATGGGAATTCCTCTCTTGCTGTTTAATGCTAGACGACACTGCTGGATCTGCTTGATAATAGGCTCAATTCTCATTCCCAGATCTGTCAAAGGATTCAACTCCTCCTTGCAAAGGAGTGCGATGCTAACGTGATGGAAAATATGGTGGATGACAACGTCAATGCTCACACCAATAAATCCAGAGACGAAACCAGGATCACGAGGCAACATCATATGGTTTTCTCAGGAATAGAAAACAGAGCAATAACAACGCATCAAAGACACTCAGACTAAAGGGATGAATATATATCCAGAAATATCGAAATAAGAATTTATTTTGCAATCAAGACACTCTTCGAGCAACAAGAAATTGTGCAAGCAAGGAAGGTAACAAGAAAATGTGCAAGTAAAACCCAATCCAAGATAACTGCCAGTAATACCGAAGCTTTTGGTATGAGCTATTAGGCAAAGCAATACAAAGGATAACCCATTCCCATGCCATTGCAAATTTTCAGGTTTTTTTATTTTATTTCGATAAAGAAAAAGAGGAAGCCGACATGCCATAATGACAAACAGAGAAAGCGGGATTGGTGAGAGCATGTGAGCAAGCGAATAATGTGGACCCTCCCAACTCCATTCACTTTCACTTTTAAGTTTTCAACTAAATCAGCATGCTAAGGTGAAAGGTTCTTACAACTTTATTTTATATTTTTTGTTTTGTAAATTAGACGTTAGAAATTTACCCAAACTTTTGATAAAGTTTTATAGAGAAAGTTTCTATAACTATTTTAATTTTTAATGCAAGATTTATAACTATTTTAATTTTTAATGCAAGATTCACTGAAGTTAAAAAATACATCAAATAAGAAAAGACATATATGAGTATTCTTTATCTCAGTCAATATTAATACTTTTCACGGATTACCAATTGACGCAACCACTCCTCAACGAACAGCCCGCCTCCACCAGGACCTCCTGTATCTTGGCCCGAAGAGTCAAAGCTCTTCCAACCCTTCTCGGGAGTTCTCACTACCCACAACTGTCTCCTTCGGCGATCTCCCCTTCACTCCTCGGGGAATCGGTGTTCGCGCTATCGCGAATCCTGTGTGCACGTTCTCGTGCAATTCAAATCCCCGAATGCCGATGAGTCAACGGTCAACGTTTCCACACATCGGGGATTTCTCTATCGAGATATCGCCTCTCGCGATGTCAACAACCCGACTTCCCAAACCTCGAGCTCCGAGTTGCCGATCTCCCGATTCAATGCCACCTGGACTCCACTCGCCCCTGGGGTCCCACGCTGCCACGTCACCTTGGAATTTCGCGGATCGCGAATCCATGATTCAAAGTTTCCTTGCTGCTGGAAACCTCGAACGCCGAATCCCGAGTCTCCGACTTCTCAGGATCTCGCGGCACCTGTCCTTGTCACAATAGACGACCCCGATAGATTCGGGAAATCGCGACTCGCGATTTCGACGAGTATAAAACACTTACCTCGCCAAACATCGAATGTCGATATGCGATGGCCTTTTAGTTCTTCGTGCGCCAAGGTGTTAACTCCTGCGCAGCTCCTCCACGATCGGACGACTAGCAGGGTTTCGCGATTCCTCCCGTGGATCCCATCCGTTGATTCCCCTCCTTGAGGATTTCTCCCACCTCAAAGCTTCTCTCGGTTCGAATCCTTCCGGCACCTGTTCCACTGTGTTCTCAACGGAACTATCCCTCCTGAGCTTTATCCACTCTGATTCCTTGAGAGACCTCTGCGTAAACTGCGTACGCTCGACCTTCAACCTCTCTGAAGTGTTGAGTCCTTTAGAATTCTATGTGCTCAAACCCATAAGAATCCCTGTCTTCTTTTTCTCAGACTTCCCACTGAGACTCCGTCCTTAGCCTGCACTTCACTTGCACGCTCTGATAACCCAATTCAACTTATGGGTGAACGAGAATGAGAGTTTCTGTCTAGCCTCCTCAAACGCACTCTATGCAGAGGAATTCAACTACACTCTATGCAGGAATCTCCTGGCTCAAACAGAGAAACAATTGAAAGTAATTGTTTCACTCTCACAGATTTCGAATCTACCATGAAATCACATACACAACATATAAAACAAAAGCATAACAAGAAACAAATATGCATCAACACAATATCAACAATACACATAGAATAATCACATCCATGAAATTGAATCAAAGCCTTCCTATTAATTCAATATCCGTACATGGGGATTCTTCATAGGTTCTCTGTTCTGCTCTTCTTGCTCTCAATGTTGATGCTTGATAATAATACAATGTACAAAGGAGGGTGCCTATATTCCGTTTGCCCTCTCGAAATCTGAAGCTATCAATTCTACAATAAATTCCTATCTAACAGCATTAAAACTATTAAATGCCTTCCTATCTGTAATACAATACAAGTGCGCTTCATTACATTAACTCATTAATGCTTGGCGCAACAATCATCAAGGTGAAATTCAAAAAGAAGTTTTGTTGGCTTGTCCAACTGTCTTTTTCTTTCTCCACGCGCTGGCTCGCTTGGTGAGTGAGCGATGCTCCTGCATCATACTCCTCAGCTCAAAAGATTTCATGGGCTCCTGTCCATGAGCTCTTGCACAGTCTGCCCATGCTGCTGTATCACTGCATCTGTCTCCCAGCTGGCATCCTCCACTGGGTGATTCTCCCACTTCACCAGGTATTCAAAATACTGCTTTCTCCTGGTCTTCCTGCCTACTCTTGTATCCAGTATGCACTCCATTTGCGGTTTCTGTGCAACTGGCAACTGTTTCTGCCACTGGACCACTGGTTCTTCATTTGCAGTGTCTGTCTCATCAGCCCTGTATGGGTATAAATCCAAAATGTTGAAAATCGGAGATATCCCAATGCCCTCTGGCAACTCAAGATCATATGCATTTTCTCCAAACTTCTTCAGAACTTTACATGGTTCGATCTTTTTCATCTTGAGCTTATTATACGTTCCCCTTGGGAACCTTTCCTTCCTCAGGTGTGCCAGAACCATGTCCCCAACTTCAAACTAAAGCTGTCTTTTTCTCTGATCGGCTCTGCGTTTATATTCCTGATTCGATCTCTGCAGTCGCTGCTTCACCTGACTGTGAAGTTCCTGCATCGCCTCCGTGAACTCCTCAGCTCTCGCGCTGCTAGTTTCAGTCTGTCCTGACTCCCTGAGCTCAGAAACTCCTCTCGACTGTGTCCCATACAAAATTTGAAACGGGCTCTTACCTGTACTCCGATTCATCGAATCGTTGTATGCGAACTCGGCCTGTGGTAATATCTGGTCCCAACTGCTGTGGTGCTTTGCCACCAAGCTTCTCAATAGGTCCCCCAGACTTCTGTTGACCACCTCGATTTGTCCATCTGTCTGCGGATGGTATGCTGAGCTAAAAGCCAAATTAGTCCCCAGCTTCTTCCATAGCGTCCTCCAAAAATGACCTATGAATTTAGTATCTCGATCCGAGACTATGCTTCTCAGCAATCCATGCAATCACACAATCTCTTTGAAAAACAAGTTGGCGATGTGCGTGGCATCGTTGGTCTTATGACACGGAATAAAATGTGCCATCTTCGAAAACCTGTCTACCACCACGAAGATGGAATCAACTCCGTGCCGTGTCCTCGGTAGTCCTAGCACAAAATCCATGCTAATTGCCTCCCATGGTCTCTCGGGTATAGGCAATGGCTGATAGAACCCGGTGTTCTGCTTTCGGCCCTTTGCACGCTGACATATCCTGCACCTGTCAACAAATCTCTTGACATTTGCTCGCATGCCTGGCCAATAATACGACTCACTCGGCTTGGCGAATGTCTTATCATGTCCAAAGTGACCTGCTAAGCCTCCGCTGTGCTTTTCCTTCACCAAATTCTCCCTCATGGAGCAATTCGGTATGCACAATCGATTGCCCCTGAACAACAATCCTTCCTGGATTATGTAATCAATCCACGGGCTCCGATCTCTGAGAACTGGGTTCTTTGCGGCCTCGTATGCTTCTCCGAAGTCTGCATCACTTGCATACATATCCTTCAGATTTTCAAAACCCAACATCTTGACTCTGAACTCCTGCAGCAACAAACATTTCCTGCTCAAGGCATCAGCCACCTTGTTAGCAGTCCCCGAAATGTGCTTGATCACGAATGTAAAATTATGCATGTACTCTACCCACTTCGCATGCTTCTGGTTCAACTTCTCTTGTTGACTTATAAACTACAATGCGTGATTATCACTATACAACACAAATTCCTTGGGTATCAAGTAATGCCTTGACTTCTTCAATGCCTGTATGATGGCATAGAACTCTTTGTCATATGTGGAGTATTTCAACTTTGCATTATCTAGATTCTCGCTGTAATATGCAACAGGCCTGTCATCTTGACTCAAGACTCCTCCAACAGCATACCCACTGGCATCACATTTCACCTGAAATGTTTTCTGAAAATCTGGCAGCACCAGAATTGGCTGCTCTGTAATCTTTCGCTTCAACTGATTGAAGCTCCGTTCAGCCTTGGTTGTCCAATGAAAAACTTTATGCCGCTTTTTCATTGTATCCACCATTGCTGCGCTAATTCCACTAAAATTATGAATGAATTTCCTGTAGAAACTAGCTAGACCATGAAAGCTCCTTACCTAAAAAACGTTCCTCGACGATGGCCAATTCCTGATCACTTCTACCTTCTCAGGATCCATCTTCAATTAATTTACCGAGATTACAAAACCCAAATAAATGAGTTTTGTCTACATAAAGGAACATTTCTTCAAATTGATCAACAGCTTCTCCTGCTGTAGCCTTCTCATCACAATGGCCAAATGCCTCAAATGTTCAGCCCTGGTTTTGCTGAAAATTAATATATCATCTAAGTATACAACCACAAATTTTCCAATGAATTCCCGCAGGAATTCATTCATCAGCCTCATAAAAGTGCTTGGCGCTTTTGTTAAACCAAACGGCATGACCAGCCATTCGTACAAACCCTCGTTTGTTTTGAATGTTGTCTTCCATTCATCTCCCTCTCTCATCCAGATCTGATGATATCTGATCTTGAGATCAATCTTTGAAAAATAATTTGCCCCACTCAAGCAATCCATCAAGTCATCCATTCTTGGCAGTGGAAACCTATACCTGATGGTGATCTTGTTTATCACTCTGGAGTCTGTACGCATCCTCCAGCCTCCATCCTTTTTCGGACTTAGTACCGTCGGAACAACACATGGAATGAGACTTTCCCTCACCAGTCCTTTGTCCAGCAGACCCTGTACCTGCCTCTTGACCTCCTCGTTCTCCTGAGGTGTCAACCTGTACACTGCCTTATTCGGCAAACCTGCTCCAGGTATGAGGTCAATATGGTGACTCACACTCCTCATCGGTGGTAACGAACAAGGTAGTTCGTCCACGATGATATCAGCAAACTCTCTAAGCAGTTCCTGAATCTCCTCTGGCAAGTCGTCCACTCTTGTGCTTGTCAGGACAATTCTTGGCTTCTTGACCACAAAGAATTGTGGATCTTCATTCTTCTCCGTCTCCGTGAGAAGTTCCTTCCCACTCATGAGAAGTATCGTGCTGCTTACTTCCGGCTTTACTTATTTATCCTTTATCGGAAGCAGTGTGTGTGTTTTCCCATCCTTCTCCCAGGTATAGGTGTTCATCCTCCCATCATGAACAACATTCCTATCGTACTGCCATGGTCGTCCCAATAATACATGACAGACATCCATGGGAATGACATCACACAGGATCTCATCCTTATATTCACCCATTTTAAATTTAACCAAGCATTGTTTCGTAAAACATACCTGGTGTCCTTTCTGCATCCATGACACTCTGTATGGACTCGGGTGTTTGTTCGTCTCCAGCTCCAGCTTTTCCACCATCTCGGTTGAAACGAGATTGTCGGTGCTTCCGCTGTCCACTATGACCTTGCACTTCCAGCCCTTGGTCTTGCATGTGGTCCGGAACAGTCTGCATCTTTGCGCTGTGTCCTCCACCCCTTTCTCAGGTTTCAAGAGAACTTTGTGCACTGTTAGTGACTTCCCACTTCCAGTGTCTTCATCCTCATCATCACGCCTCTGCGCCTCAGCGACGTGAGCTTTTCCTCTATCCATCTTCCTGTCTGGACAATCCACGACTTTGTGTCCGTCTTTTCCACACGTAAAACATGTGATAATTCCTCCTCGGTCGCGTCCTCTACCTCGGGTACGAGGAATTATATTCACATCGACATATCCGCCACCCTGCTCTGCATGTTGCCTCCTCAGCTCAACACATTGCTGCCTCTGTTCAGTTTGTGGCTGCCTCTGCAGTGAGGATCTGCCTCTCTCAGCCTTACCCTGAGGTCTCCTCCAATCCTCCTTGGGCTTCTGAGTTCTTTCTTGGGCAATCGCCTTGCCTCTGGGCTGACTCCTGCCTTGCCCTCGCTGTCCCTTCTTGCAGCTCAGCTTTTCTTCTGCTTTTAGAGCCATCTGGTACGCATCCTCAACTGTTCGGATGGTAACCATGCTCAACTCATCCTGAATGTCATACCTCAACCCATTCAGGTATCTTTCCACCTTCTCATCATCACTCTCCCGATGACCAGCTCGAATGTTGAGCCTATAAAATTCCTCGGTGTACTCTCTCACCGTCATCATCTTCTGTCTCAAGTTCTGCATCCACCTGAATAGAGTGATCTGGTAATCTCTCGGAATGAACTTCGCCTTCATTTTAGCGATCATCCGATCCCAGCTCTTTATCTTTTGTTTACCTTTGGAATGCCTGTCTGCCTGCAGCTCATCCCACCATAAGGCTGCATGTCCCTTCAACTTCGTGACAGCGTGCCTTACCTTCTTGTCTTCTTCGATCTCCTCGTAATCGAAGTAGGTGTCGAGTGCTCAGATCCAATCCATCAACTCCTCTGCATTTATACTTCCCTCATAAACGGGAATGTCCATCTTGGTCTTTGAGATCATCCTCGAAATGGCTCTAATCAACCGTTTGGTTGATGCGTCTTCCGCAGTGACCTCTCCTTCATCATGTCCAGCTTCCTCCTCCACTTCGGAATCGCTGAACTCTACTGTACCAGCTTCGTGCCTCTGGGTGGTCTCCATCTCCTCGAGTCTCGCCCTGAGATCTCGTATTTGTCGCTCCATCTCTGGGGTTCCTGCTGGCCTACCTCTTCTTCGGGCATCCCTGTCCTCACGATCAAGTGACTGCCTCTCTCTTCTGGGCGGCATGATGTATTCCCTGTCCCTGCTTCAGAAAGCAAAGACTCCAAGATCTGATACCACTCTTGACACAACTGCTCCTCAACGAACAGCCGGCCTCCACCAGGACCTCCTGTATCTTGGCCCGAAGAGTCAAAGCTCTTCCAACCCTTTTCGGGAGTTCTCACTACCCACAGCTGTCTCCTTCGGCGATCTCCCCTTCGCTCCTCGGGGAATCGGTGTTCGCGCTATCGTGAATCCTGTGTGCACGTTCTCGTGCAATTCAAATCCCCGAATGTCGATGAGTCAACGGTCAACGTTTCCGCACGTCGGGGATTTCCCTATCGGGATATCGCCTCTCGCGATGTCAACAACCCGACTTCCCAAACCCCGAGCTCCGAGTTTTCGATCTCCCGATTAATGCCACCTGGACTCCACTCGCCCTCGAGGTCCCACGCTGCCATGTCACCTCGAAATTTCGCGGATCGCGAATCCACGATTCAAAGTTTCCTTGCTGCTGGAAACCCAGAACGCCAAATCTCGAGTCTCCAACTTCTCGGGATCTCGCGCCACTTGTCCTTGTCACAATCGATGGCCCCGATAGATTCGGGAAATCGCGACTCGCGATTTCGACGAGTATAAAACACTTACCTCGCCAAACGCCGAATGTCGATATGCGATGGCCTTTTAGTCCTTCGCGCGCCAAGGTGTTAACTCCGGCGCAACTCCTCCACGATCGGACGGCTAGCGGGGTTTCGCGATTCCTCCCATGGATCCCATCCGTTGATTCCCCTCCTTGAGGATTTCTCCCACCTCAAAGCTTCTCTCGGTTCGAATCCTTCCGGCACCTGTTCCACTGTGTTCTCAATGAAACTATCCCTCCTGAGCTTTATCCACTCTGATTCCTTGAGAGACCTCTGCGTAAACTGCGTACGCTCGACCTTCAACCTCTCTGAAGTGTTGAGTCCTTTAGAATTCTATGCGCTCAAACCCATAAGAATCCTTGTCTTCTTTTTCTCAGACTTCCCACTGAGACTCCGTCCTTAGCCTGCACTTCACCTGCACGCTATGATAACCCAATTCAACTTCTGGGTGAACGAGAATGAGATTTTTTGTCTAGCCTCCTCAAACGCACTCTATGCGGAGGAATTCAACTACACTCTATGCAGGAATCTCCTGGCTCAAACAGAGAAACAATTGAAACTAATTGTTTCACTCTCACAGATTTCGAATCTACCATGAAATCACATACACAGCATATAAAACAAAAGCATAACAAGAAGCAAATATGCAATAGCACAATATCAACAACACACAGAGAATAATCACATCCATGAAATTGAATCAAAGCCTTCCTATTAATTCAATATCTGTACATGGGGATTCTTCACAGGTTCTCTGCTCTGCTCTTCTTGCTCTCAATGCTGATGCTTGATAATAATACAATGTACAAAGGAGGGTGCCTATATTTCGTTTTCCCTCTCGAAATCTGAAGCTATCAATTCTACAATAAATTCCTATCTAACAACATTAAAACTATTAAATGCCTTCCTATCTGTAATACAATACAAGTGCGCTTCATTACATTAACTCATTAATGCTTGGCGCAACAATCATCAAGGTGAAATTCAAAAAGAAGTTTTGTTGACTTGTCCAACTGTCTTTTTCTTGCTCCACGTGCTGGCTCGCTTGGTGAGTGAGCGATGCTCCTGCATCACCAAACAACGAACACACTTAGAAGTAAAATCGTTGATAATTTAAGTGGAATACTAGATAGTATTTATTCCATTTTGAATATAAATACTTTTCATGAATGAACAAATAATATATAAAATTTTTATTTTAATTTAAAAGAATTACTAGAATATGAAAACTTTTTACAAATGAATAAACAACATTTAATAGTTGAATTAAAAAAAAATTCTACAAAATAAGGAAAAGACTCTTTTACAAAACAAGTAAATGATATAAATATTTCTTATTCCACATTGAATATAAATACTTTTCATAAATAAACAAACAACATATAAATTTTTTATTTTAATTTAAAAAAAATTATAGAATATGAAGAATTTTCACAAATGAACAAATTTTCCTTATCCAAAGTTGAATATTAAATATTTGTTTCAAATTAACAAACAACACATAAACATTTTTTTTAAATTCAAAAGAATTTTTACAAAATAAAAAAATGATATGAGTGCACCTTATTTGAAGTTGAATATGAATATTTTTCAATAATGAGCCAACAACACATAAAACTTTCTTTTGTTAAATTCAATTTTTTAAAGAAAGTAAGGATATAATTTAAGTATTCCTTATCCCAAGTTGAATGTGAAACACATGATTAATTTTTTTTTTTTAAATTATAAAATATAAGAATATAATATAAGTATTTCTTATCCAAATTGAATATGAATACTTTTTATGAATGAAAAAAAACATATAAAAGTTTTTATTTTATTTCAAAAAAATTTCTAAAATATGAAGACTTTTCACAAATACAACACTTAATAGTTGAATTCAAAAAAAATTCTACAAAATATTGAAATTACTCTTAAAAAAAAGAAATGATATAAGTATTTCTTATTCTAGATTGAATATAAATACTTTTCATAAATGAACAAACAATATTAAAAGTTTTATTTTAATTTAAAAGAATTTCTAGAATATGAAGACTTTTCATAAATGAACAAACACCACTTAATAATTGAATATAAAATAATTTCTACAAAATAAGGAAATGTCTCTTTTACAAAATAAGGAAATGATATGAGTATTTCTTATTCCAAGTTGAATCTAAATATTTTTTATGAATGAGCAAACAACATATAAAAGTTTTATTTTAATTCAAAAGAATTTCTAGAATATGAAGACTTTTCACAAATGAACAAACACCACCTAATAGTTGAATTCAAAAGATTTTTTACAAAATAAGGAAATGACCATTTTTTTCCAATAGAAAATTAGCACTTGATTATATTAAGATGATATACTTTTTACATCCATTGGTACCACAAAATAGACTTTCGAGTCTTTCGAGTCTTTCCTACACTTATACAAATAGATACTATTCAGAAATAGTCGGTTGGGATACAACTAATACATCCAAAAATAGAGCGCCAAAAAGGTTCTAATTTCACCAAAAGAGCAACCTGAGCAAGAATTCCAGTGAACTGAATACACCTCAATTCAAAAGAGAAAAAACTCCTCCCAACACAATACAAACAATACTAAGGTCAGCTTTCCAGAAGAGAGAATAAAAGATCCACTAATAGATATTTATATGACGATGAAGACCCTCCAATCCTCTAGACCACAAATGAAGCAAAATATTTCCTTCAGGAGCCAATAATTGTAATGACCCTACCATTTAGTTACGACAACAAACCTCTCATAACAAGTGCAATTTTTTTTGTGTGTGTGCGTGTGTACAAGGGTAATAAAGACATTATACTCAACGTCGCCACACGATGATGAACATGACACGTGCAACTGACGTGACAACAACATAACGACCTAAGAAGCACATTGGTAACTGGAAGCAATGGATGACAATCACTGACAAAATAAGAATGACTACTCGCTTGTCCTACCCTACAATGGTTAGGATGATCCAGATTATTTTCGGCACGAAATGAGAGCAGAGATATAACACATAAATATTTAGAGATATTGCAAGAGAGACAACAATATAACAGGGCTATAGTGGAAATAAAACAAGAGTCACAGATATATAGTAATACACGATCTCTATTAATTAAATAAATGTACAGAGACTGTAAAATACAGAGTGAAAGACTCGCTAGAATGGTGGTAGCTTATCTCTGAGAAGAGATGTGACGGCTACTCGCATCTGTGAGAAGATGATCATTACAATGAGGCTCTAAGGGCCTTTTTAACATAAGTAAAATCCAAAACCCTGACACCGGAAGATGAAAATCCAAAAGGTTTGTGGGCCCTGATGGGGGTAGTTGATACGTCAACTTCCCAGGGGCATAACTTTTGCATATGATCTCTGTTTGGGGTGCTCAATAGCTCGTTGGAAAGATCTATCTGAGAACTACAAATTTTGGGTGAGAAACATGATCTACGATCAATGTTGCTCCCCGTTTTCTCAAAAAACATCGTTTAGGGCCTCAAAATGGCCCCGGAAGTTAAAAACTGCTAAAAATAGTAAATTACCAAAATTGCCAGAAACATGTTTTGGGCTAGTTGGAGAAGGTGGGTGGCCACCGATATCCACCTGGATCAATCCTCCCTCCTTAGGAAGCAATGGTCTCCATTGCGTTGAGTTCTCGGGGGAGAGGGGAAAGCGATTGTTGAATCTGACTCTTGGTGAGTTGCTTGCCTTGTTGGAACCGTCGCGCTGCTTGGTTTGTTGAAGGTCGTCATGAACCTGTGGCTAGAAGGGTTGGACCTTTTTATCCAGTCTGGCTACATGAGATGACTATGTGCAGAAGGAATCTTTGTTCTTTGATGCAACCTTGTCGACTTGCTTCTGGTGGATAGAAGGTGCTTGGGTCGAGGCTGTAGTGGTTGCAGTATCCTTTTGTTCCCCTTTTGAACAGATTATGGAGAAGATGAATTTTGTAGTATGAGATACTACCTTGCGGCACTGTTTAGGTGGTGCAGTAGTTGGAACTACCTCTAGTATCCTGTAGAGATGAGCCCCCAAAATAATAATGACACTACGGGGTCGAGACTCATAGATAGCATGGCGTTTCCACATATATGGCTGGCCCAAGAGAACATCATAGACATCTAGTGGGGCAACATCACATAATACCTCATCCTTGAAGGGTTGGATGCCATTTGACAATCAACACTGTTAGCTGACACGAAGATCTCGTCCTTAGCGAAGCCACCTGATGTTGTATGGTTGCGGGTGTGGTGTTGTTGACAATCCCAACTATTTGACGACCCCTGCTGAGATCAGGTTCTTCTGGCTTCCGCTATCAACAATAAAATGCAGCGGGGTCCCCTTCACCCACATCTGTGAATGAAAAAGGAGCTCCTCCTCTTCTGGATCTGTTGGTTCTTCTGGTTGAATTGTTGCGGTTGCGATAATAGAAGTGGGGTCTGCGTCGATGATCTGTCTTTTACCAGTATTTTCATAATCAAATTCTGAATCAGGGTTCGGCTCCTTGTCTTTGATCTCAGCCACCAATGACTGTTTTGAGTGACATTCATCGATGTTGTGCCAGAGGCTTTTGTGGAAATCGCACCATTTTTCGGTGTCCTTCTTTGTCTTCCCGTGACCCTTCTTTTCCTGTGGCTTGGACTGGTTTTCGGGAGACTGTTTGTTAGGGATGTCTTTGTCATACTTTGGTTGTTGTGGATTTGCAGACCTGAACTCCCGTTTGTTCTGGTGCTTAAATTTCTGCTCGATTTTAACAACATATCGATAGGCAACACCGAGTGATGAGATGTCCAGAAAATCCATTTCAGTTTGGATGTATTTATGTAGAGCCCCACAGTATTTCAGAACCAAATGTCGTTCGGAGTCTTTGATACCTAGCTTGGTGCGCAAGGTATAGAAGATATTGGTGAACTCCGGAACTGATTGGCCCCTCTCTTGTCGTAGTGTGGTCCATCTCATGCACTGGTCCTCATAGTTGCCAACAGGGTGATATTCTTCCTTTACCGCATCCGCAAAAAAATCCCAAGTGGGCTCGGCCCCATATATTCCAGACTCCTCTGTGGAACTCTGCTCCCAGTAAGTTTCCCACCAATGTTTGACATGGGGGAGAGCCTTAAGGAGTGTGAAGGTGATCTTTTCCTTGTCGGAAAAATTA
>ML779278.1:1176777-1193876 GCA_009831015.1 Picea engelmannii | reverse complement strand
AAAATTTTACCATGCTTCTTCATGTCCTCCTGAGTCTTGGATTCCCACCAAATGAGTGTTGCACTATCCAATCTTAAAGAAGCAAGCTGAATTTTGGTTTCATCATCTTGAATTTTTTGTATCCTACAATATACTTCAATCTGTCGTATCCAATTATCTAATTTCTTAGCATTAACTTCTCCATTGTATATTGGCAATTCAAATTTAATATCAAGCTTTAATGAAGGAATTTGTGAAGGAGTTTTACCATGTCCCTTTGGAGAATTCGAAAGAGGTCTTGAATTGGTAGAAGAAGAAGAAGAAGAAGAAGAAGAAGATGGAGGAGAGGGTGGTGGAGAAGCACCATTCCCTCCATTTCCATTTGGAGTTTTACTACCACTGTCTCCCTTATGCTTTGAAGGGTCGGAGCCTTCACCTTTCCACCCTGCATTCCTATCCATTAAGATCTTCATCATCTCTCTCATTTCCATGAAAGCCTTTCTGAGATCTTCTTCTTCTTCAGGAACATGTTCATGACTTTCTTCATGAGCCATACTTGGTGAACGCCTCTTTGAAACTTGTGGTGATTGTATATGCTTCCTCCTTGAAGGATGAGAACTTGGCTCCACAAGTTGACCTTCTCCTCTTGTGAGTTTCAACCTTGTGAGCATCAGAAAACAAAACACTTGCAAATAATCAAGTCTTCAAAAACCAATGCTCTGATACCAACTTGATCTAAAAATGAAGAAGACTTGTAATCTTGAAAATATTTGCAAGTTAAATTTTATGTGTTAAAAGAAAATGGATCAACTTTTCAACACATTATTAATAGGATTTACTCATTTAAGATGCATATAAATAACAACATAATCAATTAACATAAACACATAACACAACAAATGATAAAGGAGTTCAACCCTCTCTTGGGATACATCTCCTGGTCCAGCTTCCAATGGATCATTAGTATTATTTGATCAAAGTGCTCAAAAATGTGCTTTACAATGCTCAAAATGACCAATAGATTGCTCCAATGGCTTCAGAGCGTCCAAAAACCCCTAGCTAGGCTTTTTCGGCACCTCATTTGGCCAAAAAATGAAGAAGTTAGGCTTCCTGGAAGTCCCCCCTTCAAGCTTGTTGTCTCTGCATCTACAAATTGCACCCTTGTACATTCAACCTAGCACACACACCATTTAAAGCGTAAAAACCCGGCACCGAACGCAACAACGCCAACGATGCGAACTGTAGGACGGTTATGGGCACGCCAGCCCCTAACCGTCAAACTCGTGGACACATGTGGGTCATGTGACCTCGCGCAAATATAAAAGGGCTAAGTTTTAAACACAACTTCCCCGCGCGCTCTATGGCAAGGTCACATGCCATAGGTCATGTGACTGGAGGCTCAACCGTTTGCCATATGTAAACCCACGCGCGTTGGAATTGTGGTCACATGTGAAACTAGGGCTGGGCTCCATTTGTAATACCAACTCCTGCACATATAATATGGTAATGGTCATATGTATAAACAATAGAACCACGGGTCGGAGCTAAGCCCCGGCCTGACCCCCCGCCATATGTAACATTACTTTAATTCAAATATATTTTAACACATATAGTTAACAAGGAACAACATGTGGCCCATTGGCAGGGCGGACTTTGCAAAGGCTTTGACTAGTGGGGAGGTCTGGGGTTTGAATCCCATGGACTCCATATAGTTTTGAACCAATAACCAATATAATGGTGCCACGTGGCAGCCCATGACTGGGCCACGTGGCACCCAACCACAAACCAAAAACTGCCATGTGTCTAAACATGATTCATCCAACTATCAACCAATCCAAAACTGCCATGTCACCTGTACAGTCTCTGCCACGTCAGCCTATACGGACTGCTCAGTCAGTGTCCCTTTTTTTTACCTGTTTGACGATTCGAACAGATCGTGATATATCTCGCTCCCGACGTCCATTTGAACCCAAACGAGTTGCGTTGGGTTCGCAACGACGAGGCCTATGCTCTCATTCGATTTGAAGCAATTCCAAGCACTTTTTTGAGCAAAATTTGATCCCCTGATCAAGGTTGTAGGCAAAATTTTAAACAATAGGTACAAGACAACAAAACACATGACACAATACATCTACAAAAGCCTTTTTAAACCTTGACAGAGAAAAGCCCTTTCAAGAACAGAAAGTAATAAAATACGAAGGGGAAATTAAAGATCGCTGAGAAACCAGACCTTCAAGAGGAAAGAGCATTAGAAAAAAAAAACACAAAAACCCTAGCAGTCTCTGCCATAGTCAGAAAAAAAACATAACCTAAACCAACATGCAAAGCCGAAAGAATTCGACCAGATGATTCTTCCTCCATAGAAAATTGCCATTAAAGGGAAAAGAAAACACAAATTAAAGGAAAAATCTTCAAGATGCCATACCTTCAAGTGTGGGGGTGAGTTTGTTGGGCTGAGATAAGATAGGTGCACACTGTCAGAGGGTTGTTCTATTTATCAGAGTAAAGGAGCATAGTTAGTGGTAATTTGTAAGCATGCAACAACAGACTCAAGCCATCCTTAGAGGGAAAATCGTAACCACTTGACGCCTCACAGTCAACCAGACATAAATTCACCATACCACAAGGGGAAAACGACGCATTAAGGTAGTAGCTGGAAGGTAAGATCTGAGGCAAAAAGGCATGGTAAAAAGAATTTCTGGTAAAATTCCATGGTAACAAAATGTGGTCAAAAACCTGGTCATAAGTTGGGGTAAAAACAACCATTACGTGGATACGATTTGTTGAGGAAGGATTATACATCCATTTCACAAAACATTTCCGCAGAAGTAATACAATGAATACACCAATGCGATTTTGCCAAGGGATGTCCATACAACCATGTCATATAACAATCACAGAGTTATTTTAATTCAGCCTTGCATATAAACAATTTTTCAGAGTTATTAATAATACTACCTTCACATAAAAACCATTTACAGAAGTAACTTCAACGGAAACCCAAATACGATTGTAGAGGAAATGCCCATACGACCATTATATAAAACAATCGCAGGGTTATTTAATTTAGACTTTGCATAAAACAATTTTGCAGAGTTATTTATTAATACAGTCTTCTCATAAAACCATTGCAGAAGTAATTTCAATGAAAACACGAATACGATTTGTGGAGGAAATATTTTTACATCTGCTACACAATTATGATCGCCGAAGTAATAAAAACTAGTCAATCCAACAAGAACCAACATAGATTGAAGTTAAATATTTTTCATCTCAGAATACCAATATAAAAATGCTCACAACAGTAAGAGAAAGCCAGGGCCCTAAGGATAACTCATTGAAAGGATCACAGGGATTCTATCAGTCGAGGCGTCGAAAATAAACAACAAGGAAGCAAGGTAATCCTAATGCCAAGGTCGTACTAAAGGATGCAAGTCAAACAATCAGGCAAGGAAATCCACAGAGGTAGACGGCTAAAAGGTTCGCCTTCGCTTCATCATCCTTGCATAGAAAAGAAGGGCCTTGAGATCCATAGGTCATTTAACGCTAAGGCAACGACCGTAGATCAGGCTCCTGGCCGATTGCTTAGGCGAGGACTGACGAGTTAGGGACAAAGACTAAACAACCTCAGGGTCACAATCAACACCACAGGGTAGTCACGACATGCGGGAAAACGAAGGCCAGGGTAGTCAACAACCATCTCGCTAAGCTAAGGAAGGTTCCAGTCACCAATTAAAAAAAATCATTTTACCTTTCCATTAATAAGCAGATCTAAGCATAAGTCCTAATACATTCTACCATACAAAAATGAAGAGAACGTATCGTTGCCTATTCGCCCGCTCCGAATGACTTCTCACGCACTCCGTGCAGCTCCCGTTTGTCAACCGTCAAGACTTCACCGGTACCTCCCATCCAACATTAGGGGTACTCTTCTTCCCCCTTAGCCCCCCAAGCCGTAAAGGGGCCACACACACTATCCAGAGGTTTCGTCTAGCTCCCAGCTCGACTCGCAAGGTCGAGCTAGCACTCCTCTCCGAGCTGGATATCCTAACTCCCACATGTAAATCAGTCAAGTAGATATTTCTGCAGTGTAACGTTACGCAAACAGAAGATCCTCTTTCCTCCTTCTCCTCCCTTTCTTTTATAGAGTTTCAAACTTCCCTTCTTTCCTAAAATCTCATTTAATTAAAGTTTTTAAAATAAATTCCCAAAAATTCCTCTCCGTACAAGTGTCCCTCATCCCCTACAATCCTCCATGAATTAATTTCTTTAATTAAGTAATTATCTTTATTTCCCTCACCCACCTAGAGTTACTCCTAGAATCACTCCTAGGTGTCCCCAAATTCCCTTACAGGTTTTAAAGGCTTTCCCTATTATGAAGTTGTTAATTCAGTTTAAAATTAGAAGGCTCTTAAATGCAGATTATTTACTAAGTTGACTTCCCGCTTTTTCCCTTAAGTTCCCCTTTTTCCTTTTTTATGTTACCTCTTTTCCCTAGTTTCCTATTTTTTTATTTTCCCTCTTTCCCCTTTTACATAGAACTCAAAAAGGCAAGTGTGGAATTTAACCCCTTTTCCCTTTTATCATTAATTTAGTATCTTTTTAAATTATCAAAAGATAAAATAATTAATTCCCTCTTTACATTTTATATCCACAGATTTTATTTCTTAAGAATAATTTAATTTCTTACTCCCTTCATGTTACAAAATTTTATGAAGACCATAATTATTACTTAAGTGGTTTTTATTTTATTTTATCTATTTCTTTATTTTAATTATTATTTTTTTTTAAAGGTAGACAAAATTTTACCCCTAGTGAAATTTTAGACTTAGAACTTAGATTTTGTACTGGGCGACATTTAATTAGGGAAATTGTTTCAAAATTTCTTAACATGTTATTTGTCTTAGGGCCATCTAGGTTCATCCCTCTATCATCATCAACATGACGTGCCCTTCAGGACGTGCTAGGTTCTCCAAGGGTACCACTCGCCTCATCTGTTCCCTTGTGTGATGTGCCCTTTAGGACGCACTACGTGCTCCAAGCGTGCCACTCGCCACTCTCCAGTTTTCTTCCACGACGTGCCCTTCAGGATGCACCACGTGCTCCAAGGGTGCCACTCGTCTCTTGACTAATTTGGTAGACATCAATATCCCCTGGAGTCAACACTCCGCCAGGTGAACTTGTGGGAGACTAAGGGCTTCTAAGGAATAAGGCCCCAGCCTTATTAAGTTCCCCTTAGAATCATCGTGAGTGACTGTCGCAGTCTGCCCTCACATCATCATGGGTCCTCTCAAACTAGGTAATTGTTAACCTACATTTCGAGCCACGACAAAAGTGCTAGTAGGCTATGGCAAGGATGTTATCCACACCTCTCCCTCAACATCTCTGGTAGTCGTGTGTGACCCCTTTACTCCATATGTGAGTCTGGTCGGAAAGCTATCGTCAGCCTGCATCATCAACAAATCATGTCAGAACATATCCATATCATATCACCCAATTAGATGCACTAATATCACAGTAAAACAATCAAATCCCAATGACACACTCCCTAACTCGATCCAGAGTCCAAGGGGTTCTGTTAATGCCTCTGCATCCTCGAGGTCCAAAAATCTACACACTCAGTAATATCGAGTCAATAGCACCTGTCTATGTCAATGTAGTAAAACAACATGTCATCAACCCATAACGCATCATAATCAAAATCAAAAGTTTTAGTGGCATAAAATCCGGATCACTTCGAGCAAGTGTCCTCAAAGAATAAATTCGCTTAGTGCGCCAGAGCGGGATGTTACATACACCCGCTCTTGGTCTAAACTTCGTCCCGAAGTTTCACAGTATAATGCCAAAATAAAGTATATCACAGTATCATATGTCTATCTATCAAACAAAAATGGAAACTTTTGGCGCATATCATATGCGTCCTCCCAGGTCGCCGAGTGCAAACTATAATTGTCCCACTGGACCTTGACATGATCTACCATTCGACGTCGTAGCTATCAAACGTGATGATCCAAGATGTGGACCGACTCATCTGTGAGCGCCCTCTCATCCGATACCTGCAAGGAACTTATGTCAATAACATGTGTAGGATCACTAATATAATGTCTCAAAACAGATACATGAAAAACATCGTGCATATGCCTCAAGGAATCAGGCAAGGCTAGTCGATAGGCCACGGGCCCCTTTCTGTCCACAATCTTGAAGGTTCCCACGAACCTAGGAGAGAGTTTAGCTCCCTTTCCAAACTTGATCGAAATCTTATGCAGTTTAACCCGCAAGAAGACTCGATTGCCGACCTCGTAACTACGGTCGACACAGTGTGCATTAACATAACTCTTCTGTTGATCTTGCGCTTCTTTAATCCTTTGTCTTATTGTTTGCATTTTCTCATCCATTTCTTGGATCGCTTCTGGTCCCACCAGGACCCTATCATCAAGCTGATCCCAACTCAAAGTCGTCCAACACGGTCACCCGTAAAGAAACTTGAAAGGCACCATCTTAATGGTGCTCTGTTAACTGTCATTGTAAGCGAACTCCACTAGTGGCAAGAATTCTTCCCAATGCTTTTGTTGGTCCATCACGTACATGCACAACATGTCCTCCAAGGTTTGGTTAGTTCATTTGGTCTACTCGTTAATCTCTAGGTGATACGCAGTACTAAAGTTAAGTTGGGTTCCCAAGGCCTCTTGGAAACTCATCCAAAATCATCCAGTAAACACCGATCCTCAATCGGATATAATCCTCTTAGGCATGCCATGTAGCCTCACAATCTCACTGATGAAAACTCTAGCTATGTTAGGTGCCTGATACGTTGTACACACAGGAATAAAGTGAGCACTCTTCGTCAGAGTGTCTACTACTACGAAAATCAAGTAATGTTTCCTTGCCGTCAGTGGAAATCCAACAATAAAATCCATTGAACTAACCTCCCATTTTGATTCCAGAATGGTATGTGGTTGTAGTAATCCTACTGGGTGTCTATGTTCAACCTTTACCTGTTGACATTCTAGACATCTGACCACATAGTTGGCTATGTCGGCCTTCATTCCCTTCTATAAGAATAAGAGTTTAAGGTCTGCCCTCATCTTCGTGACTCCCGGATGAGCCATGTATATTGCTCTATGAGCCTCGCTTAGCATCAACATCCTGAATTCATCATTTGGAGGCACACAGATCCGACTTTTAAACCTCAATAAGCCATCGCTATCGAAAGAAAATCCCTCAAATCATGGTACCATCATTGTGTTTTGTCTGATAAAACCCTCGACCTCTTTGTACCAGTCATCATCATGCTGTAAAGTTAGAATATTTTCACGTAGATTGGTTTGATAAGGCAACATCGAAAATATGTGTGGTCTCTGACTCAATGCATCCACCACTCAGTTCATTGTTCCTTTTATGTAAGTAATCTCGAAGTCGTACTCGCTAAGCAATTCCGACCAATGCCGTTGTTGCGCGTTCAGGTCACTTTGTGTAAATATGTGTTGTAGTCCACAATGGTCAGTCTTTAGTTCAAATTTTTGTCCAACAAGGTAGTGTCTCCATACCTTCAAGGCATATACGATGGCTAATAACTCCAAATCATGCGTTGCGTAATTCTCCTCATGCCTTCTCAGTTTCCTCGAAATGTAAGCGATCACTCATCCATCTTGCATCAAGACTCTGCCTAAGCCTTCCTTGGATGTGTCTGTGCATACCAAGAAGTCCGCATCCATGTCAGGGACCTTTAGTATTGGTGTTGTTGTCAACAACTCCTTAAGCCTCCGAAATGCTTCCGCACATTTCTCGGTCCAAACAAACTTCTTGTTTTTCTTTTGCAATTCCATGATCGGATTTTCTATCTTCGAAAATCCCTCAACGAACCATTGATAGTATCATGCTAAACCCATGAAGCTACACACTTCTGGGACATTTGTAGGCGCAGGCCATTCCATAATAGCCTCGACCTTGGTTGGATCCACGACGATGCCTTCGCCGGAGATGACATGCCCTAAGTAGTGAATCTTTGATTGGTAAAAAGAGCATTTGGACAACTTCCCATACAATTTGTGCTCACGCAGACACTGTAGTACCAAGCATAAGTGCTCGGCATGCTCCTCCGTCATCCGAGAGTAAATCAAAACATCGTCAATGAATACTTGGACGAACTTGTCCGAGTACTCGCGGAACACCCCATTCATCAAACTCATAAATACCCCTGGGGCATTTGTCAGTCCAAATGGTAAAACAATAAACTCATAATGTCCAAACCTTGTCTTAAAGTCGGTCTTAGGGACGTCATCCTCCTTGATCTGCAACTGGTGATACCCTGACCGCAAATCGATCTTGGAGAACATCGTCACACCCTTCAATTGATCAAACAGATCATCAATTCTTGACAATGGATATTGATTCTTGATCATAGCCTTGTTCAGTTGATGGTAGTCAATGAAAAGCCTCCACGATTTGTCCTTCTTTCGTATGAAAATAACAGGTGCACCCCACGGTGACACACTAGTACGTATCAGTCCCAGGTCCAGCAACTCCTTCAGTTGCATTTTCAACTCTTGTAAATCTGGGGTCGACATCTGATAAGGCGTTCTTTCTATCGGTTCAGTCCTCGGCTTCAGGTCTATGATAAACTCCAACTCCCTCTCTGGTGGCATCCTAGGTAACTCCTCTAGAAATACGTTCGCAAACTCTTTCACCACTGGAAGGTGTTCGAGACCTTCCGCTACTCCCTTCTCGTTTAACACAAGGATCGCATAAAGCTTGCACCCCTTGCGCATGCTCTTTCGAAGTAGCAAGGAAGAGATGAACCTCAGGGAAACTCCCTGGTTCCATCTTACAATCACAAGTCTCTGACCCTCGTCATCGACCAAGCTCAACCGTTTTGTCTTACAGTTGAGTATCGCCTCATGCGATTCCAACCAATCCATACCAATCACGACATCATAAGATCCTAGGATCGTGACGTATAGGTTGGCCCTAGAGACAAACTCTTCCAGGTTAAGGACACAGCCCATAACCTTTCCTCCAACCTTTTATTTGGCTCCCGAAGCCATCTCTACGAATCTAAACTTGTCCTGTTCAACTGCCTTTACCTTAATCCTTTTTAGCGCTGCACCAGAAATGAAACTCTCGGTAGCACCGGGATCTATCAAAATACTAAGGGTCTAGTCAGCGATGGTACCTGTCATCTCAAGAACAGTCGACTGGTGCTCTTCCTGGTGGTTATTCAACGCTTCATGAATCTGATGGGCCTTGCTCATATCTCCCACAATAGTGGGTCCGGCTGATCCGGATGCTCTAGTCCTCTCCACAGGGCAGTCGCGCTGGTAGTGTGGCTCCCCACATGTCCAACACCCCTTCTTAGGCCTAGTAGTCCTGGTACCCGAAGTGGAAGATGATGAGCCACCGGCCTGGAATCCTTGTCTGTTCTACTGAACAGGCCTAAACTGCTGTTGCTACAGGTGACGCTGCTGCTGATGTTGTGGTCCCCGATAAGGTGTCCACTGCTGAGGCATCGGTCACCGGGGTGTAGTGAAAGTGGATCCCCTCTGGAAGCCATGATATCCTAGCGTATGTCTGGCTGGTGTCTGATGCTGTTGTGCTCCCGATGACACCTGCCTTGCTGGTCTCGCTGGAGTCCTGGTCTAACCCCCACTGATAAGCTCCTCCTCTGCTATGAGGGCCTTCTAAATGACATCATGCAAGGTTTGAGGCATCAGAATCCTGACCTTTGCAAGTATGTTGTCGTTAAGGCCGAACACAAACCTGTTGACCTTAAGTTTCTCAGTGTTAAGGTGCAGAGCATACTGGAGCAGCTCCATAAAATGGGCCTCATACTCAGGCACCATACAACCTCCTTGGCGTAAGGCATTGAACTCATTGAGCTAACTCTCAATGAATTTCTATGAAAGGTACCTCTTCTGAAACCGTTCCTCGAACAGTTCCCATGACACGTCTTCGACGACCAAGTTCAGTTGTGGTAGGAGTGTCTTCCACCATAGAAGAGCGCTCCCCTTCAGTTGAAAGACCACCATGCGAACCTTCATGTTGGAGGTATAATCCCGAAGTGCGAAGCATATTGCCATGTTCTCCAACCATGCCTCGGCGGCTGCGCCGTCTGGGGCACCAAAGAACTTGGGAAATTTGACCTTCTTGAGTTCATGGTGAACGCTACTAGTACTGATCGGAGCGCGCTGTGGAACCTCAACAGGTGTCGGTGCCCTGGCCTCATCTCTGTCCAAATGGCTGATCAGAGCCTCGGACATGCGCTAAAAATATCTCATCATTCCGACTACATCGCCAACTGCTATCTGCTCTTGTTCGAGAACCTACTCGTCTCCCTGGGGGTTAGACCCCTCAGGTGTGGATGCTACTGGAGGCGTCGCGACTCCTCCCCTAGCACCCCATCGTCTACCTCCGCGACATCCTCTAACCATGATTACCTACACACACACAAGTGAACTCGATCAGTAATAGTATAATCAATCATATCAATGAAATTCGTAGCGACCCCAAGTCGCGGGTTGAACCGGCTCTGATACCAAATGTAACGACCCTACTGTTTAGTTACGACAACAAACCTCTCATAACAAGTGCAATTTTTTTTTTTTGTGTGTGAGTGTGTACATGGGTAATAAAGACATTATACTCAATGTCACCATGGGATGACAAACATGACACGTGCAACTCACGTGACAACAACATAATGACCTAAGAAGCGCATCGGTAACTGGAAGCAATGGATGACAATCACTGACAAAATAAGAATGACTACCCGCCCGTCCTACCCTGCAATGGTTAGGACCTCCAGGACACATAAGCAATGCTCAAGCCTAGGTTCTCATCGATTTTGACCATTTAAGGTCTCAGGGATAGCGACTGTTCTAAGGAACAAGGAGGTGTCTACATTCCCCCCCGACACAATCAACCACGCTGAATGAGCTAACAACAACATCAACGATCAACTAAAATTCATTCCATCAACCCTAAAATCAATTAACCATGGGTGAGAGTAATCATTACTGTTAACAATCATTCATAAACTTTAATTAACTATGCATTTAAAATCTAGTTTTAAATCAATCCATCATCATCAATATTTATTAGCACGTTAGAACAAAATTTAAATCAATCATTCTATCTACAAGGCCAAATAGTTATTTTGGTTTTCTTCTAACTCTTTAATTTTGTAAGTGAGATTAAGTTTTTCTAGATTAATGACCTCTTTTTGAGTTGACTAGTTCTTTTCTTGATTTTTTTTTTCCATTTCATGTAATCTAATCTTAATTTATGCAACTTAATCTCCAATCCTATTATTTTATTGTCTATGTATTTTTTTTTTATGTTATCTTCAAAATATCTAAACTTATGGTCAAACACTACAATGTCTCTAACTCTACTTGAAGTTTGACTTCTCTCCTCTACCTTTATCTAAGTAAAGCTATATATACCCAAAAACAATATTCTACTGAATAATCCTTTATATGCTAAATCATGCTTATTAACACTATAAAATTGATTTAAGTAAGCAAAACATTGTATAGGCTCTCGAAATGTCATTGGTTTACCTAACACACAAATGGAATAAAGAGTACATGTTCAAGAAGAGTGAACAATGTAGAAGAAAAGCGCAGAAACCCTATCGGCATAATAAAATTTAAGCACAAAAATATATGCCTGCCAATAACAGCCTACAGTCAAAACACAGTAGAAAATTGCAGAAACCCTAACAGAAACAAAAATAAAAGGACATACGCCTACAAGAGCCGAGAAATTAAATATCATAAGAAACTCTTCAAGGCATTAGTTTAAAGCACAAAATATATTAGACCCCAGACATTCCTATATTGAACACCAAAGGCCATTATACATTTAAACTTCAAACAGAAGAGAAAAAGACTCTAGATTGTCAAAACTTTAAGCCGTTGCTAAGAACAGACTGTTTACAACAATGATAAAAACATAGGACCTGTAGCAAGGTTGCAGGCAAATTTTTAAACAATAGGTACAAGACAACAAAACACATGACGCAATACATCTACAAAATCCTTCTAAAACCTTGACAGAGAAAAGCCCGTTCAAGAACATAAAGTAATAAAATACGAAGGGAAAATTAAAGATCGTTGAGAAACCAGACCTTCAAGAGGAAAGAGCATTAGAAAAAAAAACACAAAAACCCTAGCAGTCTCTGCCATAGTTAGAAGAAAAACATAACCTAAACCAACATGCAGAGCCGAAAGAATTCAACCAGATGATTCTTCCTCCATAGAAAACTGCCATTAAAGGGAAAAGAAAACACAAATTAAAGGAAAACTCTTCAAGATGCCACACCTTCAAGTGTGGGGGTGAGTTTGTTGGGCTGAGATAAGATAGGTGCACACTGTCAGAGGGTTGTTCTATTTATCAGAGTAAAGGAGCATAGTTAGTGGTAATCTGTAACCATGCAACAACAGAATCACATCATCGTTAGAGGGAAAATCGTAACCACTTGTTACCGCACAGTCAACCAGACATCAATTCACCATACCACAAGGGAAAAACAACGCCTTAAGGCAGTAGTTGGAAGGTAATATCTGAGGTAAAAAGGCATGGTAAAAAGATTTTCTGGTAAAATTTCATGGTAACAAAACGTGGTCAAAAACGTGGTCATAAGTCGGGGTAAAAACAACCATTAAGTGGATATGATTTGTTGATGAAGGATTATACATCCATTTCACAAAACATTTCCGCAGAAGTAATACATCGGATACACCAATGTGATTTTTCCAATGGATGTCCATACAACCATGTCATATAACAATCACAGAGTTATTTTAATTCAGCCTTGCATATAAACAATTTTGCAGAGTTATTAATAATACAGCCTTCACATAAAAACCATTTGCAGAAGTGACTTCAACGGAAACCCAAATACGATTGTAGAGGAAATGACAATACAACCATTATATAAAACAATTGCAGGGTTATTTAATTCAGCCTTTGCATAAAACAATTTTGCAGAGTTATTTGTTAATACAGTCTTCTCATAAAACCATTGCAGAAGTAATTACAACAAAAACACGAATACGATTTGCGGAGGAAATATTTTTACATCTTCTACACAATTATAATCGCCGAAGTAATAAAAACTAGTCAATCCAGCAAGAACCAACACAGATTGAAGTTAAATATTTTTCATCTCAGAATACCAATATAAAAATGCTAACAATAGTAAGAGAAAGCCAGGGCCCTAAGGATAACTCATCGAAAGGATCACAGGGATTCTATTAGTTGAGGTGAAAAAAATAAACAATGAAGCAAGGTAATCCCAATGCCAAGGCTGTACTGAAGGATGCAAGTCAAACAATCAGGAAAGGAAATCCATAGAGGTAGATGGCTAAAAGGTTCTCCTTCGCTTCATCATCCTCACACTGAAAAGTAGGGCGTTGAGATCCATAGGTATTTTAACACTAAGGCGACTACTGTAGATCAGGCTCCTGGCCGATTGCTTAGGTGAGGACTGATGATCTAGGGACGAAGACTAAACAACCTCAGGGATACAATCAACACCATAGGGCGGTCATAACATGCAGGAAAATGAAGGCTAGGGTAGTCAACAACCATCTAGCTAAGCTAAGGAAGGTTCCAGTCACCAATTAAAAAAACATCATTTTACCTTTCCATTAATAAGCAGATCTAAGAATAAGTTTTAATACATTCTACCATACTAAAATGAAGAGAGCGTACCGTTGCCTATTCGCCCACTCCGAATGACTTCCCGCGTGCTCCATGCAGCTCCCGCTCGTCGACCATCGAGACTTCACTGGTACCTCTCAGCCAACACTAGGTGTACTCTTCTTCCCCCTTAGCCCCCCGAGTCACAAAGGGGGCTCCAGAGGTTTTGTCTAGCTCCCAGCTCGCCTCACAAGGTCAAGCTAGCACTCCTCTCCAGGCTGGGTATCCCAACTCCCATAAGTAAATCAGTCAAGTAGATATTTTTTTAGCGTAACGTTACACAAACAGAAGATCCTCTTTCCTCCTTCTCCTTCCTTTCTTTTATAGAGTTTTGAACTTCCCTTCTTTCCTAAAATCTCATTTAATTAAATTTTTTAAAATAAATTCCCAAAAATTCCTCTCCGTACAAGTGTCCCTCATCCCCTACAATCCTTCATGAATTAATTTCTTTAATTAAGTAATTATTTTTATTTCCCTCACCCACCTAGAGTTACTCCTAGAATCACTCCTAGGTGTCCCCAAATTCCCTTATAGGTTTTAAAGGCTTTCCCTATTATGAAGTTGCTAATTCAGTTTAAAATTAGAAGGCTCTTAAATGTAGATTCTTTACTAAGTTGACTTCCCGCTTTTTCCCTTAAGTTCCCCTTTTTCCTTTTTTATGTTACCTCTTTTCCCTAGTTTCCTATTTTTTGATTTTCCCTCTTTCCCCTTTTACTTAGAACTCAAAAAGGCAGGTGTGGAATTTAACCCCTTTTCCCTTTTATCATTAATTTAGTATCTTCTTAAATTATCAAAAGATAAAATAATTAATTCCCCCTTTACATTTTATATCCACATATTTTATTTCTTAAGAATAATTTAATTTCTTACTCCCTTCATGTTACAATTTTATGAAGACCATAATTATTACTTAAGTGGTTTTTATTTTAAATTTTATTATTTTATTTTATTTTATCTATTTTTTTTTTTAATTATTAATTTTTTTTAAAGGTAGACAAAATTTTACCCCTAGCAAAATTTTAGATTTAGAACTTAGATTTTGTACTAGGTGACATTTAATTAGGGAAATTGTTTCAAAACTTCTTAACATGTTATTTGTCTTAGGGCCATCTATGTTCATCCCTCTATCATCATCAACACGACGTGCCCTTCAGGACGCACTAGGTGCTCCAAGGGTACCACTCGCCTCATTTGTTCCCTTGTGTGATGTGCCCTTCAGGATGGACTACGTGCTCCAAGGGTGCCACTCGCCACTCTCCATTTTTATTGCGTGACGTGCCCTTCAGGATGCACCACATGCTCCAAGGGTGCCACTCGCCTCTTGACTGATTTGGTAGACATCAATAACCCCTAGAGTCAACACTCCACCAGGTGAACTTGTGGGAGACTAAGGGATTCTAAGGAATAAGGCCCGTGCCTTATTGCGTGCCCCTTAGAATCATCGTGAGTGACTATCACAGTCTTCCCTCATGGCATTGTGGGTCCTCTCAAACTAGGTAATCGTTAACCTACAGTTCGATCCACGACGACAGTGCTAGTAGGCTGTGGCAGGGTTGTTGTCCACACCTCTCCCTCAACATCTCTAGTAGTCGTGTGTGACCCCTTTACTCCATATGTGAGTCTGGTCGACAAGCTATTGTTAGCCTGCATCATCAAAAAATCATGTCAAAACATATCCATATCATATCACCCAGTCAGATGCACTAATATCACAGTAAAACAATCAAATCTCAATGACACACTCCCTGACTCGATCCAGAGTCCAAGGGGTTCTGTCGATGCCTCTGCATCCTCGAGGTCCAAAAATCTACACACTCAGTAATATCAAGTCAATAACACCTGCCTATGTCAATGTAGTAAAACAACATGTCATCAACCCATAACGCATCATAATCAAAATCAAAAGTTTTAGTGGCATAAAATCTGGATCACTTACGAGCAAGTGTCCTCAAAGAATAAGTTCGCTCAGTGCGCCAGAGCGGGATGTTACAATAATTCTTGCTTTGAGAGTCCATCCGCTTCCTTGTTGAATTCACGAAAGATGTGAAAGAATTGAATAACCGAAAACTTTCTTCTCAACAGTCTAATTCTTTGTTTACATCCTTCTAAGGAGCTCACCCACAATTCACTTTTATGATTTAACCAATCTATGATTACCTTAGAATCGCCCAGTATCTGAAGCTTGTGGATAGACAATAGATTTGATACATAGAGAGTAGCCCAAGCACCCATTAACTCGGCCTTTGTATTAGTTCCCTTTGCACAATTCAAATGCCATTTATAAACTGTAGAAGTTGATAGTTTAATGATACCACCAACATCGCTGAATAAGACATTAATCTGGGTTGCTCCATCAAAACATGCCATTGGAAACTCTAGTGGGATGTCAAGCTTGTTAATACGAAGAGAGGAAGTTATAAGTTTATCCATAGGTTGTTGAAGAGCGCCAAGCATTTTGATGACAACTAAGTGAGATGAAGGTGTTGGAAGATTGGTTGTTGTCATTGATGTCAACCCTAGTCATGGGTTTTGGACCGCAAGATTGATAAAGGTATTTGGGCATGAAGGACAATGTACATGCATATAAAACACCCATGAATGGATAGTATACATCATTTTGTTTCTGGTGGTATGTGGCACGTCATGTGGATCCTCATGGTTGAGGAGAAATAAATTTTTGAAGATGACAAAGTGAATTAAAGAAGGAAGTACATGTAGGCCCTGGAGATAATTAAAGAAAAAAATTACAAAATAAGAAAGTGTTAGGTCGGCCCTAATGTTAAAAGAAAGTGACACAAATGGTATAAATAAACATCATTATACATTCATTTGATACAAGTAGAATTTCATAGAAAATAAAAAGAAAAGAAGGCCGGATTTCAAGGGAGGATGAAGTCTTTTGGTGATGTGTTCTAAGGTATGTTATTTTCAGGTCATCTTACCATTTTTGCTATAACTTTTTTTCTAGAACGATTCAGATGGTGAAATCAATATGGTATTGCGAAGACATATCAAGGTACCTCTGGTAAAAATTTCATCTATTGATTCGCTATAATTATGGAGATACACTTTGTGGAAGATAGGGTTTGTGACCAGTCTTGAAGCTAGTCAATAAACATGTGTTATGGGTAACACAGTCATAACTTCTTCATACAGAATCCAAATGAAGTGGGACCACATCCATTGGAAATAATACAGACTTTAGTTTCTTGTGTGCAAGTTTTAGAATCGGATGTTAAATATTGAGTGCGAGGAATGCTATACAAGTTGGGTCCTCTGAATAGACCAGAATTGAATAAAGTCTACCATTCTTTCTATAACCTCTTTTTGGGGAGGATTCAAGGAGTGAAAATTGGAGGAGTTTCAGAGAATACATTGAGTAATATTATCTACAGGATCAGAGTACTCCAAGAATT
>ML779278.1:1158471-1176051 GCA_009831015.1 Picea engelmannii | reverse complement strand
AGTAGAAATGATTCAACAAGAATATGAGAATCTTAAAAAATTGAAGCATGTTGAGATTGAAAATAGCAAGCTCAAAGACACGCGTAGAAAACTAAGAAGTGAATTGGGTAGTTATGAAAATACAGTTGTAAGCTTAAAGAAACAATTAGAATACTTCTAGAAACTAAGAGAAGAAACCATTTCCTAGAAAACTCTACTCAAAGAAGCAAGAAGAAAAGCAGAAGCAAAGAAGGTCCAAATGATAACGAAAGAAGAAGATTGTGAGAAACTTGAACAAGAAGTTGTCTCATTGAGGAAGAGCTTAATAAACTCTTAAGTGCCAAAAGAATTAACACATCTTGGATGCATGGGTGAAACTTCATACAAAGAATATGCAAATACCAACAAGAATGTTGAAGAAAGAGCTACACAGACAGTTGATGAGAAGTGGACCAGGATACCATAAAGAAGTAATGATTACAAAATAGATGAACATCTAAGAAGACCTCCTACCTTCAGTAATCAAAGAAGCTTCAATCAGTATGAAGGAAACTACAGAAGAATAGATCATGAACCCATATGGACTACATCACAAAGAAGCCCACTTACTCCAAGGTATCAAAATTTCTTTCTTGGTCATTGTTATACTTGCAAATTTTTGGGCAAAAGGCAATTAATTACAAAACCAATGAAAGGAACACATATGCAAGAAACATGAATGGTGTAAATAGAAGATATGGAAATAATCATGGATTTGTCAACAAAAGTTATAATTCATTTTCCCCATTGATAGAAAAAATTATTGCATGCTACAAATGTAATTATCTTGGTCACAAAGCACGAGATTGCAGATATATGAATGAAGATGTCCCTATGCTAACCACAGTATGGAGAAGGAAAGAGATTCCAAACAATGAAGATTGTCGAATAGCATTGACTGCTGAAGAATGTAAAGAAGAATATGAATGGTACATAGACAGTGGATGTTCTTCACACATGACTGGGGATCAATACAAATTCATCAGCTTGAAGAGAAAGGGTGGCAATGTTGCCTTTGGAGATGACTCACCTGCCAAAATACTTGGAGAAGGTGTAGTAGAGCTTGGAAGAAAAAATGTAAAAGCAAAGAATGTTCTATTGGTTGAAGACTTGAATCATAACCTACTCAGTGTTAGTAAAATTTGTGATCAAGGATACACTCTTACGTTTGATTCCCGAAAATGTAAAATCAAAGAAAATAACTCAGGAAGATTGGTTGCAACTGAAACAAGAAGACCGAACAACATACACATCCTAGACATGAAGAAGAGAGAGAATACATAAGCCACACAAAAGGATTCTAAGGAAGAAAAAGTCCCAAATACCAAAAAAAAGGATGAATTATTATTGAGTGCCACATGTTCAGGGGGAGCAACCCCAAAGAAGAGAGTTACATTTTTCCATTAAACTCAGGGGGAGCAGCCCTAACCTTTGCCAATGATGTCAAAGGGGGAGATAAATTGGGATCATGATGATAGGGGGAGCATGAGTGTTGTCATCAATGACAAAGGGGGAGATTGTTGGAAGATTGGTTGTTGTCATTGATGTCAACCCTAGTCATGGGTTTTGGACCGCAAGATTGATAAAGGTATTTGGACATGAAGGACAATGCACATGCATATAAAACACCCATGAATGGATAGTATACATCATGTTGTTTCCAGTGGTATGTGGCATGTCATGTGGATCCTCATGGTTGAGGATAAATGAATTTTTTAAGATGACAAAGTGAATTGAAGAAGGAAGTACATGTAGGCCCTGAAGATAATTAAAGAAAAGAATTACAAAATAAGAAAGTGTCAGGTCGGCCCTAATGTTAAAATAAAGTGTCATAAATGGTATAAATAAACATCATTATACATTCATTTTATACAAGTCGAATTTCAGAGGAAATAAGAAGAAAAAAAGGCCGGATTTCAAGGGAGGATGAAGTATTTTGGTGATGTGTTCTAAGGTATGTTATTTTCAAGTCATATTACCATTTTTGCTATAAATTTTTTTTTAGAATGATTCAGATGGTGAAATCGATATGGTATTGAGAAGACATATCAAGGTACCTTTGGTAAAAATTTCATCTCTTGATTCGCTATAATTATGGAGATACACTCTATGGAAGATAGGGTTTGTGACCAATCCTGAAGCTAGTCAATAAACATGTGTTCTGGGTAAAACAATAATAAATTCTTCATACAGAATCCAAATGAAGTGGGACCACTTCCATTGGAAAGCGCAAGGACTGTAGTTTCTTGTGTGCGAGTTTCAGAATCAGATGTTGAATATTGAGCGTGGGGCATGTTGTACAAGTTGGGTCTTCTGAATAGACCAGAATTGAATAAAGTCTACCATTCTTTCTATAACCTCTTTTTGGGGAGGATTCAAGGAGTGAAAATTGGAAGAGTTTCAGAGAATACATTGAGTAATATTATCTATAGGATCAGAGTACTCCAAGAATTGAAGAATTGCATAAATTGAAGAAGTCTCAGGAAGAATTATCAGGTTTTATGTGATGATTGGTTGATGGTGATGATTTAATGTAAAGTTTTATTATCTCTCATATATTATTGGGTGGAAGGAAGGGAAAAGGATGGAGAGTTCAAATCTCTCTTGATATTGGAGGATTGTATCTTCCTCTTGGAGGTTTATCCCTCCCTCTACATTTGAAAGTGATTACTTCCCTTGAACAAAAACTATTGATTATTTCTCATATATTGTGCATGGTGTATTGTGGTGTATTGGTGTAACTCTTATACTATTGTTCATTGCTCATTTGATATAATTGAATGGTTTAATTATAATTTGAAAAATGTTTTTAAATTGTACTTGATACTAATTCACCCCCCTCTCAGTATCAACAGAAGGCACCTTTCCTTCAAAAATCGCAATGTTCTTTTCAGGCCAAATATACCAGCATGTGAGAGCAACAAGACTGGTTGGGTTAGTCTTATTTTTAGTCCAGTTTTGTAAGGAAGTCATCAAGATCAAATCCTTCCCAGTTATGTCTAATATTTTTAATGGATTTGATTTTTTGCCAAATGAGTTTGGTGAAAGCACAATGAATGAACAGATGTTCATTTTCTTCACTCGCTATTTTTCATAAATGGAAACGCCTAGGCCCCATCCATCCTCTATGTTGTAATATTTTCCAGTTCAATATTTTTTCTCCACTGTAAGCCACATGAAAAGCTTGATTTCCAGTTGAATATCCCAATTCCATATACTTTTATGCCAACCTGAAATGTTCTAGAAATTAAGAGTGGAAATTAAGGCCGTGTATACATTCTTTGTGGATAGGTCTCCTGAAGAGTCCCCTTTTGTCCATATAAGTTCATCTTCATTATCGAATAGGGATACTCTCGAAGCTTGTACGGAGCTCTTGAAGCGATCCCACTCCTTTGCCAAGTTGCATGAGAGTTCTAACTCTGAACTGTTCTACCAAGTTGAAAGTAAAGAGTCTTGTTCATGTGGTCTCCAGGCCTGTGCTAGTACCGAAACATGCTTTTGACTTAGAGCATTGATAATTGAATTAGACAGATAGGAGTCTATGCCTAATCCCAAGATTATGTCCCTCCCAATTTCCACATGGTGACCAGTACCAGGCTTCCAACTAAGCCAATTTGTGATCAATAGGATCGCCTTTAAGAGACTGTTCCAAATTTTTTAAGCCGAACTATATTGAAAAGTCTATAATCTAAGCCAATTTTTCACTGTCGAAAATGGGAAGTACTTCTCCTTCAATACTTTTTTCCAAAGTCCTTTTTTAGTTAGTACTCTCCAAAGGGTCGATGCTGCCAACGCTTTATTGAAAGAAAAGATGTTACGAAAGCCCCATCCACTTGAACTTTTTGGATGAGCTAGAGTCTCCCAACGACATAGATGGTAATGATTTGAATCAACATTCACGTTCCAGAGAAAGTTGAAGAGTAATTTCCTTAATCGATGGAGAATGGAATGCGGTATAGATGCAAGTGAAAACCAATAAACTGGTTGGATTTCCAAAACTTCTTTGCATAATGTATACCTTCCACCCAATGACAACCATATATAGCTACAATGATAAATCTTCTTTTCCACTTTATTTATGAGCCATAGCCAGTCTTCCATTTTCTGGATTTCCGCCTTTAAGTAGTACCCAAGATATTTAAAACAAACAGATAGATCAATGAAATTGTACGGGAGTAATAACTTGAAAGGAATAAGTTATGACTCTGAGAGGCCTGAAAAATGCACTGTTGATTTAAACAGGTTCAACTTTAGTCCCGAAACCATACAAAATTTATTAATGAGACTCACGATCAGCTTCCATTCCTACACAGATGCATAAGTGAGCAATAAAACATCATCTACAAATAACAAGTGAATGATTTTTGTAAGTCTGGATACTTTTATTCCAGATAGGGAACCTTCTCTTTGGCTTGTTTTTAATAGCAGACTTAATCTTTCGATCACCAAAATAAAAAGTAATGGTGACAGTGGACATCCCTACCGGAGTCCTCTACCACTTCTGAAGAAATTCGTGGCCTCCTCGTTGAATAGAACTGCAAGTGATGCAGAGCTCACACATGCCATAATCCAGTTTGTCAAGGACACACCAAATACCACTTGGATTAAAATCTGTTGCAAGAAATCCCAATTTACATGGTCATAGGATTTTTGAAGATCTAGCTTTAGGATAAGTGATTTTTGGTTTCTCTTTTTAATGTTGTGTATGCACTCATGTGCAGTACCTATAGCACCGTGTATTTAGCAACCCTCCAAGAAGCCAAATTGTTATGCTGATAATGCCTTTGAGAGTATCGGTTTAATCCGGCTAGCTAATACTTTCGAGATGACTTTCTAAAACAAGGAAATGGCATGTGTATTTCTTATTCCAGGTTGAATTCAAATACTTTTCATGAATGAACAAACAACATATAAAAGTTTTATTTTAATTCAAAAGAATTACTAGAATATAAAGACTTTTCACAAATGAACAAACAATACTTAATAGTTGAATTCAAAAGTTTTTTTTCAAAATAATGAAATGACTCTTTTACAAAACAAGGAAATGATATGAGTATTTCTTATTCCAGGTTGAATATAAATACTTTTCATGAATGAACAAACAACATATAAAAGTTTTATTTTAATTCAAAAGAATTTCTAGAATATGAAAAACTTTTCACAAATGAACAAACAACACCTAATAGTTAAATTCAAAATAATTTTCACAAAATAAGGAAATGAATCTTTTACAAAAACAAGTAAATGATATGAGTATTTGTTAATCCACTTTGAATATAAATACTTTTCACGATTGAACAAACAACATATAAAAAATTTATTTTAATTTAAAAGAATTTCTAAAATATGAATACTTTTCACAAATGAACAAACACCACCTAATAATTGAATTTAAAATAATTTCTACGAAATAAGGAAATGACTTTTTTTAAAAACAAGGAATTGATAAAAATATTTATTATTCCAAGTTGAATATAAAAACTTTTCATGAATGAACAAACAACATATTATTCCAGGTTGAATATAAAAACTTTTTATGAATAAATAAACAACATATAAAAGTTCTATTTTAATTTAAAAGAATTTCTAAAATATGAAGACTCTTCACAAATAAACAAACAATACCTAATAGTTGAATTAAATTTTTTTATAAAAATAAAGAAATGACTCTTTCACAAAATAAGAAAATGATGTAAGTATTTTAAATAAATTTAACAAAATTTCTATAAAATATGAAAATCATATGAGTATTTCATTATCTCATGTTGAAAAAAATACTTTCACAAATAAACAAACAACATTTAAGTTTTTCAAATTTTTTTCAAATTCAAAAGAATATTTACAAAATAAAGAAATGATATGAATATTCTTTATTTTATGTTGAACATGAATATTTTTCATGAATGAAGAAACAACACATAATTTTTTTTGAATTCAATAAAATATCTACAAAATAAAGAAATAATAAACATATTCTTTATCCAACTTTAAATATAAATATTTTTAACCAATGAAAAAACAACAAATAAAAGTATTAATAATTTAAATGGAGCATGGAAATCTATTTAGATGAAGTTGGTGTTATTAATGAATATATATGTGATTGAAAATTCTTTCTAAGTAGTATTATGAAGTCAACAGTGCTGAGTATGTGTAAGTGTCCAATTAGTAATAATATCTATATTCATTTTCATGCTTTCACTTAATATTAAAATTACAAGAAAGGATTTTTTTAAGGTTACAGTCAAGCTATATAGTTTACGGAGATATACATACCATACCCTACTTCTTCTGGATTTGAACTTGTGATCTCTTAAAAGGAAACACATATTTTTAACCATTAAATCCAATTAAGATGTATAATATAATATAATTATATTTATTAATTATAAATATAATATAATATAAATTATATTTAAATATATTGTTTATTTTATATACATTTAGTAAAAAATAAAATGTGTTTTAAAATTTAATATAATTTGTATATATTACAAATTTAAATTATTTATTTATTTAATTTATTAATATTTCATTATATTTTTTATTCATATTATTACAAATATAATTTTTTATATTATAAATTTAAATTATTTATTTATTTTATTTATTAATATTTTATTATATTTTGTATTTATATTATCTTTTCAAATACAAGTTATAACCAAGTCATAACCACCATCGACTCAAGTGAGGATGGCATAAAGACGCACGGTCTTGGCTAAGCTATTGGGGAATCATGGAAGAAACCATTTTGCAGAATAAAGATACTATTAAAAAAACATCAAATCAAAAATTAAGGAGAAAATGTGGTGTGATAAAGAGTTAGAGGAAAAAAGAAAATTAAGGTATTATAAAGATGTAATGATCCAGAGTTTACGAGCATAACGAAATGACTATAGATTATTAACATGTGCTTAACACAAAATAACTGAGATACGGTAAAACTGGTTTTTTATTCAATAAGGAAATACGCTGAAACTATAAAATGCAGCGAAAACAAGCTTGTTGGAATGGTGGTGGCTTATCTCTGAGAAGAGATGTGACGGTTGTGTTCATTCGTAAGAAGATCATTACAATGAGGCTCTAAAGGCCTTTTTACAATAAACGAGAATGAAAAAAACCCTAGACATCCATAAAACTAATCCTAGGAGATGAAGCGTGAAAAGTCATGTGGGCCCCATTTGGGTAAGTTAGTACATCAACTTCCCGGGGTCATAACTTTTGCATACGATCTCCATTTTAGGCGTATGATAGCCCATTGGAAATGTATCGTCAAGGAGATTCATTTTGGGGGCTCAATCATGCTTTTTTCTATAATTGAGAAGCTCTATCCTGGAAAACCTTCATTTAGGCCCTCAAAATGGCCCTGGAAGTTAAAACTGCTAAAAGTAGTAAATTGCCAAAATTGTCAGAAAACTATTTTGAGCCAGTTGGAAGAGGTGAGTGGCCAGCGATATCCATCTGGATCAATCTTTCCTCCTTAGGAATAAATGGTCTCCATTGCGTTGAGTTCCCCCATCAGATGAGGAAATTTCTGTTGAATTTGGTCCCAAGTGAGTCACTTGCCTTGGTGCAGGAGCTGCCCTGCTTTAACGACTCAATAAAGTTGGATCATTTGTTGTTGAGTGTCCTTGATCTGTGTGTCCACAATCTAATCATTGGATTCCTGTTGTATGCATTCAGGGTTGAGCTCTGTTGGTGTTAGGCCAAGGAAAGGAGGAATGTTGAGCTCAAAAGAATTATCCCCCATGGCCTTGGTGATGGTGTATGACCCATAACGAGTGGGCGAAGTTTCTGATGGGGTCCTGTAAGGCGTTCTTTCTGCAAGTGCAACCAAACTTTTTCACTCACCTGAAACTTATGTGGCACTCGATGTTGATCATGGCGTTGCTTGTACTTGTCATTGGAATTCTGTAGGATATCCTAAACTTGTTGGTGGATGTGCTGGATCCTCTCAATGAACCAGGTGGCTTTGTCAGCTTCATTTGGAGTAGGACATGAGTCAGTCAAGGTGATCGCAAGGGGAAGTGTAGCATTTATGGGACCCAATGGTTGGAATCCCAACCCCACCTGAAAGGGGTTGTGGTTAGTTGAGCTATGCAGGGATCAGTTGTTGTTGTGTTGGACATAGGGAAGGATCTCATCCCATGTGAGAGGGTGCTTTGAATTATACATGCGAAGGATATTCACAATAATTTGATTGACGACCTTGGTTTGGCCATCTATCTGGGGGTGGAAGGTCGTGGATTTGGTGAGCTTGGTGTCCAGCAATGACTAGAGGCTCGACCAGAATGTGCTGAGAAAACGACTATCCTGATCTGAGACAATGGTTTGTGGGATTCCAAAATGTACCCAGAATTGTTTGAAGAAGAGTGTGGAAGTGGCCTCTGCTGTGATGTTCTTCTTACAGGAAACCAGAATCACCATATCAGAAAAGCGATCAACAACCACAAAAACACAGTCATTTCCCTGTTTGGTGGATGGGAGGCCTGACATGTAGTCCATGGAGATGGATTCCCATGGCCCGTCAGAAGTAGGAAGAGGGGTGTACAGACCTTGTTTCTTAGTGGTTGGTTTGGAAATAGTGCAAGTAGTGCAGGACCTGATATACTTGCTGACCTCCTGTCAAAGTTTCAGCCAGTAGAAATGTTTCTGTAGCAGCACCACTGTCTTTTCAACACCGAAGTGTCATGCCACCCGACTTTAGTGGGCTTCCCAGATTAGCTTCGCTCGCTCACTTGATGGAACACAGATATGGCCCAGACGACATAATAACCCATCATGAAGATGGAAATTATTAACAACTGGGTTTACACCCAACATTTGGTAGGTGGTTGCAAAGTCTGGTTCTATCTCATAGAGTTGGGGCCATCTAAAGGTCTCATGGCCATAGGAGTCTAGCATCATGATGAGTGTCGCGAATGGCGGTCTGCTGAGGCAATCAACAACGCGGTTGGTGCTTCTTGTTTTATACTTGATGTTGAAGTGAAATTGTTGCAAGTATGTGGACCACTTTTGATGGCGATCATTCTGCAATTTTCCTTGTGTCTGCATGAACTACAGTGGCTTATGATCAGTGTGGATTATTGTCTCTTTCCCAAGAATGTAATGTCTCCACTGGCGGTAGGCTTGCACAATGGAGTACATTTCTTTGTTGTAGGTAGGGTACTTATGGACAACATATGATAGTGTCTCACTATGATAGGCCACGGGGTGGCTCTGCTAAGTGAGAATGATGCCCACCGCATAGTCTGAAGCATCTGTCTCGATCTCAAAGGGTTGTTGCAAGTCTGGTAGTGAAATTACTAGGGCTGAGCACAAGCGCTACTTCAAATCGTCAAACTCTTTTTGTTGGGACCAGCCCCACGCAAATTTCTCCTTACCACCACCCCTGGTTATTTGTCTAAGGGCCCATACAATATGGGAGAATCCCAACATGAACCCATGGTAGAAATTGGCAAGGCCCAAGAAGCTCCAAAGTTGAGTGAGTGTGGTTGGGGCTGGCCAGTCATGGATGACTTGGATCTTGGCTAGATCCACATGTACGCCATGTTGATCAATTATGTAGCCCAGGTAATGGACCCTGTCCATGCCGAAGGAGCATTTTTTCAAGTTGGCATATAGCTTGTGCTGCCGCAGGGTGTGCAAACCTGCTGAATATGCTGCAAGTGTTCTGCCCAAGTCTTGTTGTGAATAAGAATGTCATCCACATACACCACTACAAAAGTATTGGTGAATGGTCGCAGGATATCGTCCATCATCCTCATGAAAGTGGTTGGAGCATTTTTCAAACCAAAGGGCATGACCAACCATTCAAAAAGGCCTTCCTTTAACTTGAAGGCGATTTTCCATACATCAATATGTTCTATCGGGACCTGGTGGTAGCTAGACTTTAGATCAATTATACTGAAGTATTTGGCCCCTGTGAGTTGATCATGGAGGTCATCGATTCGGGGAATCGGGTATAGGCTTCTGACTGTGATTTTATTTAGAGCTCGATAATCAATGCAGAGTCGCTAGGTTCCATCTTTCTTCTGTACCACCACGATTAGGCTCCCACAAGGTGATGAGTTGGGACGGATGTGCCCCTTGTGGAGCAGTTCTTGGATTTGTCACTTGATCTCCTCATTCTCTAACAGAGAGAAACGATAGGCTGGCCCTTTGGGAAATGGTGTGTCAGGGGTCAGATCGATGGGGTGCTTGACCTGATAGTGTAGAGGTACCCCAGTAGGTGAGGAGAAGATATCTGAGTATTCTTTCACGACCTTATCTACTTTCTTTTGATGTGTGGAGAGGTCGTCCACAAAGACCCTGGATGTGGTTGTGATCTTTCACTTATTCTGAGAGCGAATCACAAAGAAAACAAAATTCCCCATCTGAGAGATGGCATTCCTACATTGCTTAGCAGAGATCAAGGAAATAGCACTAGGTGGGACTGCCTCGGGTATCCTGTACAATTTCCCGTTCAAAGTAATAATAACACTATGAGGCCTAGACTCATATACAACATGACGTTTCCACAAATAAGGTTGGCCCAAAAGAACATCAAAAACTTCGAGAGGAGCAACATCACACAATACCTCGTCTTTGAAAGGCTTGATGTTGTACGATAGTCGACACTATTGGCCGACGCGGAGATCACTTCCTTGGTGGAGCCATCCAATGGTGTAGGGTTGTGGGTGCGGTGTTGTCAGCAAGGCCAGCCTCTTGATGAACTCTGCTGAGATGAGGTTCTTCTGGCTACCTCTATCCACAATGAAGTGCAGCGGGGTGCCTTTTACCCACATTTGTGAATGGAAGAGGCGTTCTCCTTTTTCTGGCTCATCTAGTTCACTAGGCTGGAGCTTGGTGGTAGCAACGGTGGAACTGGGTTTCGCATCAATGATCCATCTTCCCCTTTCTAGTTATGGCTCAGAGTATGAACCTGCATCTGATTCAGAGGCTTTCACTTTTTCCACCAGCGACTACTTTGAGCGGAAATCAGGAGTGTTATGCCAAGGGATCTTATGGAAGTCGCACCACTTCTCGATATATTTCTTCATCTTTCGGGTGGCCTTCTTTGCTTGTGGCTTGGACTGGTTGTCTTGATACTGTCCATATTTGTTCTATCCTTTGTTCTGTGGTTTGGGGCTTCCCTTTCCTGGATTTTGTTGTGCGGGTTTCCAGGCCCAAATTTTTGCATCTTTTGTTTGAGCTTCTGCTCGATTTTGACGACATATCGGTAGGCCGTGCACAAGGATGAGATGTGAAAAAATTCCATTTTGGTATGGATGTATCTATGTAGAGAGTCACAATACTTGAGCACCAGATGTCTCTCCGAATCTTTGATACCCATCTTAGTGCGCAAGTTATGAAATATATTCATGAAATATGGCACAGCTTGGTCTCTTTCTTGCCGTAGTGTGGTCCATTTGGTATACAAGTCATCATAACTTCTGACAGGGTAGTATTGTTCCTTAATAGCATCCCTAAAGGAATCCTAGGTGGTGGTGACTGTAAATAGTGAGGTTTCCTTTGTTTCCTTTTGCTCACAGAAAGTTTCCCACCAATCTTTGATGTGGGGAATGGCTTTGAGGGGCGCAAAAGTAATCTTTTCTCTATTCGAAAAGTTATGGAAAGAAAAATACCCTTCTAGTATATTCAACCACTTTTCTACAACATCTGTGTCTATCTGACCTTCAAATATAGGAATATCGAAGTTTATTTGTACCTTGAAGGGGGTGGCGACTCCGCTCAAAGAAGATGCATCACATGTTGGTAGTCGTCGAAGGATTTGCGCTAAACTATCCATCAACTCGTTCCTCTATTGCGTGAGGGCTTCCTCAATAAACAGTTTGAAAGGATCTCCTATCCCGTCATATTTCTTTGCTCCTGCCATGAGAGGTCACTTGGGTGTGCGAGAGATTTTGTCCTCAAAAGAAACAAGCTCGAGACCCAACTTTTTATACTCCTACCTTGTTGGGGACATGCATTAAGATGACAAGGAGTAGACCGCTCTGATACCACTGATATGTATTTTACGAGCAGAATGAAATGAATACATATTATTAACAGGTTCTTAACACAAAATAACAAAGATACACTAAAACTGGTTTTCTATTCAATAAGGAAATAAGCTGAAACTGTAAAATGCAACGAAAACAAGCTTGTTGGAATGGTGGCGACCTATCTTTGAGAAGAGATGTGACGACTGCCCTCATTCATAATAATATCATTACAATGAGGCTATGAAGACCTTTTTACCATAAAAAATAATTTTGAAAACCTTAGACATCCAAAAACCTAATCCTAGGATATGAAGCGCCAAAAGTCATGTGGGCCCCGTTTGGGTAAGTTAGTACATCAACTTCTCGGGGTTGTAACTTTTGCATATGATCTCCGTTTTAGGCATATGATAGCCCATTGGAAAGGTATCATCGAAGAGATTCATGTTGGGGGCTCAATCATTCCTTCAAATATCATTGAGAATATCTATACTGAAAAATATTCATTTAGGCCCTCAAAATGGCCCCGAAAGTTAAAACTGCTAAAAATAGTAAATTGCCAAAATTGCCAGAAAACTGTTTTGAGCCAGTTGAAAGAGGTGGGTGGATACTGATATCCACTTATATCAATCCTCCCTCCTTAGGAAGCAATGGTATCCATTGCATTGAGTTCCCCCATCAGATGAGGAAATTTCTATTGAATTTGGCTCTGGGTGAGCCACTTGCCTTGGTGCAGGAGCTGCCCTGCTTTGACGACTCGATAAAGTTGGATCCTTTGCTATCGAGTGCCCTTGATATATGTGTCCACAATATGATCGATAGATGTTTGTTGTATGCAGTCGGGGTTGAGCTCTGTTGGTGTTATCTACTCTGCTACATCTGGGGTGTCCAATAATGGTGGGAAATAAGGGCAAAGGAGATCCATGTTAAACACTGGGTGCAGGCCAAGGAAAGGAGGAATGTTGAGCTCAAAAGAATTATGCCCCACGGCCTTGGTGATGGTGTATGGCCCATAACAGAGTAGGAGAAGCTTTCGATGGGGTCCTATAAGGCGTTCTTTCTGCAAGTGCAACAAAACTTTCTTTCCCACCTGAAACTTATGTGGCACCCGATGTTGATCATGGCACTGCTTGTACTTGTCATTGGACTTCTGTAGGATATCCTGAACCTATTGGAGGATGTGATCGATCCTCTCAATGAAACCGATGGCTTTGTCAGCTTTAGTTGGAGCAAGAGATGAGTCAGCTGAGGTGACCACAAGGGGAAGTGCAACATCTATGGGACCCAATGGTTGGAATCCCAATCCCACCTGAAAGGGGATATGGCCAGTTGAGCTATGCAGGGCTCGGTTGTAGCTATGTTGGACATAGGGAAGGCTCTCATCCCATGTGCGAGGGTTCTTTGAATTATACATGCGAAGGATATGCACAATCATTCGATTGACGACCTCAGATTCACCATCTGTCTAGGGGTGGAAGGCCGTGGATTTGGTGAGCTTGGTGTCCAACAGTGACCAGAGGCTCGACCAGAATGTGATGAGAAATTGACTGTATCGATATGAGACAATGGTTTGTGGGATTCCAAAATGTACGCAGACTCGTTCAAAGAAGAGCTTGGCAGTGGCCTCTGATGTAATGTTATTCTTGCAGGAAACTGGAATCGCCATCTTAGAAAAGTGATCAACAATCACAAAAACATAGTCATTTCCCCACTTGGTGGATGGGAGGCCTGACATGTTGTCCATTGAGATAGATTCCCATGGCCTGTCAGGAGTAGGAAGAGGGGTGTACAAGCCCTGTTTCTTAGTGGTTGGTTTGGCAATAGCGCAAACAATGCAAGACCTGATATACTTGTTGACCTCCTGTCAAAGTTTCGGCCAGTAGAAATGTTTCTGTAGCATCGCCACTGTCTTTTCGATGACAAAGTGTCCTGCCACCCGACTGTAGTGGACTTCCTAGATCAACTTCGCTTGCTCGCTTGATGGAACAAAAATATGGCCCATACGACACAATAACCCATCTTGAAGATGGAAATTATCGACAACTACATTTGCACCCAACATTTGGTAGGTGGTGGCGAAGTCTGGGTCTGTCTCATAGAGTTGTGGCCATCCAAAGGTCTCATGGCCACAGGAGTCTAGAACCGTGGTGAGTTCCGCGACTGGCGGTCTGCTGAGGCAATAAATGGCATGGTTGGTGCTTCCTGTTTTATACTTGATGTTGAGGTGGAATTGCTAGAAGTATGTGGACCACTTTTGATGGAGATCATTCTGCAATTTTCCTTGTGTCTGCTTGAACTGCAGTGGCTTATGATCAGTTTGGATGATTTTCTCCTTCCCAAGAATGTAATGTCTCCACTGGTGGCAAGCTTGCACAATGGAGTACATTTATTTGTCGTAAGTAGGGTACTTACGGACAACATCTGATAGTGTCTCACTATGATAGGCCATGAGGTGGCTGTGATGAGTGAGAACGATGCCCACTGCATAGTCTAAAGCATCTGTCTTGATCTCAAAGGGTTGTTGCAGGTCTGGTAGTGAAAGTATTGGGGCTGAGCATAAGCGCTACTTCAAATCATCGAACGCTTGTTTTTGGGACCGAACCCACGCAAATTTAGCCTTACCACCACCCCTGGTTAGTTGGCTAAGTGCCCATGCAATATGGGAGAATCCCAACACGAACCTGCAGTAGAAATTGGAAAGGCCTAAGAATCTTCGAACCTCAATGAGTGTGGTTGGGGTTGGCCAGTCATGGATGACTTGGATCTTGGCTGGATCCACATGTATGCCATGTTGATCAATTATGTAGCCCAGGTAATGGACCCTGTCCATGCCGAAGGAGCATTTTTCCAAGTTGTCATATAGCTTGTGCTGTCGCAGGGTGTGTAGAACCTTCTGAATATGCTACAAATGTTCCGCCCAAGTCTTGATGTAAATGAGAATGTCATCCAGAAACACCACTGCAAAATTATTGGTGAATGGTCGTAGGATATCGTCCATCATCCTCATGAAAGTGGTTGGAGCATTTGTCAAACCAAAGGGCATGACCAACCATTCAAAAAGGCCTTCCTTTGACTTGAAGGTGTTTTTCCATACATCGGTCTATTCTATCGGGACCTGGTGGTAGCCAGACTTTAGATCAATCTTACTGAAGTATTTGGCCTCCGTGAGTTGATCAAGGAGGTCATTGATTCGAGGAATCAGGTATCGGTTTCTAACTGTGATTTTATTCAGAGCCCAGTAATCAATGCAGAGTCGCCATGTTTCATCTTTCTTTTGTACCAGTACGATTGGGCTCCCGTAAGGTGATGAGCTGGGATGGATGTGCCCCTTGTGGAGCAGTTCTTGGATCTGTCACTTAATCTCCTCATTCTCCAACAGAGAGAGTCAATAGACTGGCCCATTGGGCAGTCATGCGCTGGGGGTCAGATCGATGGGGTTCTTGACCCGGTAGTGTAGAGGTACCCCGGTAGGTGAGGAGAAGATATATGAGTATTCTTGCATGACCTTATCTACTTGTTTCTGTTGTGCGGAGAGGTCGACCGCAAAGACCCTATATGTGGCTGTGATCTTTCACTTATTCTGAGAGCGAATCACGAAGAAGACAAACTTACCCATATGGGAAATTACCTTACTGCATTTCTTAGCAGAGATCAAGGAAATAGCACTAGGTGGGACTGCCTCGGGTATCCTGTACAATTTCTTGTTCAAAGTAATAATATCACTATGAGGCCTAGACTCATATACAACATGACGTTTCCATAAATAAGGTTGGCCCAAAATAACATCACAAACTTCGAGAGGAGAAACATCACACAATACCTCGTCTTTGAAGGGCTTGATGTCGTACGATAGTCGACACTGTTGGCTGACGCGGAAATCGCTTCCTTGGAGGAGCCATCCAATGTTGTAGGGTTGTGGGTGCGATGTTGTCGGCAGGGCCAGCTGCTTGACGACCTCTGCTGAGATGAGGTTCTTCTGGCTACTGCTATCCACGATCAAGTGTAGCAGGATGCCTTTTACCCACATCTGTGAATGGAAGAGGCATTCTCCTTCTTTTGGCTCGTCTGGTTCATCAGGCTGGAGCTTGGTGGTAGCAACGATGGCATTGGGTTCCACATCAATGATCCGTCTTCCCCTTTCTAATTCTGGCTCAGAGTCTAAACCCACATCTGATTCATAGGCTTTCACTTCGGCCACTAGTGACTGCTTTGAGCGGTAATTAGCAGTGTTATGCTAAGGGCTCTTATGAAAGTCACACCACTTCCCAATATCTTTCTTTGTCTTTCTGGTGTCCTTATTTGCTTGCGGCTTGGACTGGTTGTCTTGATACTGTCCATATTTTCTTTGTCCTTTGTTCTCTGGGTTGGGGCCGCCCTTTCCTAGTTTTTGTTGTGAGGGGTTCCCAGGCCCAAATTTCCACATCTTTTGTTTGAGCTTCTGCTCGATTTTGATGGCATATCGATAGGTTGCGCCCAAGGATGAGATGTCCAAAAATTCCATTTCATTCTGGATGTATCTATGCAGAGCGTCGCGATACTTGAACACCAGATGTTTCTCTGAATCTTTGATACCCATCTTGGTGCGCAAGGTATGAAAGATGTTCATGAAATCTGGCACTGCTTGGTCTCTTTCTTGCCGCAGTGTGGTCCATTTGGTATACAAGTTGTCATAACTTCCGACAAGGTAGTATTGTTTCTTAATAACATCCCTAAAGGAATCCCAGGTGGCCGTGACTATAAATAGTGAGGGTTCCTCTGTTTCCTTTTGGTCACAGAAATTTTCCCACCAATCTTTGACACGGGGAACGACTTTGAGGAGCGCAAAAGTAATCATTTCTCTATTCGAAAATTTATGGAGAGAAAAATACCCTTCTAGTAGATTCAACCACTTGTCTACAACATCTACGTCTATCTGACCTTCAAATATAGGAATATCGAAGTTTATTTGTACCTTGAAGGGGGTGGTGCCTCCGCTCGAAGAAGATGTGTCGCTTGTTGGTAGTCGTCGAAGGATTTGTGTGAACTATCCATCATCTCATTCCTTTGTTGCGTGAGGGCTTCCTCAATCAAAAGTTTGAAAGGATCTCATGTCCCGTCACCTTTATTTTCTCCTGCCATGAGAGGTTGCTTGGGTGTGCGAGAGCTTTTTTCCTCAAGAGAAACAAGATCGAGACCCAACTCTTTGTACTCTGACCTCGTTGGCGACATGCATTAAGACGAGAAGGAGCAGACCGCTCTAATACCACTGATCCAGATTTTAAGAGAAGAAGGAAATGACCATAGATTATTAATAGGTGATTAACACAAAATAATAGAGATACAATAAAATTGGTTTTCTATTCAATAAGGAAATAAGTTGAAACTGTAAACTGCAACGGAAACAAGCTTGTTGGAATGGTGGCAACTTATCTCTGAGAAGAGATGTGACAGATGCGCTCATTCACAAGAAGATCATTACAATGAGGCTCTGAAGGCCTTTTTACAACAAACAGGAATTCCAAAAACTCTATACATCCAAAAACCTAATCCTAGGAGATGAAGCGCCAAAAGTCATGTGGGCCCCGTTTGGGTAAGT
>ML779278.1:1145351-1158421 GCA_009831015.1 Picea engelmannii | reverse complement strand
GAAGATCATTACAATGAGGCTCTGAAGGCCTTTTTACAACAAACAGGAATTCCAAAAACTCTATACATCCAAAAACCTAATCCTAGGAGATGAAGCGCCAAAAGTCATGTGGGCCCCGTTTGGGTAAGTTAGTACATCAACTTCCCGGGGTCGTAACTTTTGCATACGATCTTCGTTTTAGGAATATGATAGCCCATTGGAAAGGTATCATCAAGGATATTCTTTTGGGGGGATCAATCATGCCTTTGGCTATCATTGAGAATATCGATTCCGAAAAACCTTCATTTAATCCCTCAAAATGGCCCCGAAAATTAAAACTGCTAAAAATAGTAAATTGCCAAAATTGTCATAAAACTATTTTGAGTCAGCTGGAAGGGATGGGTGGCCATCGATATCCACCTAGATCATCTAATCAACCCTAATCTAGAATATCAAAATTATCTATCTGTTTTTCCAAGTGTAAAGAAAAAAATAAGCATTGATAATATAAGAACAAATTTTCACGAGCGCCATAGTGAAATTGGGCGTTGGTCAATTCCTAAAAACCCATGGGATGAAAGAGTGTGTCACCTTTCTGATAGTAAGAAGGTTGAAGATGAAAATCACTTTCTTTTAGATTTTCCAGCCTATACCCATATTAGATCTCATTTTCAAAATATTTATCACACTACCAACCTTCCTAACCTCTTAACTCAACAAAAGTATGGTGATCTTGGAAAGCTTCTCTTAATTCTTTTCGAGCACAAAAACAAAATTCTAGAGAATCACAAGTAATCACTTTCCCTCTTAAGGTCTGATAGACCAATTATGTCTTAGTGGACGTTAATCATCATCATCATCATATTTAAATCTCATATTATTAAAAAAAAATTACAAAATAATAACTAATAACTAATAATTAAAAAATTAAAATCGCTTAAATACATTAAACATATTTAATTAAAATGCAATTGAAAAATTAATTCTTAAATTAAACTTCTTAAACAATGGTAATTACCAAATTATCAACTATGCCTCCAAAGTTTTTAAGCATTTTCATAACCATTGGTCTTATGTGCCAAGCGTCCATAAATCAATCACATGCAGAGCTCAGATGTCAGGATGAGTCTAAGATGTCAAAATCATTTGGAGATAACACTCGGCCTCGACCGCATCAACCCTTAACATGGATTTGAGGTGTCCGTAGAGGTTTCAAACTGGTGACTTCACTTACTGAGTGCCAGTCCCACAGGTTAGGGATATTATAGCAAAACAAAATATAGAAATTATGCCTTCACATGCCCGCACCATTGAATTAGTAATACTAGTTACAAATATTTTCCAATAACATATCCAGGATTCACTTAAATTATTAATAATTTTATTTTTATTTATTTTTTTTCATTAGTTAAAAGTATTTATATTCAAAGTTGGATAAGGAATACTCTTATCATTTCCTTATTTTGTAGATATTTTGTTGAATTCAAAAAAAAATGTGTTGTTTTTTCATTCATGAAAAGTATCATAGAATAAGGAATACTCATATCATTTCTTTATTTTGTAAAATTTTTTTTGAATTTAAAAAAAAAAAAACCTTAAGTGTTGTTTGTTTATTTGTGAAAGAATAAGGAATACTCATATCATTTCTTTATTTTGTAAAAATTCTTTTGAATTAAAAAAAAAAACTTAAATGTTGTTTGTTTATTTGTGAAAGTATTGATATTCAACATGAGATAATGACTCCTCATATGATTTCCTATGATTTCCTTATTTTATAGAAATTGTGTTGAATTCAATTACAAATATTTTATATGTTGTTTGTTCATTTATGAAAAATATTTATTTTCAACTAATAAGAAATCTTCATATTATTTCCTTATTTTGTAGATTTGTTTTTTACTTTAATTATTAGATGTGTGTTCATTTGTGAAAAGTCTTCATATTCAATAAATTCTTTTGAATTAAAATAAAACTTTTATATATTGTTTGTTCATTCATGAAAAGTATTTCTATTCTGCTTCGTTGATTTGATTGGTCAAGGATATTTAACTAAAAAAAATTAAAATCAAAATCACTTAAATACATTGAACATATAATTGAAATGCAATTGAAAAAATAAATCTTAAATTAAATTTCTTAAACAATGGTCATTACCAAATTACTACCTATGCCTCCAATTTTTTTAAGCATAGTCATAAGCATTGACCTTCAAGGTGCCAACATAAATCAATCACATCAAAAAAAAAAAAAAGATAGAGCTTGCCTCCTTTTAGATAATTGTTTTCAAAAGCATGATCTTTTAATTGGCCACTTAGTAAGTCAAAGATTTTGAAATCACTCTATGATAATGATGAATGTCCACTGAAATTAATTGATTTATTGGATTTTAAGAAGGTAAGAAATTATTTCAATATCTTTAAAATTGTATTTCTATGTTAAAAAAACATTAAAAATAATTTCAAAATTACTATAATTTTGATTACTTAAGAGATTAGGAAAATATGTAAATAACTACATGTTCAAAGGCCAACAATCCCTTCATTTGAATACAAGGAATGAAATGAAAAAGATAAAAAGGACTTACAACATGGATACTTGGCTTGTGAATCATTAAACGTAAATTTCAATTCGTGCCATGAATACATTTGAATATATTCAAACAAGACTATGCGATAGCATCTATACCTGCCGGAATAGTCAGAAATAGAAAATATTATAACAATGTTATGTAATGTTATGTAGTAGGAGCTCCGTACAGTCATTGACACAATTATGTGGTAGGATCTCCTTGCAATCATTGGTACAATGGAAATTGGAAGTATAAATTATATGCACACGATAAGAGTAAAACAACAAATCATAGAAGGATTACTATTACATTGCCACTAAAGCATATGTCGACACTAAAAACAATGACAGGTGTAAAACAGGTTTGGAGTTTCACAATGCTAGAAACACAAGTTACATTAAACACAGTGCTAGTTTGAACAACCAACATAAATCTACTTCAAAGAAGTGATTCACAACAAATAACGGTGCTAATAAGATAAGAAATGATCTTAAATAAGATAGAGAACTAACTTAAATATTAAATATATATGAACAAGCTTTGAGATTTGAGATACACATATAGAAAGTAGAGTACATTGACATGATAATAATATGGATAAAAATATTAAATGTTAATTATATATAAATGTTTTATTTAAAAAACTCGAATGACATGTTTTGAAATTTGTATAGATTGATGGTAAAGTGTATCTCCACCGTGCCTCTGAACACACGCGTCTTGGTCAAGCGTTTTGGCATCGAAGGAACCCCATCACATCTTTGGTCAACACATCAACTGCATATTTAGAGGGCTCATGTGTGCTTTCTTGAATGCTTGAAGTTTCCACGGATCAAATTTCACAGCTTTATTTCTATTCCAGTCCATCTTCATCCACAACATTCTCTTCTTCCCATACTTCTTATTCACATTATGATGTATTTATAATTCATCGTTGCCCAGATGTTAAAAAAAACCTTCACCAACCATCTCTACAGGAAACTTATTTCCGATGGATTGAATGTCTTTTTGCGCTAACAGAAAAATTAAAAGATTTTGGAAAAATAGTGTTGTCCCGACAACAACTTGAGAAGCGCAAGGAGGCCAAAGTTGTGGGCATTGCAGGTTTGGGTGGAGTTGGGAAAACCACCCTAGCGAAAGAATTTTTCATCATTTGGAGATCATATTATAATAGTTCTTCCTTTTTGTTAGATGTCTCTATCTTACTTGCAGTTTAATCGTAAAATTTTATTAGAAATAGCACAGAAAATGTACTAGAAAAATTGCTAGAAAATATGTTGCATTAATCCAATAGACAGTATAACCGGTAAACATACCCAACATTGTTCCTGAAGCCAGAAGCGAAGGCAACATTACATGTAGTCTTTCAGCAACACACAGACAACCTGGTTTCTAAAAGATATGAACCTGAATTGAAGCAAGCACTGACATATTAAGAGGATATTGTTAATACCGGCAAGCTTCAGGAGGATGGTCCTTTATTGTTAATACCGGCAAGCTTCAGGGGGGTGGTGATGTGTATCATACCATCAAAAGGCTCCCTGAGATCTTCCAAGTCTTTGAAGAGAGGAATAAAATGCATGGGGAAAGTATGCTCATTGTTTTCAAGATCGGGCTTCTGATATGAGAAGGAAGGCATGGGAAATTCATGGAAATGAATGGGTAAGTTATGTGTGGCCCAAGAGCGGTTTAATTCATCTTAAATTGTTATGGTTATCAGGAAGTAAGGAGGTATGGATGAAATATTTATTACAATTTCATTGGAACTAGCAAAGAGGTAATATAAGATATAAGATAAATCATATTTAAACTTTAATTGAAAATATTATTTATCAAAGTTTTGGTAAAATTTTGGTAAAATAGATACATATTTTATGATCAACCATTGATTAATAGTTAGTCAACGCTAACTCAAGGTCAACCTATCAGCAGGTATAATAACACATAATATATACACTATTTTTTATTGAGTTTTATTTATTTGAATTTTTTTTTAGTAGAAAAGTCTTTGTATTTAAGAATTTTTATAGTGTATAAAAAAGTATTGTATTGGTCTATGTTTTTTTTTTATAAAAGATTTAGAAATTTAAAATAACTAGTGGATGGTGGATGTTTTTATATGAGAGCTTTTCAATTTTGAGTTTTTAAGTCTTAATTATTTAAAAGGTTAATTATATATATATATATATATATATATATATAATGTGTAACTTTCAATGTGGTGTTGGATAATAATGGCGAAATGTCATAATTAGGAAATAGTTAAAACAAATTTCTATTGTATTGTATGTTAATCTTTTAGTAGTTTTCAAATATACAAATTCAATAAATTGTTAGAGGCTATCATATCCTATAAATCTGTACACGATTTATCAAATTGTAATATAGAGTGTGTGAGCCCTTGTGGATTCACCTTAGTGTTGTGTTATTCACACTGTAATTCTACGTTGGTATCAGAGCCAAATAGGTTGTCCACAAGTGGTTGTGTGCTGGAGGTTGGTCAAGTTTATTTGTTGATGCAATATCGTGTGCGACTTCTACACGGATTAGAGGTCCACCTAGATCATAATAACTATCGTTGACACTACCTGTAGAGTGTGGTCGCATGTTGGAAATTCTAACCTGCATATTGGCATTGTTTCCCAAGAAATGGTGTTGTCCGTGATTGAAGTAGATCATTGCTATGAATTTGTTCGTTGCTGAAGCGTGGATGCTTGAATGTTGCATTTATTGCATAGGGTTTCATTTTACCTATGCGCAGGCCACAGAGATTTGCTCACCGAATTGATCTGCAACAAATAGTGTTTTTTTTTATTCCTTTTGAACATCGTTATTTTCACAAATCGTGTGGAAGAGTAAATGGAGTAGTTGCTGGTGGGTCGAGTGATCATCGTTCTCTCGAGAATGTAATTGTCGGTCAATTTTTTTTGGGCTCGAGCTGCCTGGTTGAGGATATGTCATTGTTTCTTTCACTATTTGTTTTATTGTTGTGGATTTGGTCCACGTGTTGTAAAGAGCCACTACAGGAATTGGCAAAATCGCTTTCCTGAAAATTGTAACATCCCACTCTGGCGCACTGAGAAAACTTATTCTTTGACACTTGCTCGCAAGTGATTTGGACTTTTATGATGTTAAAACATTTATCCTGGATTATGATGCGTTATGATAGATGACATGATGTTTTACTGCTTTGATGTAGACAGGTGCTATTGACCCAATTATATTGAGTGTGCAGGGTTTTGGACCTTGAGGATGCAGAGGCATCGATGGAACCCCTTGGACTCCAGATTGAGTCAGTGAGTGTGCTATTTGGGTTGATTTATTTACTGTGATATTTCATTGATTTGATGATATGATGTTGACATGTTCTGACACGATTGTTGATGATGTAGGCTGACAATAGCTTTCCGACCAGACTCACATATGGAGTAAAGGGGCCACACACAATTTCCAAAGACGTTGAGGGAGAGGTGTGGACAACAACCCTGCCACAGCCTACTAGCACTCTCGTCGTGGCTCGAACTGTAGGTTAACGATTACCTAGTTCGAGAGGATCCACGATGCCGTGGGGGTAGACTGTGACAGTCGCTCACGATGATTCTAAGGGGCGCGCAATAAGGCGGGGGCCTTATTCCTTAGAGACCTTAGTCTCCCACAAGTTCACCTGGCGGAGTGTTGACTCCAGGGGTTATAGATGTCTACCAATCAGTCAAGTTGGTGAGTGGCACCCTTGGAGCACGTAGTGCATCCTGAAGGGCACGTTGCACAAAAGAAACACCAGTGGCGAGTGGCACCCTTGGAGCACGTGGTGAATCCTGAAGGGCACGTCGCGCAAAAGAAATGAACGAGGCGAGTGGCACCCTTGGAGCACGTAGTGCGTCCTGAAGGGCACGTCGCGTTGATGATGATGAAGAAACAACCTAGATGGCCCCAAGACATTAACGCCTTAAGAAATCCTTAAACAACTTCCCTAACCAAGTGTCACCCAGTTCAGAATCTAAGTCCTAAGTCAAAAACTTCTCTAGGGTAAAAATTTAGTCTAACCTTAAGAAAAAGACCCTAGAATAAAAATAAAAATTTAAACAACAACCCACTTAAGTGATAGCTTTGTCTTCATAAAATTCTTGGGTAAATGAAGAGAGTATGAATTTAATTAAAACTAATGGATTTAAAATTTGCAAAGAAGAAATTATTTCTTAACTTGTGAAAGTACAAAAGATATTAAATATATAATAAAAGGGAAGGATTTAATAGCGCAACTCCCATTTTGGCTTTAATAAAAAGGGGAAAGAAGGGAAAAATAAGAATTAGGAAATTAAGAAATGGGGAAAAATAATAAAGGAAGGAAGGGAACTTATGGTAAAAAGCAAGGTCAACATAGTAAGGAATCGACAATAAAGAACCTTCTAATCTGAACTAAATGAGCAACATCTTTTTAGGGAAGGTATTTAAAACATGTAAGAGGATCTAGGAACACCTAGGAGTTAATTTAGGAGCGACTCTAGGTGGGTGAGGGATTTGAGAAAATTAATAAATTTAAAGAAAATATTTATTGGAGAAAAGAGGGGGATGGACGACACTTGTGCGATGGATAATATTTAGAATAATTTATTGAAACTTAATTTAAAATGTGAATTAGGAAAGTTGGTGGGTCTCAAAACTCTATAAAAGAACAGGGAGATGAGGAAGAAAGGGATTGACTGTTAGCGTAATGTTACGCTGCCGGAATTGTGACTTGACTGATTACTTGTGGGGAGTTGGGTTTTCCCAGCTTGGATAGGAGTGGTAGCTCGGCCTTCCGAGGCGAGCTGGGAGCTAGACGCACCATCTGGATAGTGTGTGGCCCCTTTGCGGCTTGGGGAGATAAGGGGGAAGCAGAGTACCCCTAGCGATTGGTTGGGAGGTACCGGTGAGGTCTCGACGGTCGGCGAGCGGGAGTGGCAAGGAGCGTGCGGACGTCACCCGGAGCAGGTGAATTGGCAAAGGGATGTTTTTATTTGGTTGAATGATAGACTGTGTAGGAGGCATGACTTAGATCTGTAGGTGTAATATTGGTGGTGGTAAATGGTTCCATTGTGCAGGGAACCCGTCCCTCTAACATGTTGATTTGCTTAAAATTTATATGTTGAACTGTCTCCGAATTTTGTGTCTGAAAGTTTTTATGACTGAATTTATATGCCTGGACTTGGAGAATGAATTTGTACTTGTCTGAATCTATTTCTAAAATTTTAGAATTACAATTCTAAATTGGAATTAATATATTGAGTCCATGAATTTATACATTTGCCTCCATTCCTGAAGTTAAAGGCCGCACCATGACTGAATCGACATGTACGTAATGCCTTAAGGATCCGATCGACTGTAGGCACCTTATGTTCAAAATGTGCACAGTAAATTTTATGTTATAAATCTTCTTTTAGAAATAGTAATGAAATTTTATGTAAGGAAATTCTATGCTTGAAAATTTACACAGTGCGGTTTAGTTTTAGATCTGGCCATAACGCCCTGATTTAAAGGTTACTTGACTGACCGGGTTGAAATAACCTGTCCAAAATTTTCTCTCATGCTTAAATTTGACTATCTGGTGCATCACCATCTGAGTGACTGAAGCGCACTATGGATTGGAACCCATAGCTCGGCCCAGCCCCTTACCCTTTTCTTTTACCTGTCCGATCTTGTTTGATTTTACTTGCCCAAAATACAGTGACGTTTGGAATTTACAGCCTGGACGCTTCATTGTCCGAGTGACTGGAACGCTTCATTGACTTAGATCACAGAGTTTTTTCCCCGCCCTTATATTACATGTAGTTCCCTAGTTGCCAAATGCTCGGCTTTAGAGGGTTGCGGGCCTTAACAGACAAGTGTCGGACTGCGCGTTTGAGACAGTCTTACCCGGATAGCGGTATTGAACTTCCACGGATGTAGTTATTTACGCTTCACCCATTATTAAAATCACACTCAGCTTCATAATACCAGTAGCAGGGAAAACACAAGGAAGCACCGTTCTTCAGCCCTGCAAACCGAAATCGTGCAGCCCTAGCATTTTTAAGAAGAAGGGGAATTGCTGTGTTCCGATGCAGTGGTTTTCCATTGCTTTTCACACCAGTCGCCTCTGAAAACTATTACCAAAAATACCTTCACCTCTGCCTTGGTTAAAGTAGCTTACTTGCTGGTTGTTACATTCTCCCTCGACGGACCGTGCCAACTGTCTGTCTCCACCTCTCCTCTGCACGTCGCGTTGTGAACTATCGTATGGTTCCCTCACGAAATCGCTCCAACATGAAGATTTATTTCTGGCATCGGCAAGGATAATGGTAAGGGCAGAATAATACCCCTTCGATTCCTCCCACGATTTCCCAGGCAGTGTTTTTAGGCAGCGCCTTCCATGTCCGGTTTAGCGTTCCCTTACAGGTGTGTGAATCTGCTATGTCAGAATTTAAATTCGCCCTTGGATGAAGTTCATGTGGGATGAACGACCTTGGAAGGGAGGGCCCACTCCTTGGTGGTCGTGTTCGCTCAGACTGGTGGTTTCCTTGCCCACGTCCTCCTTTTTCCAGCTCTCTTTTCCCTGACAGCCTATTTATTCCAGAATTGCCAGCGTTTACTTGGGAGCTAGACAGCACTCCCGTTGGGGTCGGCGATTCTAATTGATTGGACAGGCAGCCTAATCTTTAGCAGCGTTGAGTGCGTTAGAGACAGCGTTAGTTAAGCCTGTGTCTTAATGTTAATATTGTTATTGGGTTAGAGTAATCATAATAGATATGCTTAGGATAATGTAATGCTAATTTTATTGTTGTTTTATGGTAATGAATTTGAAATGAAACATTAATGCTAAAGCTACTGGTTATGGAACTGTTAAGGAGGACGTTGCAGTCGTTTTATGGTAAAGTTACTGACATGATTATAGGTAACATATCGGATGTAATGTATGGCTCATTATATATAGTTATTGTAAAACAAAATGAAAAATAGTGGTTATTGAATGGTAGTGACATTCATGTAATTGTTATTCAATTGTTATTTAATTGTTGCTTATTTAATTGTTAAGTAATTGCAATGTCATATAATTGCTCGTTATTTATTTAATCTCTATTTAATTGGTGGAGAACCATGAAATGCATTGCTAATTAAGGGCAAGGTTAGGGTAACATTAAATGAAGGATGATGTTAATTTTAGAAATGTCACTGAAAATTTTATTGTTAATGATATAAATTGGTATGGTAATGGGAAGAATCTTGTTGTTGTAATTTATGTCGATACGATAATAAATTGAAACGTGATGAATTGTTAATGAAATGTTAAAGTAATTGGTTGTGTTGTGAGATAATGGATTGTAGCGCAATTTCAAATTCTTATAGCTATGGGAAGTTAATGTCTGCAGATGTTATTTTAATGCATTGTCGATTATGGGATAATGGTTATGTGGTTATCGTTTTTAGGGTTGGGCTGTTAAATTTAGGGTTAATAAAGTTGTTGTTTATTTCTATGCTGACGTTTAGGGTCGGGTTAATTTCAGGGTTAGTACTATAATTGGATTTGTCCCAACTCACAGTTGCATGATATCAAACTCTTTGATTGATAAAGCTAGTCGCTCTGTATATAAGTCTGTGTGTGTGATTATTTTTCTGTGTAAAGAATCCAGTGTTGTATCAAGAGTCTCAGGCCCTTTAAAGGCAGGGTTTCCACTCTTGCAACACACCTGATGGAGATTACTAGTTTTTGCCTGAGCAGTCAGCCAGAAGCCTATCTGACCTTCTCTCTCTCTGGAGCAGAGAACTAAGATTAAACGCCCTGCTTTCCTGTGCAAAAATAGTAAAATCTACTACTATGGATTCTTCCATCTGTGTTCATACTGTACATAACACAGTACATCGTTTAATGCTTGCAGTTACTTGTTGTGCGCCTTATGTCTTCTTGTTGTGATCACCCTGGTTGCGTCTTGTTAGTCGTCGGGTGGCGACATAGAGTCAAGTGTGTCTGTTCCTTTTTACATGCATGCACACACTTTTAAAAACAAAAAAAATTTGCACCTGTTATCAGAGTTGTTGATGTACCGAGGAGGCATGTTACATATGGTATCAGAGCGGGTTCGACCCACGACTTGGGATTCGCTACGGATTTCATTGACATGATTGATTTTATTATACTGTTGTTGATCGAGTTGATTGTGTGCGTGCAGGTAATCATGGTTAGAGGACACCGCAGAGGCAGACGACGGGGTGCTAGGGGAGGAGGTGTGACGCCTCCAATAGCATCCACGCCTGAGGGGTCTAACCCCCAGGGAGGCGAGCAGGTTCTCGGATAGGAACGCATAGCAGTTGGCGATGTTGTCGGGATGATGAGATCTTTTCAACGCATGTCCAAGGCACTAATTAGCCGCTTGGACAGAGATGAGGCCAGGGCGTCGGTGCCCACTGAGGTTCCGCCACGCGCACTAGCCATCATAGGTAGCATTCACCGTGAACTTGAGAAGGTTAAATTTCCCGAGTTCTTTGGTGCCCCGGATGGCGCAGCCACCGAGGCATGGTTGGAGAACATGGTGATGTGCTTCGCACTTCGTGATTATACCTCCAACATGAAGGTCTGCATGGCGGTCTTTCAACTGAAGGGGAGCGCTCTTCTATGGTGGAAGACGCTCTTACCGCAGCTGAACATGGCCGTTGAAGATGTGTCATGGGAACTGTTCGAGGAACGGTTCCGAGAGAGGTATCTTTCAGAGGAATTCATTGAGCGTCAGCTCAATGATTTCAATGCATTACGACAGGGAGGTCGTACAGTTCCCGAGTATGAGGCACGTTTTATGGAGCTGCTCCAGTATGCTTCGCACCTTAACACTGAGAAGCTCAAGGTCAACAGATTCATGTTTGGCCTTAACGATAGCTGCGTGCAAAGGTTAGGATCTTGATGCCTCAAACCTTGCACGACGCTGTCCAAAAGGACCTCATAGCAGAGGAGGATCTTATCAGTGGGGGTCAGACCAGGACTCTAGCGAGACCAGCAGGGCAGGGTTCATCTAGTACACCGCAACATCAGACACCAGCGAGACATACACTGGGATATCGTGGCTTCCAGAGAGGATCCACTTTCATTACACCCCGGCGACCGCCGCCTCAGGAGCGGACACCTTATCGGGGACCATAGCATCAGCAGCAGCGTCGCCCACAGCAGCAGCAGTATAGGCCTGTGAGACCTGGGTTCCAGGCCGGTGGGCCGTCATCTTCTACTTTGGGGACCAGGACTACTAGGCTAAAGAAGGGGTGTTGGACGTGTGGGGAGCCACACTACCAGTGTAACTGTCCTGTGGAGAGGACCAGAGTGTCCAGATCAGTCGGACCCACTACTGTGGGAGATATGCGCAAGGCCCATCAGATTCATGCGGCGATGAATAACCGCTAGGCAGAGCACCAGTCGACTGTGCTCGAGACTGACCAGACCCTTAGTATTTTGATAGACCCAGGTGCTACTGAGAGTTTCATTTCTAGTGCAGCGCTAAAAAGGATTAAGGTAAAGGCAGTCGAACAGGGTGAGTTTAGCTTCGTAGAGATGGCTTCAGGAGCCAAAAAGAAGGTTGGAGGAAAGGTTATGGGCTGTGCCCTTAACCTGGGAGAGTTTGTCACGAGGGTCAACTTGTATGTCACGATCTTAGGATATTATGACGTCATGATTAGTATCGATTGGTTGGAATCGCATGAGGCGATACTCAACTGTAAGATGAAATGGTTGAGCTTGGTCGATGATGAAGGACAGAGACGTGTGATTGTAGGACGGAACCAGGGAGTATCCCTGAGGTTCGTCTCTTCCTTACAGTTACGGAAGAGTATGCACAAGGGGTGCAAGCTTTATGCGATCCTCGCGCTAAACGAAAAGGGAGTAGCAGAAGGTCTAGAACACCTTCCAGTGGTGAAGGAGTTTGCGGACGTTTTTCTAGAGGAGTTAACGGGGATGCCACCGGAAAGGGAATTGGAGTTTACAATAGACCTGAAACCGGGGACCGAACCGATAGAAAGAACGCCTTATCGAATGTCGACCCCGGAGTTTCAAGAGTTGAAAATGAAACTGAAGGATTTGTTGGACCTGGGACTGATACGCCCTAGTGTGTCAGCGTGGGGTGCACCAGTTATCTTCATTCGGAAGAAGGATGGATCGTGGAGGCTTTGCATTGACTATCGTCAACTGAACAAGGCTACGATCAAGAATCAGTATCCCTTGCCGAGAATTGATGATCTGTTGGATCAAATGAAGGGTGCGACGATGTTCTCTAAGATCGATTTGCGATCAGGGTATCACTAGTTACGGATCAAGGAGGATGATGTCCCTAAGACCACCTTTAAAACGAGATTTGAACATTACGAGTTTACGGTCTTGCCGTTTGGACTGACAAACACCCTAGGAGTGTTTATGAGTTTGATGAACGGGGTGTTCCGCGAGTACTTGGACAAGTTCATCCAAGTATTCATTGATGATATTTTGATCTACTCTCGGACGACGGAGGAGCATGACGAGCACTTGCGCTTGGTACTA
>ML779278.1:1078506-1134801 GCA_009831015.1 Picea engelmannii | reverse complement strand
TAAACTAATTAGTAATATAGTAATATAATAAATCATAATTTATTACTAAGTTTGTAAATTTTTAAATTCTTAATAGAATTTAAATACATAATTCAAACATGAATGACGTTGTTATCACTCGGGAATTTCTTTGGGTTGTATCAAAGAAAACCCCAAGGTAATTGTTTCAACCAACTTTAGATTGTATTCTGACCTATACAACCAGAGAGAGATCTCTCGGAGGTCTAATGAGTGATAATAACCCAAGGGTTTCATCAATAAAGGCATAGAGGTCAGATTCTCCAATAGGACATGTTTTTTTTTTAAATGGTTGGTTGGACAAACAAGGAAAAGGTACCATTGGGCAATGGAGTCAAGGCTTGAATTTCAATCTTTTTACAGTCAACAACTGGTTGGTTTCTTTCTGCAGATTCGAGGAAAAATAGCCGCTATGCTCAACAAATAAATGATATGAGATTAAAGATGGAAAGGAGAAGAAATCCCACTACACTATAGGCATCAATCAATGGATGAATATCCAGTGCAACTTTAGAAGAAATGATAGAAAGATTAATTACTAAATAGAGCATCAAATGGAGATGAATTATGTAAAAGTAACCATTAACACATAACAAGCATCATCAGTGTGAAAGAAGAATCAAACATAAATGAATTCCTAACACTTACCCTCATAAAATGCTAGCAGAAAAACATACTCATGGAAATGATATACAAGAAACACATACTGAACATAAACATTGTGATGAATCTCAAATTTCAGAAAGAGGAAACTTTTGCATGAACTTCAAAGAAATAAACAACTCTTGATCCCCCAAGGGTCCAACCCCTCTCTACTCTTTTACCATGAAATACATAGCAGTATAGGGCCTTTCCAGCTCACCATTTTAAACTCCAACCGCTTTCCCAAAATAGAAACAGTTACAAACAGAAAATGACACGTTTTCACTGATTTCCTGCTTTTCAGGAGGCAAAATTATGAAAAATAGGATTCACAATGCCACTTGTAATTCTCAAACTATAATAGTTGTGTAACATATGAGAACATCTTTTGTAGGTAATATCATTCTAAAGAAAAACCTCTCTCGGTTTCTTGAAATCCGTCTCCATCTCGCCAGAATACGTGTCACAAAAACATGTCTCAGACATGAAATCATGAAAATTTAAAAATAGGGCTCAAACATTCGTTAGAATATCCCAATAAGTGACACATTTTGAAAATATGAGAGAGTTTTTTATTATTTGGTTTGTCCTCGACAAAACCCTTTCGGGGATTTTAAAAATTCCTCTCCATTTGGTCAGAACGTGATCTTGAAGTTGACCACTAAACCAGTCATTTGCACAGCACGCCCTGTAGCCTGTGCACATGAAAATCCTCTACGTGACAACATCCTCTGCGCGGAAAAATCCTCTACGCGAAAACATCCTCTGCATGACTAAACTCTCTATGCGACAACATCCTCTGAGCGACAACATATTTTGTGCGACAACATCCTCTGCATGAGAAAATTCTGTGTGCGACAAAATTCTCTACGTGACAACATCCTCTGTGTGACAACATCCTCTGCGTGGTGCGTGACAAATTTTGCAGTGCACAGTGAATTTTGTAGCGCGCAGTTGCAAATGGAAATGGAAATAATAAATGATAAATCTTCTTTTTGAAATGGACCCTTGGAGATGTTAGATGATGCCAGGCATAAAAACAATATTGGTGCTAACAGGCATAACTTTGCAAACTGTTGACAAACCTCTAACCTTAGGTATGAAAATGATGGTGCTAACAACTGGCTCCAATGGGGATGCTATCCTCCCTGTGAGGTAGCAAAGAACAACAGACAAGGTGCCTTATCGATTAGGTTGTTCCCAAGCCATATACTGTGATCTGCAACCTGTAATCTTTTTCTCCACCAACTTATTCTACAACTGAACTAAAGCGAAACTGAAAATACAAACTGAAAAATGAGGAAAGAAATGCTCGCCATGCTGATCTTATTCAAACTTCTAACTACATTAATCTAATCTCTGAGCTATTTGATTAGGTGAAATAAAAAATCTAGTTCAACCATGCAAGTGTCTTGTCCATGGGTTGAATTCCTTGCATATCTTTGATCAGTATTGAAAGGGAAAACCCTCTTAATGGAAACTCGTCAAATTCAATATTGACCAAATTTAAAAACTTAGGTCCATTCGTTGTTTCCAAACATGCTACAAAAGCTTATTGAAAAGAAAGAAAACTGATTTCAGGAGATTACACAAGACTATCATCTTGTATTAGCCTTCCAACTACATTTCGGCTTCCATAAATCTCAAACCAATGGTTGTCATGAAAGGGCTGAAGATATGTATTAAATTCATGCAATGAAACCCCTCATGGCAAGAAGGACATGGCTGATTTTGGAAAAAACTCATCATCATCTACATTTTCAGATTCATCTTTGACTAATGGCTGCAATTTTGAACTGATAAAACCTTCCATATAACAAGCAACAGGGTCATCAAACACATGAGAAGATTGTTGCAATTTATTGTCATTTTTTTCCCGTGAATCAGTGTGATTTTTCATCAACACACATTCCTTTACTTCAGTGATAATATATAAATTTTCTTTCAACAATTTAAAGGAAGCAAATCATAAAGGTAAATCATTTCCTTCAACTTATTCAGTATTTTCTTCATATTCTTCTTTGTAACTGTGATATGTACATTGTTTGCTCTTACTAGATTGTTGAAAAGGCACATTTTCTTATAGAGAACATGCAGCTTGTTTTTCTAGAAATTCAACATCATAATCATCATCATAATCATCATCATATTCATCATATATAGGAAAATCAACAACATCTACAATGCCATCTAACAGGAAAAGGCTTGGGACATCAACTTGTTCTTCAACAAGATGATTTGCAAATTCATTTCTTTGATTGTCTACAAATGAATACATAAAACAATCAGCTCCATGATTATCATGAGATGGATCAGAAGCTAAATTAGCACCTTCTTTTTCAACAAGTGGAATGTAATCCTTTGCAAAATCATTAATGTTTAAAACTTCAAGAGATCACATGATACTATTAACCCTCTGCTCAAGATTCAAATGAACCGTTTTTTGTTCATATTCATTGTCATGTCCTTTAGCATCCAACTCCTCATTTTGAATTTGTTTACATGCTTGAATATTGTTTTGAATCTCCCAAGAATCATTAAACATTTGTTGTGGGGACTTAGATCTTCTTTCCATCAGAAGGAAAGACAAATCTGGATGAAAGGATGTTGCATAATGGAGCATGGCAACAACTTCAGTGGGTTGAATTTCTTTGGGAAACTTGTAATGAATATTGGAAAACCTTCTACTAAATGTAGAAATAGTTTCACTGCTCTGCCTTTTCATGGCATAGAACTCTATTAGATGTAGATCCAAAGATTTCCTCTTGCCCCAAAATTTCAAAAAGACATTCTCCAATTCCTCCCATGAGCTAATTGTCTCTAGCTACAAGTGTTTAAACCAGTCTTTGGTATCCCCTTTCAAGGATTGAGAGAAGGCCCTCATACAAACATCGTCATGATCAATCTCAAACAAATCTATAAAATGTTCAAAATCTTGGATGTGTTTTTCAGCTGTGATGGTATTAGGTTCTCCATAAAACACAGGTAGGTACTTATAGTGGTTTGGAGGAAAATTATGAAGTGTTTTAGGTAATTTTAAAGGTCTGTATCTCTTCTGAATATTGGAGGGTGTTGGATCAAGTACAGGAGGTGAGATATCACCCTTGATTTCATGGCGATCATCAACTTGAATATGGTCATCACATGGCTTAGATGGAAGATTTTGATCAAAATCAGTGATACAATGAGGAGATATATGTACAACTTTAAGAGGAGGATATACAAGTGAAAGATTCTCATGATCATCATTTGAATGCAACAGGTAAAGAAAAATTTGTTTAGCATGTTTAGGAAAGGACAAAAGGTAATTAATAACAAAAAATATTATGTCTTGGAAAAAACGCATCTTTAGGTACTTATTTTCTCCCACGATGTCCTTTCATACCTCTTAAAATGGATCTCGTCCTTCGATGGAGTCTTTGAATTTCATTTGAAGCTTGATTGGAGTCACCAAGTGGAACTATACAACCTTCTTGTGTCTGACCTCTGTCCACCATCAGAAATAATGTCTAAACCTTGTCATTTCTCCCAGAGAAAATGCAAATCTTGGTCCCCGACAACGACGCCAAAATGTTATCACTCGAGAATTTCTTTGGGTTGTATCAAAGAAAACCCCAAGGTAACTGTTTCAACCAAATTTATATTGTATTCTGACCTATACATCCAGAGAGGGCTCTCTTAGATGTCTAATGACTCGTAATAACTCAAGGGTTTCATCAATAAAGGAACAGAGGTCAGATTCTGCAATAGGACATGTTTGTTTTTGTTTTAAAGTGGTTGGTAGGACAAACAAGGAAAATGTACCATTGCGCAATGGAGTCAAGGCCTGGATTTCAATGTTTTTACAGTCAACAACTGGTTGGTTTCTTTCTACAGATTTGAAGAAAAATAGGCGCTATGATCAACAAATAAATGATATGAGATGAGAGATGGAAAGGAGAAGAAATCACACTACACTACAGGCATCAATCACTTGATGAATCTCTAGTGAAGCTTTAGAAGAAACGACATAAAGATTAATTACTAAGCAGAGCATCAAATGAAGATGAATTTTGAAGTAACCATTAACAGATAACACACATCATCAATATGAAAGGAGCATCAAACATAGTTGAATTCCTACCACTTACCCTCAAAAAATGCTAGCATATAAACATAATCATGGAAATGATATACAAGAAACACATATTGAACATAAACACTGTGATGAATCTCAAATTTTAGAAAGAGGAAACTTCTGCATTAACTTCAAATAAATAAACAAGTCTTGATCCCCCAAGGTTCCAACCCCTCTCTACTATTGTACCATGAAATATATAGCAATATAGGTCCTTTCCATCTCACCATTTCGAACTCCAACCCCTTTCCCAAAATATAAACAGTTACAAACATAAAATGACATGCTTTAATTGATTTCCTGCTTTTTAGGAGAAGAAATTATCAAAAATAGGCTTCAAAACGCCACTTGTAATTATCAAACTATAATAAATGTGTAACATATGAGAAATTTTTTGTAGGTAAGATCGTTCTAAAGAGAAACCTCTCTCGGTTTCTTAAAATTTGTCTCCACCTGGCCATAATACGTGTCGCAAAAACATGTCTCAGACATAAAATCATGAAAATTAGGGCTCAAATATTCCTTCAAAACTCCTAATAAGTGACACTTTTTGAAAATATGAGAGAGGTTTTTATTATCTGGTTTGTCCTCTACAGAAACCTCTCGTGGATTTTCAAAATTCCTCTCCAGTTGGTTAGAAATGGATCTTGAAGTTGACCACTAAACCAGTCATTTGCGCAACGCACCCTGTAGCCTGTGCGCAGGAAAATCCTCTGCGCGAAAAAATCATTTGCATGAAAACATCCTATGCATGACAAAAGTCTCTGCGCGACAACATCCATTTCATGACAAAACTCTTTGCGTGACAACATCCTCTACATGACAACATATTTTTCGTGACAACATCCTCTGCGTGAAAAAATTCTCTGTGCGACAACATCCTCTGCACGGTGCGCAACACATTTTGCAGTGTGCAATGAATTTTGTAGCGCGCAGTTGCAAATGGAAATGAAAATAATAAATGATAAATATTCTTTTTGAAACCGACCCTTGGAGATGTCAGATTATGCCAGGGATAAAAAAAATATTGGTCCTGACAAGCACGACGTCGCAAATTGTTGACAAAGCTCTAACCTTAGCTATGAAAATCATGGTGATAACAGACGTAATAACTTCAATCATTTTTAATAGAGATGGAATCTATGAATATATCCATCCCTCAATCAATTAAAAGTGAATGAAATATTCTATTAGAGTTCATATATATGACACATAATATTTTGTTGATGATTATATGATATAGTTTTTTTAAACATATTTTTTTTTAAAATAGTGAAATATTTTATCAATAGATTTTTTATGTGATTGGTGGAATCAACAATTAGTTGGGCACGTACTCACGTGACATGTGGTCATGTTATCCAACTACTACCACTATAACCTCTAGGTGTGTACATTATGCCTCAAGGTGTGCCCACTATTCAACATACGCGGCACACAAGGTAAGTTGAGGTTTCAAACTGGTGACTTCACATGATGAAGTGCTTTAATAGTACACTCCATCACCTATTTCCTTACACTCGGGGGAAAAAATATTTTATTAATAGTTTTTTTTAAGCAAAAAAAAAGACTATAGATTTCTATTAAAATGGTACAAAAAATTATAGAATTTATTTTGGGGGTCCTGCCAAAATGGAAACCAGGGAACCCCTCGGAATACTGATGTCTTCAATATTGTCCAAAAGCCTAACATCCAAAATAACAAAATTCAATGTCCAAACCTTGTCCCCTACCCACCTAGCTTCACCATGACTTCTGCCACTATGTCTCGAGAGTTTCATATACTTATAATTATCTCTACCTATATCCAGAAAAATAAATACCATACCAAAAGATTCCATAGCTTTCGAACGTGACCTTGTGATGGATCCCTCAATATAATATTTATGACCGAGCTTTGATGGGAGACAAGACCCTGTGAGGATCAAACCTCAACCCAAGAGAGCTCCCTTACCATATTGCTGCATTTTTGTCCTTACAAGGCGAGATCCATTTTGGGGAACCTCATCCTCTATCACAATGGGGCATTCATGGGTTCCTTCAGAGCATCCCTCCATCCTTTGGTGCTTAGTCCTTTTCTGCCCGTCTTCATAGTCCCCTCCAATAAACGAAACACCAAATTTAGCTTTACAAAATAGTTCAAATTTTTCTTCCAACATCCTTACCCCTTTTTTGAGAGATTCATTAATGTTTTTTTGTTGGGAGAGCGCTTGGAGGAGCTCCTCCTGCTGCAACACCATGGTTTGAGCGATCATTGATTTCGTTCGTCAGTAAATTTATGCCAAACAAAAATATTTGGTTTCCCTGCTTTGATATTGTCCTAGGTCCTAGACCCAATATCGTGTGGCTGCCATAATCTCATCCTCCGAAGTGTCACTTCTATTTTTTTTCACCTCTTTCTGCAACTCCTCCATAGTCTATTTTTGTTTTGCAGTTCCTAGGGTGTGAAAGTTACGACTGGCCTCCAATATGTGTATCTCCGCTCTGGATTTCGAGCAGGTCTTCTTGGGGAAGGACTGGTTCTCTACCTTCTCAGTTTTATTCCCTCGGTCCTCAAAACTGGGTGAGTTTCCCCATTCCAATTTTTTTTTCTCTGGTATCATCTTCTTATAGCCTGATTCCCTTCCCCGAATACTTTCTCCATTACTACTGGTCTTGAAAGGGAAATCCTTTTTAACACTCTTTGGTTGAGCCCCTCTAAAATCTAGGTGAAATATTATGTCAGAATCTCTGGTGGCTAGGTAAAAATGGAAACTAAAAAGCCTCAAGGTCAAGGGAATCCTCCTAATCCTCTTCTCCCAGTATTTCCCTTTTTCTCTCAAAAATAGACTGCACCTCTCTATTTGTGTTTTTCCCTTCCCAACTGACTTATCACTTCTGCATGTGTGATTCTTACGATAACTTTTCCTATTAATAGCTATGGGTTCCTTCATCTTAATTCCTCTGAGATGCCTTCTACTGAAAATATTAACTGAATTCATCATTCTCTGGTAAGCATTGTCCTTTTCTCTCATAACTATAATACTTGTGGTACTGGTGTCGGAAACCTTTGGCATCATCCTGGTTTCATACCTGATACATATTTTCTCCTCTGTAGATATTCGTACCTTCCTTTCTTGATCATCCTTACTTACCACATCTATCCATTGAATTCCATCCTTCACCACTTTCCTCGAATTGGGGTCTAAATCCTGATCCCCGAGTACTATACCCTTGTGAGTTGACATTTAAAACTACGTGGGGACATTTGTCTCCCTCAATCCTAGGGCCTCAATCTCTCTATTTGTCCCCATTGTCGCATAGAGGGTTTCCTCATTAGTTTAGCAGGTTATCGTGTCCCTAAATTCTCCCAGACCCACTTCCTGCCACCTCCACTTGTTCATTCTGGGGGTTTGAGGTACCTCCATGTTTTCTAGGTAATAAACTACCATGTTACCCTTTCTCTTAACATGTCTCGAGACTATAGCTAAGCTTCCCATGACAATTGTAGTTATCTACGAGAAGCCAAATGAAAACCTCCAGTTCTATGAAACTCTCTCTGGGTAGGTACCATTTAAATTTGTTTTTAGACCCTCAAAAAGGATCTGGGAGTCCCCTCCCACTATCAGATCTCGTTATTTCAACTCATTTTCCATTCACAACCCCATTAGCATACATGTTTGTTCCACTCCATTGTTTGAATTGTGACCTAGTCTGATGGAGTATCCATACTTGATAGCCCCTATCGAGTCTCAGAATACTCCGCCCTCTCCTGCTTGGCTTGGATTTCCTTTAGAGGCTCCGTCGAAGTTTAATTTCATGAATCCCTTAGGAGGAGGTTCCCAGGTCTCCTTGCGTTGAGGATTTTTAGTTGGCCTTTTCTTCGGGTTGGTTATTTTCAGGAGAGGGTGCAGATGCCAATTTGTGAAAATATCTATTTCTTACCCAGAGGGATTCCAGTCTTCTTCTTCCCAGGCTGAGGAATTTATTGTCTCTTGGATTTTTTCCTAAATTCTGTTCCAAATTTTCTCTTGATTACTGTACTTTCCTCTGAAGATCCTGCAGTTTCTCTCCTTCCAAGTATGCCACAAAACAAAGCCCGAGAATATCTTCCAGATTTGGTTCATAATTTTGTTTCTAAATGGTTATGTTCTCCATTATTCTATGGTTCTGTTGATGTCGAGTCTTACTCTATCCATTTTTATGAATACCATAGCTCCTTTGTCCCACAATTCTGATGCTACTTGACATTCGCTAAAAACATGGTTTTTCATTTCATTTTCTTGATGACATAACATGCAAATGGAGGGTCCTTTGAATCCTATTTTAAGGATTCTATCCCAAGTTAGATATCTCCTATGAAGAAGCAGCCATAGGAAAGTTTCCACTTTTGTCCATAGGTAGGTGTTCCATATTTTCTTCCAGATTGGTTCTAAGTTTGAATCCAGATTGTTTAGCATCTGATGGTAAGCTTCCTTATCACTCAATTTTTTTTCCCTTTTTTACCCCACCTTAGGATATCCTTCCCCGATTTACAAGTTACAATCCAATTTTATAAGATATATTCCCTATTCTATCTGGTTGCTTCTATCCAGGTAATCCTCCATGTTGCAAGGGGCTTCCAATGTTTGATTTCACTCGAGTTTGGGATCTAGGAATCATTCCAGAAATGGTGGACCTAATTCCACCCTTCCGCTCTTGTCCTCCATTGAATGTTATGCATGTTTCCTTTTGAATTGAGAGTGGGAATCTGTTCCCACACGTATTCCCAAAATACAACCAAATTCCCATCTTAAATTTCCCAAAAGATATGGTTCTGGAAAATTTCTCTAGTTTTCCAGGTGTAGTTCGAGATAAGAGAGTCGGATCTCAATCCTTCCAACCTAATCCTTTCATTATTCTAAGAGTCCTTTGCATATTTACTTGTATAAATGCTGTCCCACTGGGCCTCTAGGTCTTTATACAACCTCCAGAGAAGTTTTGCTGCTAAGGCTTGGCCTATCCTGAGAGGGTCGCAAATTCCCAGTTCCCCCTCGATTTGGGGGTGCAGATTTTGTCCTAGGCCACTATAGCCCACATTTTCTCCCTCTTAGCTCCTCCCCACATGAATTTTCATTTGATAGATTTGAATTTTTATTGGATGTTTGTTGGGGCCATGAGCACTGAAAATAGGTACAGGGGCATGGCCATCAAGAACGATTTTATGAGAAGAACCCTGGCCGTGTAGGTCGGGAAATGGTGAGTCCAATTGTTTAGGTAGTCCTCAATATTCGCCAGAATCTCTTGCTATGAAATATTGTTAAGGCATTTCTCTAGGAGAATGATCCCCAAATATTTTGAAGGCAGTTCCACACATTGAAAACCCAAAATGAGAGAGACATTACGCTAAACTGAAGCTGGAGTATTGGATTTTTTTAATTTTTTTTTTATTCATTGATTTGCATCCCTGATGCTTCCAAGAAGTAGTTTAGATTTCATTTAATAGCTATTTCTTCCCTGACCGTGGGATGAACCATTAAGAGGGTATCATCCACAAATTTTAAGTGGGTGAGGGGTTCAAAGGTAGTGGTAACCAAGAGGCCTTGAAGGGCCCCTTCCTAATGTGATTTCTTGATGGACCTCCCCAATCCTTCTTCTCGAATAATAAAAAGATACAGAGACAAAGTATCCCCCAGCCTGATTCCTCTTGAGTATTTGAAGGTAGTTGAAGGGGACCCATTAACCAGGATGGAAAATAATCCCAAGGAGATTAGAGCATAGATCCAAGTAATCCAATATTGGTCAAATATGAATGCTCTCAAGATTTCACAAAGGAAATCCGAGTTAATTATGTCATAGGTCTTATCTAATTCCATCTTTACCATCATTCATGATTGACCACTTTATTTGAGGGTGTGGAAGGCTTCATGGGACACTATTGTGTCGTCCAGAATTTGTCTTCCATCCACAAATCCTCCCTATTCCTGAGAAATTATTTCCTGCAAGAGAGGTTTCAATCTATTTTCAATTACTTTAGTTATGATATTGTATACTACATTGCATAGGGAAATAGGGTGGTACTTATCTTCCAAGAGAGAATCACTTTCCATTTGGATTAATGTAAGGAAGGTAGCATTGAAATCTTGTAGGACTGAGAAAGCCCTTCTTGATTCTTCCACCACCGCCCACACATCTCTCCCTATGATACTCCAACAGGATTTGAAGAAATCTGGGGTGAACCTGTCTAGACCCGGGGCCTTTCTGGCTGGCATAATCATGACCACTTACTCGAATTCCTCTAGAGACACCTGACGCATTAGACTGTTATTTTTCTCTAGGGATATTAATCTTAGAATAGAATTGGTGATATGGAGGGTGGCTTCCCTCCTATTCAATATTGGCTCTAAGAGTAAAATACTATAATGATGGATCAAATATTTTTCTATATCTTCTTGTTTTCCCCCCACAATTCCATATTCCCGTTGCAAGGCTGCGATACAGTCATGGATTCTTCTCTAGAGGAGAGAATTATGAAATAACTTTTTTTTTTGTCCCCCTCTTGCAGCGATTGAACTCGGGATTTATGACGAATCAGAACCTCTTCTTGATTATCTCTTTCCATGATCTCCTGTTTCAACAGATCTTCCTTTAATCTGAGTTCCTGAGATAACCCCCAGAGAATTACCTAGTGTTGGAGATCCTCCATTTTTTTCTTTCTTCTTGGATGTTGTCGAAGACCTCCTTATTCAATTTCCTTATGCAAGATTTTGTATATTTCAATCTTTGTTGGAATTGATACATCTAGGTACCATGGAGGTTTAGTTGGTTATTCCACCAAATTGACATCATTGGTAGGAAGTCTGGGTTACGAAGCCAATTATTTTTTAATATGAATGGCTTCGATCATTGGGTTGTGTACGATTCCCAACTCACTAAGATCAACCAGTGGTCTGATCCATAAGAGGGAATGATTTATGCTACTAACTCTTTGATGGATTGAAATAAACTCTCTGAAACCAAGTATCTATCTAGTCTTTCTGCCTCCTGTTTCAGACCCCCTCTTCGATTTTTCCAAGTGAATTTTCCTCCTTGGGTTTGGAGATACACCATATTTAACTTCTCTATACTTTCCTTAAAACATTTACTCTTTGTGTCCAATTTTATTACCCCTCCTTTCCTTTCTTCCAACAAATTCATGAGGTTGAAATTTCCTCCTATAATCCAATTTTGGTCTTGTAGAAGGCTACCCAATTGTTAAAAAGACTCTAGGAAGTCTCCTTTCGCTTCTTGGTTTGGGGGGCCATATGCATTCGAGATGTAACCATGATCTTCCGATCTCAGTTTATGAAAATGGATAGTCAGGATTCTCGAACATTGTAGCACTAACTGCACCTTGAATTCGACTGGATTCCAAAGGGCCGTGAACCCCGCGCCCCCTCCCGAGGTCCCTTCCGCTTCAATACATTCCATTTTACTATTATTCCACACTTTTTTGGTTATTTTTTTCATTGTTTCCCTATCACAGTTAGTTTCTTGTAACAATATGAAATTTACTTTTTCTTGGTTTACGTTTATCTTCAAAATTCTATGTTTAGAAGTTGCATTTAACCCTCACATATTCCATGAAAGTACCTCCATCATTAAGATTTGGGTTGAGAGAAGAAGCACTAATCTGAGAGGACCACGAATTGGCTGAAATCTATTAGTAGGGCCCCGGTTTCTTCCAGAACTTTCTTATGCAGTTTGCGGCCTCTTCATTTTTCCTCCCTAATGGATATTTTTTGTCTTTTAACAACATTTCTCTTGATGCCTAGGTTACCTACAAAGGTTGATGGAGTCTCATGGATGTTTTTTTCCTTCCCTTTCTTTAATTCCCGATGAAGTTTTCTGAGTTGACCCACCTACATATTTTTTATTTCTTCTTCCCCATGAACCTCTATAAGATATTTGATATCCACCTTTGTTTCTTCCAGATCCATATTCTAGGCTTCATCCTCCTCCTTTGCTTCTTCCCGTGATCCATATGTTTCATCCATATCCTACATTATGATTTCCCCTCCTGGACTAGGGGTGATAATCTTGCTTTTCTCTATTCGGAAACACTTTGCTATCTCTTGTTTTCCTATTTCTGGTTCTGACCCTTGAGCTGGGTCTTTTTTTCTTTGCTATGGTTCTTTTCCCTTTTCTATTTGTTTATGCTCCATTGCTAATGCCTGAAATCTATTGGAACTCTTCTTAGATGTTTCTCCTATTTGATGAGCTCCTTTTTTCCTCGCCTTTCTTTTGTTTGGGATCTTGATGAATCCCTCACCATCATTTTCCTCTTTCCCTTTGTTTGGAAATGTTCTTCCATTCTGGGGACATTTTCTAAATAGATTTATGTGATCATAACACTTCTAACACCTAAAAAAAATATGTTAGTAGTGTATAGTTTGGGTCTAATCATCATCCTGAAATGATATCACTATATATTATGACAATTATTTGACCACATTCATGTAAACACATATCCTGGCATAGGATGTGTACTTAGCTACCTTGGTTATTTCTGACATCTTTATGAGTATAATCTGAACCAGAGTGGTGCCGAAGTGTAATCCTCTTTCTCTATGGAAAACCGTTAAGTATAGTATCTTAGGTGTAACCATGTGGAATTAAAAAAATATGGTCCTTCATAAAAAAATATTCTCCTATTTGCAGAGCATGAGAAAATTACCCTGAAAAAGCCTTTTGATCCCAGTTTGATGTCCATGTTGCCTTTGAATTTCCATCTCATTTGAAATCATAGGATGATATCCTTCTCAGAGGGCCAGATACCCATGAACTTTCTAATAAGCGCATGGTCCTTCATATGTTGTATACACTCTCCAATTAGAGGTGATGTGGCTTCATATCTTTGGTTTTCCACCGTCATTACCAAACAACCATTCTTTAACCTTTTTCCCAGTTTGGCATTTGAACCAGTATTCAAGGCGGCCTATTCCATGGAGGGAGAACCCATATCCCTTCATGTCCCCGAGACATCCTTGGGCGTTAGACTAGACCCCCCTGACAATACTTATTTAAATGACTTTGGCTTGGTCCCTTCTTTCTCCGCCTTTACCACCGCATCCACATATTGTTTCCCCATAATAGGTTATGATGCCTCTTGATTTTTTCCTTCCATTGATGACCTTATATTGATGCTTTGACTCCTCCCTTGTACCTCCCCTTACTTCTGAGACTGTACTCCTGAACTTTTTCTCCAAACCCTAGAAAACCCTAACCTACTCCTCATTCCCTTCTTCAGCTTTGATATTCATATTTTATTAATAGTTTTTTGATATTTTATTGATTAAAAATTAGATAAATTTTATTCACCTAAAAGATTTATAAAAATTAAAAATCAAAAACTTCCGCTCTTACCAAATGCCTTGTTAACCTATTTCCTCAGGTCTTAACTAATCAAAATTAGTTTTAGGTCTTACTCTAATAGTGGTCATCCTTAACCCGATTCTAGACTCTAGTCATTGAAGGGCCCACCACAAAGTCAACGATTGACTTTGTGGTTGGACCCTCCCATAACCCTAATCTAGAATTGAGTTAAGCTCAGGGTTCTAATACGAAAAGGTGATTTTAGAGTAAATAGTATGTGCAAGAATCAAAAGAAAACCAATATCCCTTACTACCATAGTGGAGGTTACAACAATAAGATTGTGTGCTTTCAAATATCATTTAACCTTAACCCTATACATGGAACTAAATACTACCTCCAATTACATTATATAATTGGAATGTGAAATAATTAATAATCAACATTTTTTATTTTTTTTTGTAAAAATGACATCCACAAATACATCCAATTTTATAAATCAATACATCTTTTCCTAAAAAAGAATGGAATCCAAAAATATATCAAATTCCATAAATTAATCAATTACTTCTATCACTTCTAAAAATAAAGTGCAATATTTTACCGTGTATATGGGTGTTTCTTTTAAAGTATCCAAAGAAATTTTTATTCCTTTTCTCATATATAAAATAAAAAATTGAATTAAATAAATTAAAATTATAAAATATTGAGTGTAAAACAATTTCAGTCCTTTTCTTATGAGTGATTTTCTTCCCCTTTGATTAGATTTGGGAATTTTCACTTCATAGAATCCTAACCCTCCCGCCACCTTTCTTGGAAAATTGAGAGTACCTTTGCTTCTAGGTCTTAAGTTAGAATTCACCAGTTCCATAGGATTGGAATTATGGAGTTCCTTCCCCTCTATAACATAGTCTAGTTTAGGGTTTGCAGAGGATATTTCTGGAGCTTGAACAACATCCAAAACCTCTACATTTATAGGAATAGGAATGAGGGGCGGTGGGTTGGGTTTTTTTATACCCAAAAAATTGGGAAAAAATCACTGAGGGATTTTGGCCCTTTGGTTACAACGTTCATTTCCTTAGTCCCCAAAACAAAAATTTCAAAGAGATAATTTTATTTATAGTATGATATTGGTGCATCTTACTCAAATTGTCCTTGTTCTCCTTGTTGTCACTGGACACATCCAAATTAGGTTCCTTTAACTAGACTATGTCCGAGTGCTACAAATATTCTACTAAGGGATTGATTTGAAGTCCATTCGAGCTTTCTTTAACCCCTACATCCTCTTTCCTACTCGAAATTTGGAGTGTTTCCACTTCCATCATCTCCAAACCTCTCATATGCTTTCTCAAATCTCATTATATTCCACATACTTGAGTAATTTCAATCTGCATCCAAGTGCCCATAATAGTTTCAATGCAACCATCTAAGGGGTATCCATTCATAGTCTAGGGTAATATGAAAAAGATCAACTCCCCTTCTGATATCCATTGTTTCTTCCTAGGTTTTTCTCACCTCCAATCCTACTAGGATACAAGCAATAACATAGCATCCAGTCTCTAATAAGGACAAGTCATGTTTGTAATAGACACCTAATGCATTACCAATTTCTTCAATAACCTCTTTGGACTACAAAATCAATGGAATCCATGGAATTTAAACCCATACCAAAATAATGTCCACACTGATCAACCAAGCATTGAACTCGATATGCCATTTCTTTAAGAACTCGCATTTAGATCCCCATTTCCAACATTGGTGAAAGTTTTCTCTGCTTCTTCAAGCATCCTAAACACCCAAACAAATAATCATTTTACCATCATTAAGGTACGAGGAGAGAACCCCATTGCTAGCTCAAATTTTAGCTTGGTCCAATTCTTCAACTCCTCATTGCTCATTGGAAAATGTCCAACCAACACCTCATCCCCCCATATCCATAATGTCATTGAGTTTGGTTTGTCTTCCCAAGTTGAAATTGATAACCTCCTAAACCTTTTTGATACACTTACACCACTTGTGTTTTCTTGAACCCTCATGAGACTATAATTCTACAACCTCCCAATTAGAGGATGGAGCTCCACTCAAGAGTTTCCAATCCAACATTTTTCCAACAAAACCTAGACCAAAATACTTATCATGTCTTTCGATTGCATTTTTTCATAGAAAATCAAATTCATTATAGGCCTCATTCAATGGGTTTACACTATTATACCTTGTGTGCATTAAACCTCAATCCTTCTTTAGCCAATAAATCAAGGATGGTGGATCTACAATATTAGGTTCATAAATCCTTGCATGAAGTAGGCAACTCATGTAATTATGGACCTTGGAATGATCATTGAAGTGATCTGTTACCTTGTCCTCTGTTTGGCTCAAGTTCTTGGCATGGTGGCCTCTTGCAACGATGTAGATACCAGTTGATATATCATGTCGAAATATTGTGTATCTACTAGTTATCTAGTCCTTTGGCTTGAAAAATTTATTTTTTGTAAAACCATCCACGACACCCACCAAGAGCACACACTTCTTTGGTATGTACATAGGCTAGTTGGTTGACAAGTGCAAGGAGGATGTGATCGGTTGGGCTTATGAAAATATTATAGGCATGGGTAGGAGTACCATGGGTGCACACTTTAGGCATGCATACCCAAGGGGGCACATGCCTCACTTACCTTGCGACAAAATACATGGACTCATGTTGCATAAGAGCACAGATTGAGCGACTTGGGCATGCACATACAAGGAGTGGATCCATCTTCCTTGGTGACATGGGGCATGAGGGGGATGTCGAACCAACCTCTTGGCACACCTCATGATGATTTAGAGTCAATAAACACCAAGAGACATGACATATGGTATATAGGCAACCATTTGGTGAGGCACGATGGTTCAAAAGGACATGACAAGACCGAAGTGATGCGTCAGTGAAAAAGGGATGCAACGATTCACAAGGGACACCATGGTCTACAAGGCATGCAATGATTTGTGAGGGGACATGATAGTTCGGGTGTGTAGAACTCTTATAAAAGAGAGAGGGAACATATAAATCAAGGAACAATGAGGAAGATGAAGAAATCATGTGAGCAACAAACAAGTATCACCAAACATCCAAGAGATGGGGGTGAACAAGTGATCAAGGTGAGACTTGGTTAAGAACTTTGTTGGTTTAGATGGGGAGGACTGTGGGTCTACAGTGATAATGTGAGGTGACTTCCGCGAAGTGTAGAGACAACACAAGGACCAGGTTTGTGTGTTGCAGTGAACTAAAGGTCTAGCAAAGATGGTGCGATAGTGAAGTGAGGAGGAGCTATTGTGACTAGGAAGAGAGTTTCATAGGCTTGGTGGTGTGAGTCAAGTCGTGTGACTTTATCAATACATTATAACCAAACCGAAAAACACATATTTCATTAAATTTGGAAATATTCTATTACATGGACTTCATAAACATTGAGTTTTTTATAAATTATTAACATATTCCATGGAGGAAGTCGATCTATTGAGATTCCTAGTGTGGATTGAATTAAGTGAGTGGCCTCTGAAAACCAATGCTATGAGTAGGTAGTGGAAGAAATGGTCTTCGAAGAGTAGTACACAAGAAATGGATATCAATCTCTCCTCATTATCGATTCTACAAAACCATTGACATGATGTAATAGTGTCAACCAACTATAGAAAAATCAACCATGATTGAGCATTACTTTCACCAAAAGAAGGAGAAAATGATAAGAATTTTGAATGCATAAGAGATAGATGTTGAAACACATTTTTCAAGGTTTTTAGTTGAACTTTGTATATGTCCCCATTTTCTTTGATTATTAATGATTAATAATGTAACTACAAATAAATTATCAAAATTAAGATATTAATTTTCAAGTTTAATCATGTATTCAAAGTCATTCATTTGTGACTCATCTCCCATGAGACTTAGCTCACTTATGACTCATTATTAATCAATTCTAATTATTTTTGTAAGAAATGTAAGGAGTTTTATTTCAAAAATACATATTACATTTATACATGTATTAATGCATATAATTAAATAAAATTCAATAAATAGTTTTAAGTCTTGTTGACATATATGAAATGATTTTAATTATAAATAATTTTTTTAAGAATACAAATTTACAAAATGTTATGGATGGGGAAATCAAATATCATATGATGTAAAAGTTCAAAGACATATTTATGACCCATCTCCATTGAGAAATAGTCCACTTCACTCTCATTATCAATTAATTCTATGTTTTTTAAGAAATAGTTCACTTAACACTCATTATCAATTAATGGGACTATAACGATGAGTTTGCTTTTGATGTGACATTAATTTTCCTTTTACCATAAATTTGTGTATGCAATGTAATGTTTAACATAGGAAAACAAATATATATTTTTGAATATAATAAAAATATTTGTGTTTCTCATTTCTAATTGGTTGTTAGAATTGAAGTGTTATTACTCCCTTCACGTCTTTCAATTAATATATAATCAATGAATTTCACCAATCACCACATCTAAATATAAAAAGTTGTACTATGTATTTATTATTATGCATTATTATATTTATTATCTAATATATTATTTATTATTATATTTATAATATATTTATTATATTTATATTATATTTATGAATATTATAGTTCCATTCAGCTTACGGTTCATTATACATTTTGAATAACAAACAACCCTCAATTATTATCTTTTGACAAAAAATATTCATTACTTGTGCATTTAGTTATATTAAGTTTCATTGTTCAACATGTGTTTCCCAACTAACTCGGTAGGGACTGCATTGCCATGCAACCCTTGTTAATGTATAAATTATGTAAATAGAAGTCATTGTCCTTAAATTGGCTTATATGAGATGATTGCAATTACAAATAATTGATTTAAGAATACATATTTATAAAAAGTTATAGATTGAAAAATCAAATGCCTTATAATTTAAAAAGTTCTAAGTCATTCATCTATGACCCATCTCGCATTACCATGAACAATCCACTTAGCATTCATTGTTAGGAAATTATAAGTTGTTTTTGGAAGAAATGCACCGTTGTTTATGGAGTTTTATTTCAAAAATTATATGTCACATATATGCACTCATATTATTTCATATAAGTAAATAAAAGTCAGCAAATAAAAGTGTGCCTTATAGGCTTATATGGGATGATTTAAATTGATTTAAGAATAGAAATTTACAAAAAATTATGGACATGGAAATCAAATTCTTTACGGTTAACATTCATCTATGAAACATCTCTCCATTGATCCTAAATAATCCACTTAGCACCAATTATCAATTAATTCTATGTCTCTTTTGAAGAAATGCAACTCTATTTACATGGGATTTTATTTCAAAAATTACATATCACATATATTAATTTATATTAATGCATAGAGGCAAATAAAAGTCAACAAATGACTTTGTATGCCAAATTAGAATACCAAAATTTACAAGTCTATGCAACTATTTTGTTTCTCCAATATGAATTTTGTCTCTTTAGAAACAATATACAAAACAATGTATAAAAACAAATGGATTACCATAGAGATAAATAAGATAAAGATCATTTTATTAAAATAAATTATAATATCTTATGTTAATTTATGTTAGGGCACAGAGGAATCGAACCACCAACCTCCTACTTGTAAGGAAGGTGCTCTTCCATTGAGCTAGTACCCTTTAAAAAATTAGAGAAGAGGAATTCCATTAATTTCTTTTAAGAAAAGAGTCTCCAATCATAGTAAATTAATAATGTCTTTGATAATGATATTGAAAAGAAGTTTATTAAAACTCCATATTTCTTATATATTCAATATACGATGTAATGATATCAACATGGAAAGTTTAAGCTAACCATGCATTAAAACATGTTTATAGGAAAAGAAAAGATTCTACTATCCAAAGACAAAGGCAACAAGGAAGGAGCTCCTTAGGCTCTAACAAAATTATGAAATACATTCGCTTTCAATAAATAAAAATATTCAAACAATAAAAGGTAATACAATGGTGCCTTATTAAAGGACACTTATGGTTTTAGGCAATTATCCCTTTAGAGCATAATAGTTGTAAGGACACCACAAGAGCTTGATAGTTCAAAACAAAAGTATGCATAAATTGGAGTTTCTCAAAATTCCTTTCCACCTAGTCAGTAAAGTGAAGCTACATGGAAAACAATGGATTGTCATCCTTTAAATTTTGCAAAATGCACATGCCATAATTCTGGTAAATTTTACCAAATATATCAACTATAAAATCACGTTGTTCCATTAGATTATACAAACTCAAAATCTTGTATAGCAAGTCCAAACTAACAACCATCCACTTTAATCTGCAAAAAATGCTACCCCAAAATTGCCACCTGCAAACTTTAGTTGATAGTTTAGGCACAGAAAAATAACAATAGACAATGAACATCATATTTTTTTTCCAGTTACAACCTTAGAGGTTACTCTCTAAAACCTATTATGGATCCTGTGTTTGATAAATTAAAAAATCTACAAGATGCCACATCTTGGATTTCTTCCAAGGCCTTGTGCAAAGGAAGCAATAGACAACATTTCTCTACTCGCTTCTTTCAAAGAAATATATATATATATATATATATATATAGTTTCTAATGATAAGTAAACAAAACAACATATTTAATTGCCATGTCAACAAAAAAATAGTCATTCTATAGTTTACCTCCTAAGAGATATTCAATATTTCAACCTGCAACTAGGAATTCTATTTTGTGTGTTCACATTTCCCTACAAATTTCCCTATTTTCTTTTTCCATGCTTCCCTCCCAAATTTCCTACTATTGTAATTCCAATAAATGGTAGAAAACTAGACTATTTTCTAAACCAAAATGAGGAATTTTATAACAGAAATACTAAAAAATAAAAAATTAAATTCTAAATGAGCCCATGCCACCCTACCACAACTCCAAATAAATATTTTGAATCTCAAGTTACAATCTGATCAAGTTGCATATTTTCAATCCAGGCACCCAAAACTAAATGGTCAACATTTTCTATTTTCCCCTTGTGTGGTGTTTCTCCAGAACAACCTACATTTCCTCCATACTTACCATATTTACCATATTTTCCATTTAGTGTAGTTTCTTTGCCATGTTTAAACCCAAGACAAATTTAGTTCTTCATAATTGAGAGAGCCAAATGAAGTCAACTTTTTAAATTTTCTCAACTCTTCTCCTTGAAGTCCCTAGTTAACTTTACCAATTGTTGAGCCCCAATCAAACCATGAATTTGGAGTCACGTGAGCTCCCAATTCACGAGAACCATGGCTCTATTTTTTTTCTCTAGGTAAAAGAAGCAATTCTTTAATTTAAGGTTGCACTCATAGCTAGTGATAAGAGAGACCCACATGCATTATGATGTTTCACATCCGTATAATGAGGTGACATTCTACTAAGGGATCCCATCCCATATGAGGAAGATTGGAAAGATGATTGCATCAAACAATGACCAAGGCCCTAAGGTTCTATTGCAACATGTTGCATCTATGTAATTGGCTAAGAAAATGTATGTGAATTTATGGGAGGTAAGATCTAGCTTAGAATATGAATATATGCATGGATGGTCTTGTGAGCTTGCATTTGGGGACTCATATAAGAAAATATGGAAGTTTCAAGGACTGATACTCTAGGAGATGTTACCTTAGATGCAAACAAGTCTTCAAGATTCGTTGGAGCACCAATATTGTTCCCACATTCTTAAAATAGCTTGTCATTTTGGATTTCTTGAATGGAAATAGCATATCATATATTGGATCTTAGAGGTTTAAATATAGTTAATATTAGCCTTTTCCATAGTTGGAAGTGTCTACTAAATAGAACGAATAAGAAACTCTGACATTCCTGGGAAGGGTAAAATAAAAATTTAGTATATGGAATGAGCCTATACAATCTTGGTGGACTAAAAATTTAGTTATTGACAAGGAATTTTGCATTGATCTCTTAAAGTGTGGGATCTATACCATGAATTACACCTTAACTCTTTCATTTCACAGTTACTATTGTTAATAGGATTATTGTTAAAAAAAATATTTTAGGTGTGTTTTAACTTTTCCCAATGCTTCCAAAGAATTGATGTCGAGATTTTATAATATTTAAAATGGAACTACAATGTACATACTTTATTTTATAGACCTTACATAAATCAAGAAAAAATAATATTGGAACAATGACTATGCACAATAAATCTATTGGAAACCAAATTGCACAAAATAACTCATAACCATTATTTGGTCTCATAAAACATCCATTGATTGATTGATGTCATGAGTCATACATTTATATGACATCTAGTTTTTTTGGCTCGAGATTGATCTCTCAATTGTATTTTCAATCTTAGATTCATAGCTCAAAACCCATTTCCATAAAAAATCCTCACGAACTCAAAGGAATATTCACCACAAAAGAAAGAGGATATATTGAAAGCATTCGAATAAATTTCCTCTTACAATAAAACCCAAGTGTAGAAACAAAACTTTGTTCCCTACAATTGCTTTGAATTATAAGAAAATTGTCAAAGGATTTCATGAACCCCAACCCCACATTGGAGTTTCTTTTCTTAACTTTGCATTAGGATTGAGAGAGCCTTGGGCCCAATTGAATCTATCCTAGATACATTGTGTATATGCACTTCGAAATAACACCCAGTAATTCATCTTCTTTGAATTTGGAAAGGAGTACCACTATTATACCCAACTCAAGACCTTGTGATTGCATCCTTTTTCTTCTGTCATAAGGAAAGATAGTGACTGACATATTTCCTTCTAGCACAAGAACAAGTACAGAGCCAACAACAACATCAGTTAAATACACTTTCCATTTCATCATAGACCTTCTTAGCTTGTTCCAGAGGGAAATCAAAGGGCACACACAATGGTGATTATTAGGAGAAAGGTGCCCTCAGAGAAATGATTGGATCATTGTGCTTGTGTTAGAAGGAAATATAACAACCACAACTAGTAGATTTTATTCTAACAAAAGCATAAGCACGGTGTTGATAAAAATATTAGGGCACTAACCTTTGTTTAGGTGAAATCACCTCCCTACTTTATCTAGCAACCAACAAGAATGGTTCATCACATATGCGAATCAGAAGTATGGTTAGAATGTAGAATGTTAATACTACTACATGAGCATTGTTAAAAGGGCATGTGAGGAAAAATGAAAACCTTGAGCAATGATTGCATACTTGTGCTTTTTCTTGAAGGAAAACTAGCAATCATTAGCTTTCCATCTATGAAAATAACAAATGTAGAGCCCACAACAACATCAAATTTGAATACATTTATTGTTTCATAATCCTGTATCTTATTAGCTTGTTTGAGAGATAATAAATGGGCACACATAAAGCCATAACACAAATCATGGTGATTGTTAGAACAAAAGCACCCTTAGAGTATTGATTGCATCAACTTTGAGTGATAGAGCCTCGGGCCTAGTTGAATACATCTTAGGTACATTGTGCCCTACAATTCATAAAATCCAAAATTGGATAAAAATACTACTATTATAATTATCTCAAAGCCTTTTGGTTGTGATAGAATGAAAGCTAGTGACCGATTTCTTTCCTTCTAGTAAAAGCACAAGTGCAGAGCCATCAACAACATCATATTTAAATACAATTTTTATTGCATCATTGTGGATTTTAACATGTTACAGAGCCACTGAAAGGGAACATACAAAGGTAGGACACTAACCATGGTGCTTTCTAGGACTAAGGCATCCCTGAAGCATTGATTTCTTCCTTATGCTTGTGCTAGAAATAAAGGTGGCAACTACTAACTTTCCATCTATCACAAGCATAAGTGCATTGTTGGTGACAACCTCAGAACACTAGCCTTGATTAGGGTGAAAACACCCCCTTGCTTTGTCTAGAGATCAACAAGCATGGCTCATAATGTAAGGGAATCAGAAGTAGGGCTAGGGAAAAGCATGTTCATATTGCTACGTGGGCTTGTGCTAAAAGGGCATATGATGACTAAGTAACCCTGAGCAATGGCACATACTTGTTCTTGTTCCTAGAGGAAATCTAGTGACTGCTAGCTTTCCATCTATGACAAAAACAAATTTAGATCCCACAACAACATTAGATTTGAATATATTTCTTGTTCCATAATTGCGGATCTAAGTTAGCTTGTTCCAAAGCCAATACAAGCTTGAAACTCATCTTGAAACCCAACATTCAACACTTAAAAGGCATAGTAGGAGGGACCAAATAGGCATTGATATTGCATACAATGGAACTATAATACTATTCTTCAAGTTTGATTCTAAGTAGTCAATGAGACAACCATAACCAAAGGCATTGCTTTAAATTCAAAGGTGACAAATCATTGTCCCTCGAGATCCAAAATCAACACAACTTCACATTTTTGAATTTTTCAATGTAGGACAATGAGATAGCTAATCATTTCAAATTTGAGGTTGTATAATTCACTTGGTTTTAATCATACAATTACAACTCAACACCTAACCAAAATAAATCATTTTCTACTTGACTCACTTGACCAAATAGCAAGTATTTGCAAACTAGACTGGGACTCAAAGACCAAATTACTAAACAAAAAAGTTGAAAGGATTGCCCAACCATTTTATAACATGCAACCAAAGCATGATTGTCATATTCTAGGTTGTCCCTTGAACACTCTATGATACATGCCAACAACTAAGGCATCACTTATTTAGACAATTTTAACATATAGAACTAACAAAATGACAATTGATACAAGAGCTAGGCTTATGTGAAACCATTTAAACAATCAGACTTTGTCTATGCTTCTACAAGCATTGAGCATTAAGATTATGTGAATGTTTTACAACATTTAAGAGGACTCAAAATTATAAAACATCTCAACATAATTCCCAACAAAAATTCAATGACTTTCTTTTGTTGCATCCATGCAACTCTATCAAATTCTCAATAAATAATTTTCAAAGATAATACTATTATTGAACATCTATAAAATTCACAAATCCAAACAATAAACTTGAGTAGCATGGTTCAAGAGTAAGGTTAATGTAGCTTTCTTTTGTAGCTCAACATTGGAATGCCAGTCAACCATGTCTTCCAAGTCATGAAACCATTATGTCACCATTGCAAATATAGGCTAATTCACATGGTGGATGTACAAATGTCTCCAAATAGTTGATTAGGATTCAAATAAACTTATTGTCCCATCAATCAAAACTCAAAATTACCACAAATGTTTTTTCATCATGCCAAAACTTGGGAAGTATTTAAATGTTAGATATTAACTCGCAAAAAGCACTACAAGGAAATCCAACATTTTGAATTCATAATAGGGTATATAAATTTCATTCTTCCACAAGCACAAGCGCATTTCAAACAACATCATTCTACTATGGAGGAAAGCTAGCACATGCTATCTTTCCTTCTTACACAAGAACAAGCACATTTTGAACAACATCATTCCACTGTGTAGAAAAGCTAGTACATGGTAACTTTTCTTCTTGCACAAGCACATGGGCATTTTGAGCAACATCATTCCATTGTGGAGGAAAGATAGTGCATGTTAGCTTTCTTTTTTGCACAAGCACAAATTCATTGCGAACATCATTACACTGTAAAGGAAAGATAATGCGTGATAGTTTTCCTTCTTGCACAAGTAGAAGAGCATTTTGAATAAAATCATTCCACTATGGGGGAAATATAGTCCATGCTATTTTTCCTTCTTACACAAGAAAAAGTGCATTTCAAACAACATCATTCCACTGTAGGGGAAACCTAACGCATACTAGTTTTCTTTTTTGCACAAGCAAAAGCGCATTTCAAACAACATCATTTTATTGTGGGGGAAAGCTAGTGCTTGCTAGATTTCCTTCTTACACAAGCATAAGTGTGTTTTGAACAACATCATTCTAGTATGGGAGAAAGCTAACATGTCCTAACTTTCCTTCTTGCACAAACATAAGCACATTTCAACCAACATCATTCCACTATGGTGGAAATCTAACGTGTGCTATTTTTCCTTCTTACACAAGCACAAACACATTTTGAATGACATTATTCCACTATGGGGGAAAGCTAGTGCGTGCTAGATTTCCTTCTTTCACAAGCACAAGTGCATTTCGACCAACAACATTCAATTGCGAGGGAAAGATAGCACATGCTAATTTTTCTTCTTGCACAAGCACAAATGCATTTCGAACAACATGCCATTGTGGAAGAAATCTAACGCATGTTATCTTTCCATCTTGCACAAGCAAAATTGCATTTCGAACAACATCATTCCACTGTGGAAGTAATCTAGCTCCCGCTAGTTTTCCATCTTTCACAAGCATAAGTGCATTTCAAACATTATTCCATTATGTAGGAAAGCTTGTGTGTTCTAGCTTTCCATATTGCACAAGAACAATAGAATTTCGAACAACATCTTTCCATTGTAGAGGAAAACAAATGTGTGCTAACTTTCCTTCTTGCACAAGCACAAGATCACTTCAAACAACATCATTCCACTTTGGAGGAAATCTAACACATGCTAGCTTTCAACAACATTATACTATGAAAGAAAGCCAGTGCATGCTAACAATCCTTTTTACACAAACACAAGTGTATTTCGAACAACATCATTCCATTGTGGAGTAAAGATATCATGTGCTAGCTTTCTTTCTTGCATAAACATCAGTGCATTTCAAACAACATCATTCCACGGTGGAGGAAATCTAGTGCGTCTTATTGCACATGCACAAGCACATTTCAAAAAATAGTATTCCATTGTGGAGGAAAGCTAGCACGTGCTGGTTTTCCTTCTTGCACAATTACAAGTGAATTTCGAACAACATTCCATTGTGAAAGAAAGATAGAGTGTGATAATTTTCCTTCTTAAACAAAACACAATCACATTTCGAACAACATTTCACTATGGAGGAAATGTATTGCTTTCTTGGTTTCCTTCTTGCACAAACACATTTCAAACAAAAACATTCCACTATGGAGGAAAGCTAGCGCATGCTAGGTTTCTTTCTTATAGAGGCACAAGCACATTTTGAACAACATTCCACAATGGAAGAAAGCTAGAGTGTGCTAGCTTTCCTTCTTACACAAATACAAAATCATTTTGAACAACATCATTCCATTGTAGAGCAAGGCTAGCACATGTTATCTTTCTTTCTTGCACGAGCACAAGTGTATTTCAAACAACATCATTCCATTGTGGAGGAAAGCTAGCACGCGCTAGCTTTCCTTCTTGCACAATCAGAAGCGCATTTCAAACATCATTGCATTGTGTCGGAATGTTAGTGCATGCTAGCTTTTCTTCTTTCACAAGTAGAAGCACATTTCGATCAACACCATTCAACTATGGAGGAATGTTAGTCCATGCTAGCTTTCCTTCTTGTACAAGTAGAAACGCATTTAGAACAACATAATTCCACTGTGAAGGAAAGTTAGTGCATGCTAGCTTTCTTTCTTGCACAAGCACAAGCACATTTCAGACAATATCATTCCACTATAGAGGAAAGCTAACACATGTTAGCATTCTGTCCTGCACAAACACAAGCTCATCTTGAACATCATTCCATCGTGGAGAAAAGCTAGCGCATGTTAGTTTTCCCTCTTTCATAAGCACAAGTGTATCTCGAACAACATCATTCCACCATGGAGGAAAGATAATGCATGCTAGCTTTCTGTCTCCCACAAGAACAAGCACATCTCATACAACATTATTCCAATGTGGGGAATATGGTGCGTGCTAGATTTCCCTCTTGCACAAGGACAAGTGCATCTCGAATAACATCATTCCACCATGGAGGAAGGCTAAAGCATGCTAGCTTTCCCTCTTGTAAAAGCACAAGTGCATCTCAAATAACATCATTACACAATGGAATAAAGTTAACGCTTGTTAGTTTTCCCTCTTGCACAAGCACATCTTGAACAACATCATTCTAACATGGGAAAAAGATAGCACACAGTAACTTTCCCTCTTGCACAAGCACAAGCACAAGAGAATCTCGAACAACATCATTCCACTGTCAGGGAAAGCTAGTGTGTGCTATCTTTCCCTCTTGCACAAGCACAAGCACAAGCATATATCGAACAACATCATTTCATCGTGGGAAAAGACTAGCGCATGTTAGCTTTCCATCTTGCATAAGCAGAAGCACAAGCGTATCTCGAACAACATCATTCCACAATGGGGGAAATCTAGTGCATGCTAGCTTTCTCTCTTGCATAAGTACAAGCACATCTCAAACATCAACCCACCATGGGGGAAATCTAGCGTGTGTTAGCTTTCCCTCTTACACAAGCATACATTCCTCTCGAAGAACATCATCCCACTATGGGGAAAAGCTAGTGTGTGTTAGCTTTTTCTCTTGCACAAGCACAAGCGCATCTCGAACAACATCATTCCTATGTGGGGTAAAACTAGAACATTCTAGATTTCTGACTTGCAAAGGCACAAGTGCATCTTGAAAAACATCAATCCTTGTGGGGAAAAGCTAGCGCGTGTTAGCTTTCCCTCTTACACAAACACAACACATCTCGAACAACATCATTCTAGCATAGAGGAAATCGTACACATGCTACCCTTTCTTCTTTCACAAGCACAAGCACATCTCGAACAGCATTATTCCACCATCGAGGAAAGCTAGCATGTGCTAACTTTCCCTCTTGCACAAGCACAAGTGCATCTCCAGCAACACCATTCCACTGTGGGAGAAAGCTAACCCCAACTAGTTTTCCCTCTTGCACAAGCATAAGCGCATCTCAAACAACATTTTTCCACCATGGGAGAAGACTAGTGCATGTTAGCTTTCCCTCTTAGACAAGCACAGGTTCATCTCGAACATCATTCCACCGGGGGGAAAGCTATACAATTCTAGATTTCCCTCTTGCACAAGAACAAGCTCATCTCAAACAACATCATTGAATGTGGGAGAAAGCTAGTGCCTACTACCTTTCTCTCTTGCACAAGCGCATATCGAACAACCTCCTTTCACCATGGGTAGAAGCCAAAATGTGCTAGCTTTCCCTATTGCATAAGCACAAGTGCATCTCGAACAACATCATTCCACTATGGGGGAAATTTAGCACGTACTAGTTTTCCCTCTTACACAAGCACAAGCGCATGTCAAACAACATCATTACACTGTTGGGGAAAGCTAGCATGTGGTAGCTTTCCCTCTTGCACAAGAACAAGTGCATCTCGAACATCATCCCACCATGGGGAAATCTAGCATGTGCTAGCCTTCTATGTTGCACAAGCATATACGCATCTCGAACAACATAATTCCAATGTGGGAGGTGTGCTCGCTTTCCCTCTTGCACAAGCACAAGCCCATATTGAACAACATCATTCCTCCATGAGATAAAACTTGCACATGCTAGCTTTTTGTATTGCAAAAGCACAAGTGCATCTTGAACAACATCATTCCACTACGGGGGAAAGCTAGCACATTTCCCTCTTGCACAAACACAAGCACATCTCGAATAACATTATTCTAGGATGGAGGAAAGCTTGGATATGTTATCCTTCCCTTTTGCACAAACATAAACGCATTTCAAACAACATCATTCAACCATAGAGGAGAACTAACACATGCTAAATTTCCCTCTTGCACAATCACAAGTACATCTCGAACAAAATTATTCCACTGTGGGGGAAGCTTGCGCCTACTAGATTTCCCTGTTGCACAAGCACGGTCGCATCTCGAACAACATCATTCCACCATGGGGGAAAGCTAGCACGTGCTATATTTCCCTCTTGTAGAAGAACAAGTGCATCTCGAGCAACATCATCCCACCATGAGGGAAAGATAACACATGTTATCTTTCCCTCTTGCACAAGCAAGAATGCATCTTGAACATCATCCCATCGTGGGGGGAATATAGTGCGTGCTATCTTTCCCTCTTGCAAAAGAAAGAGCACATATCGAACATCATCCCAATATGGGGGAAAGCTAGCATGTGCTAGCTTTCCCTTTGACACAAGTAGGAGCACATCTCAAGCAACATCATCCCACTGTGGAAATCTAGCACATGTCATCTTTCCCTCTTGCACAAGCAGGAGCACATCTTGAACAACATCATCCCTCCGTGGGTGAAAGCCTCTTGCACAAGCAAGAGCGCATTGCAAACAACATCATCCCATTTTGGGCGAAATCCATCGCATTCTAGCATTCCCTCTTAGATAAGTAGAAGCGCATCTCTAACAACATCATCCCACCATGAGGGAAAGCTAGTGCATTCTAGCTTTCCCTCTTTCACAAGCAGGATTGCATCTCGAACATCATCCCACAAGTGGGGAAAGCTAGCGCGTACTAGCTTTCCCTCTTGCACAAGTAGGAGCACATCTCGAACAACATCATACCACAGTGGGGGAAAGTTAGTGTGTGCTAGCTTTCCCTCTTGCACAAGCACAAACTCATCTCGAACAACACCATCCCATTGTGGGGGAAAGATAGTGTGTGCTATATTTTCCTCTTGCATCACCATAAGCTTATCTCGGACAACATCATCCCACTATGGGGGAAATCTAGCACGTGCTAGCTACAAGTGCATCTCGAACATTATCCCACCATGGGTAAAAGCTAGTGTGTGCTAGATTTCCCTCTTGCACAATCATATACGCATCTCAAACAACATCATTCCACTGTGGGGGAGAGTTAGCATGTGCTAGCTTTCTCTCTTGCATAAGAACAAGTGGATCTTGAACATTATCCCACCATGAGTGAAAGATAGCATGTCCTAGATTTCTCTCTTGCAAAAGCATATACGCATCTCGAACAACATCATTCCATTGTGGGGGAGAGTTAGTGTGTGCTAGCTTTCTCTCCTGCATAAAAACAAGTGCATCTCGAACAACAACATTCCTCCTTGGTGTAAAACTAGTGCATGCTATCTTTTTGGATTGCAAAAGCACAAGCACATCTTGAACAACAACATTCCACAGTGGGGGCTTTCCCTCTTGTACAAACACAAGCACATCTCGAACATCATCCCACCATGGGGAAATCTAGCTTTCCCTCTTGCACAGGCATAAGTGCATCTCCAACAACATCATTCCACTATAGGGGAAAGCTAGCACTTGCTAGATTTCCCTCTTGCACAAGATCAAGCACATCTCAAACATCATTCCACTGTGGGGGAAGGCTAGCATGTGCTAGCTTTCCCTCTTGTGCAAGCACAGGTGCATCTCGAACATCATTCCACCGTGGGGGAAAGTTAGTGCGTGCTAGCATTCCCTATTACACAAGCACAAGCTCATCTCAAACAACATCATTCCACCATCAAGGGAAGCTAGTGCATGCTAGCTTTCCCTATTGCACAAGCACAAGTGCATCTCGAACAACATCATTCGACCATGGGGGAAAGATAGCACGTGGTATATTTCCCTCTTATACGCGCTAGCTTTCCCTCTTATACAAACATAAGTGCATCTCAAACAACATCATTCCACCATGGGGGAATTTCCCTCTTGTACAAGCACAAGAACATCAATTGTGGCTAAGAGCTAACACGTGCTATCTTTCTCTCTTGCACAACCACAAGCATAAGCACATCTCGAACAACATCATTCTATCGTGGGGGAAAGCTAGCGTATGTTATTTCACCTCTTACATAAGCACAAGTGAATATTAAATAACATCATTCCACCGTGGGGGGGAAACAACGCATGCTAGCTTTCCCTCCTTCACAAGCAAAAGTTCATATAGAACAACATCATTCCATCGTCTGGGAGAGGTAGCACGTGCTAGCTTTCCATCTTGCACAAGCACAAGTGTTTCTCGAACATCATTCCACCGTGGGGGAAAGCTAGCACATCTCTTACACAAACACAAGTGTATATCGAATAACATCATTCCACCACGGGGGAAAGATAGTGTGTGCTAGATTTCGCTCCTTCATAAGAACAAGTTCATGTCGAACAACATCATTCCACTGTGGGGGAAAGCTAGCGCATGCTATCTTTTCATTTTGTAAAAGAACAAGCGCATCTCAAACAACATCATTCCAACATCTGGGAAATCTATCATGTGCTAGCTATCCCTCTTGCAAAAATTCAAGCGCATCTTGAATAAAATTATTCCACTATGGGAGAAAAATAGCACATGCTAGCTTTCCCTTTTGCACAAGCACAAACGCATCTCCAACAATATCATTCCACTGTGTCGAAAGCTAGTTTTTCATCGTGTAAGCACAAACACATCTTGAACAACATCATTCCACAAATGGGGAAGGCTAGGGCGTGTTATCATTCTGTCTTGCACAAGTGCATATCGAACATCATTCCATTATGGGGGAAAGCTAGCTCTTTCACAAGCACAAGTGTATATTGAATAACATCATTCCACCATGGGGGAAAGATAGCACATGTTATATTTGCCTCTTGCATGAGAAAAAGTGAAGATATAATAACATCATTCCATTGTAGGGGAAAGCTAGCACGTGCTATCTTTCCCTTCTTCACAAGCACAAATTCATTTCAAACAACATCATTGCACAGTGGGGGAACTCTAGCGCGTGCTAGCTTTCCATATTGTACAAACACAAACTTTTCTTGAACAACATCATTCCACCATGGGAGAAATCTAGCGCATGCTAGGTTTTCCTCTTATACAAGCACAAGTGCATATCAAATAACATTATTCCATCGTAGGGGAAATCTTGCGCGTGATAACTTTCCCTCCTTCACAAGCGCAAGTTCATCTCGAGCAACATCATTCCACCATCAAGGAAAGCTAGCGCATGTTAGTTTTCCCTCTTGATCAAACAACATCATTCTATTGTCAGTGAAAGCTAGTGCATGCTAGCTTTCCCTCTTGCAAAAGTATAATGGAATCTCAAACAACATCATTCCATTCTGGAGGAAAACTGGTATGTGCTAGTTTTCCCTTTTGCACAAGCACAAATACATCTCCAACAACATCATTCCACTGTGTGGAAAGCTAGCGCATGATAGCGTTTCGTCTTGTGCAAGAACAAACGCATCTCAAACAACATCATTCCATTGTGGGGGACAACTAGTGTGTGCAAGTTTTATGTCTTGCACAAGCGCATCTCGAACAACATCATTCCATTATGGGAGAAATCCAGCACGTGCAAGCTTCATTTTTTGTACAAGCACATGCACAACTCGAACAACATCATTCCACCATGGTGGAAATCTAGCACAAGCTAGCTTTCCCTCTTGCACGAGCACAAGTGCATATCGAATATCATCATTCCACCGTGGGGGAAAGCTAGCATGATAGCTAAACACAAGTGTTTCTCGAACAACATGCACTAGCTTTCCCTCCTTCGTAAACACAATTTCATCTCGAACAACATCATTCCACTGCTGGGGAAAGCTAGTGCATGATAGCTAAACACAAGTGTTTCTCGAACAACATCATTCAACCATGGGGGAATGATAGTTTTCTCTCTTGCACAACCACAAGTGTATATTGAATAGAAACATTCCATCGTGGGGGATAGCTAGCACGTGTTAGCTTTCCCTCATTCACAAGCATAAGTTCATCTTAAACAACATCATTCCACCATGGATGCTAGCTTTCCCTCTTGCAGAAGAACAAGCACATCCACCATTGGGGAAAGCTAGCGCGTGCTAGCTTTCCATCTTGCACAAGAACAAGTGTTTCTCGAATAACATTCAACTGTGGGGGAAAGCTATCACATGCTAGATTTCCCTCTTGCACGAGCACAAGTGCATATCGAATAACATGATGCCACCATGGGGGATAGCTAACATGTGTTAGCCTTCCCTCCTTCACAAGCACAAGTTCAACTCGAACAACATCATTCCACCATGGAGGAAAGCTCGCTAACTTTCCCTCTTGCAGAAGCACAATCACATCTCAAACAACATCATTCCACCTTCACAGAAAGCTAGCATGTGCTAGCTTTCCCTCTTGCAAAAGCACAAGCGCATCTCGAACAACATCATTCCATTGTGGTGGGAAAGCTAGTGCATGGTATCTTTCGATTTTGTGCAAGCACAAATGCATCTCAAACAACATCATTCTAACGTGTGGAAAGCTAACACATGCTATCTTTCCGTATTGCGCAAGAACAAGAGCATCTCGAGCAACATCATTCCATTGTGGGGGAAAGCTAGCATCTGCTAGCTTTCCCTCTTGTGCAAGCACAGGTGCATCTCGAACATCATTCCACCATGGGGGAAATTTAGTGCATGCTAGCATTCCCTATTGCACAAGCACAAGGTCATCTCAAACAACATCATTCCACCATCGAGGGAGGCTAGTGCATGCTAGCTTTCCCTATTGCACAAGCACAAGTGCATATCGAACAACATCATTTGACCATGGGGGAAAAATAGTGTGTGCTAGATTTCCCTCTTATACGCGCTAGTTTTCCCTCTTGTACAAACACAAGTGCATCTCAAACAACATCATTCCACCGTGGGGGAATTTCCCTCTTGTACAAGCACAAGAACATCAATTGTGGCTAAAAGCTAGCACGTGCTAGATTTCTCTCTTGCACAACCACAAGCATAAGCACATCTCGAACAACATTATTTTGTCGTGGAGGAAAGCTATTGCATGTTATTTTACCTCTTACATAAGCACAAATGAATATTGAATAACATCATTCCACCGTGGGGGAAAACTAGCACATGCTAGCTTTCCCTCCTTCATAAGCAAAAGTTCATCTAGAACAACATCATTCCATCGTCGGGGAAAGGTAGCTCATGCTAGCTTTCCGTCTTGTACAAGCATAAGTGTTTCTCGAACATCATTCCACCGTGGGGGAAAGCTAGCACATCTCTTGCACAAACACAAGTGCATATCAAATAACATCATTCCACCATGGGAGAAAGATAGTGTGTGCTAGCTTTTGCTCCTTCATAAGCACAAGTTCATGTTGAACAACATTATTCCACTGTGGGGGAAAGCTAGAGCATGTTATCTTTTCCTTTTGCAAAACCACAAGCACATCTCAAACAACATCATTCCAACATCTGGGAAATCTAGCATGTGGTAGCTATCCCTCTTGCAAAAGTTCAAGCGCATCTTGAATAACATCATTCCACTATGGGGGGAAACTAGCACATGCTAGATTTCCCTTTTGCACAAGCACAAACACATCTCCAACAACATCATTCCACCATGTCGAAAGCTAGTTTTTCATCTTGTGTAAGCAAAAACACATCTTGAACAACATCATTCCACAAATGGGGAAGGCTAGCACGTGCTAACTTTTCGTCTTGCACAAGTGCATATCGAACATCATTCCATTATGGGGGAAAGCTAGCTCTTGCACAAGCACAAGTTTATATTGAATAACATCATTCCACCATGGGGGAAAGCTAGCACATGCTATATTTCCTTCTTGCATGAGCAAGAGTGCAGATATAATAGCATCATTTCATTGTAGGGGAAAGCTAGCGTGTGCTAGCTTTCCCTTCTTTTCCCTTCTTCACAAGCACAAGTTCATCTCAAACAACATCATTGCACAGTCGGGGAAATCTAGCACGTGCTAGCTTTCCATATTGCACAAACACAAACATTTCTCGAACATCATTCCACCATGGGAGAAATCTAGCGCATGTTAGGTTTTCCTCTTATACAAGCACAAGTGTATATCGAATAACATTATTCCATCGTAGGGAAAAGCTTGCGCATGATAACTTTCCCTCCTTCACAAGCACAAGTTCATCTCAAGCAACATCATTCCACCATAAAGGAAAGCTAGCGGATGTTAGTTTTCGCTCTTGCAGAAGCACAAGAGAATATCAAACAAAATCATTCCATTGTCAGTGAAAGCTAGTGCATGCTAGCTTTCCCTCTTGCAAAAGTACAAGGGAATATCAAACAACATCATTCCACTATGGGGGAAAACTTGTATGTGGTAGCTTTCCCTTTTGCACAAGCACAAATGCATCTCCAACAACATCATTCCACCATGTGGAAAGCTAGCGCATGCTAGCGTTCCATCTTGTGCAAGAACAAGTGCATCCCAAACAACATCATTCCATTGTGGGGGAAAGCTAGCGTGTGCTAGTTTTATGTCTTGCACAAGTGCATCTCGAACAACATCATTCCATTACGAGAGAAATCCAGTGCATGCTAGCTTCATTTTTTGTACAAGAACATGCAAAACTCGAACAACAGCATTCCACCATGGTGGAAATCTAGCACAAGCTAGCTTTCCCTCTTGCACGAGCACAAGTGCATATCGAATATCATCATTCCATCATGGGGGGAAGCTAGCGCGTGCTAGCTTTCCCTCCTTCACAAACACAATTTCATCTCAAACAACATCATTCCACTGCTGGGGAAAGATAGCACGTGATAACTAAACACAAGTGTTTCTCGAACAACATCATTCAACCATGGGGGAATGCTAGCTTTCACTCTTGCACAACCACAAAAGTATATTGAATAGCATGATTCCATTGTGGGGGATAGCTAGCACGTGTTAGCTTTCCCTCATTCACAAACACAAGTTCATCTCAAACAACATTATTCCACTGTGGATGCTAGTTTTCCCTCTTGTAAAAGCACAAGCACATCCACCATTGGGGAAAGCTAACGCACGCTAGCTTTCCATCTTGCACAAGCACAAGTGTTTCTCAAACAACATTCAACCGTGGGGGAAAGCTAGCACATGCTAGCTTTCCCTATTGCACGAGCACAAGCGCATATCAAATAACATCATTCCACCATGGGGGATAGCTAACATGTGTTAGCTTTCCCTCCTTCACAAGCACAAGTTCATCTTGAGCAACATCATTCCACCATGGAGGAAAGCTTGCTAGCTTTCCCTCTTCCAGAAGAACAAGCACATCTCAAACAACATCATTCCATCGTCACAGATCCTAGCTTTCCCTCTTGCAAAAGCACAAGCGCATCTCGAACAACATCATTCCACTGTGGTGGGAAAGCTAGTTCATGCTAGCCTTCGATTTTGCGCAAGCACAAATGCATCTCAAACAACATCATTCTACCATGTGGAAAGCTAATGTGTGCTAGGTTTTCGTCTTGCCCAAGGACAAGAGCATCTTGATCAACATCAATCCTGTGTGGGGGAAAGCTAGCACATTCTAGGTTTTTGTCTTGCACAAGCACATCCAAACAACATCATTTCATTGTGGGGGAAAGCTACAGTGTGCTAGCTTTTTCTATTGCACAGGCACAAGCACATTTCGAACAACATCATTCCACCATGGTGGAAAGCTAATTCATTCTAGCTGCTAGCTTTCCCTCTTGCACAATCACAAGTGCATATCAAATAGCATCATTCCACCGTGGGGGAAAGCTAGCGCTTGTTATCTTTTTCTCCACAAGCACAAGTTCATCTCAAACAACATCATTCCACCATCTATGAAATCGTGCATGTGCTAGCTTTTCATCTTGCACAAGCACAAGCGTTTCCCGAACAACATCATTGCACCTTGGGGGCATGCTAGTTTTCCTTCTTGCACAAGTACAAGTGCATATCGAATAACATCATTCCACCATGGGGGAAATCTAGCACGTGCTAGCTTTCCCCCCTTCACAATAACTAGTTCATCTTGAACAACATCATTCCAATGTGGGTGAAAGCTAGTGCATGCTAGCTTTCCCTCTTGCAAAAGCACAAGCGCATCTCAAACAACATCATTCAACCATCAAGGAAAGTTACAACGTCCTAGCTTTCCCTCTTGCAAAAGCGCAAGCGCATCTTGAACAACAACATTCCACTTTGGGGAAAGCTAGCGCGTGCTAGCTTTCCCTTTTGCACAAGCACAAATGCATCTTAAACAATATCATTCCACTATGTGAAAAGCTAGCACATGCTAGCTTTCCTTCTTGCGCAAGCATAAGCGCATCTCGAACAACATGATTCTTCTATGGGGGAAATCTAGTGCATGTTAGCTTTCCATCTTGCACATGTATATCTCGAACAGCATCATTCCATTGTAGGGGAAAGATAGCACGTGCTTTCTCTCTCTCTTACGCAATCACAAGCACATTTCAAACAACATTACTCCACCATGGGGGAAAGCTAGCGCATGAAAGCTTTCCCTCTTGCACAAGCACAAGTGCACATCGAATAACATCATTTCACTGTGGGGTGCTAGCTTTCCCTGCTTCACAAGCACAAGTTCATCTCAAACAACATCATTATAGCACATGCTAGCTTTCTATCTTGCACAAGTACATGCCACACATTGGTTATCGGATTCAGGGATCGATCTCTATATTGGAATTTTACACTACCATGTTTGACATTTTCATAAGAAAATTATCTCCAAGAAAGATTTTTCCTCCATGTGATTCTTAATAATTGATTAACCACTCCCTGTGAAGAGTTATCTAGAAGGAAGCTCCCAATTCAATCAATCGTGCCTATTGGTCAGCAAACATGTAGAAGAGAGATACATGCTACCCTCACAACTATAAATCCCTACAACCAATTCCTCCTTATTTTCTTATCTCTCCTTCAAAGCGTTGGGATTGCATTGGCCATTTTTATGCCCTCTTTGATGGCATCTCCAACATATAAGCTCTTGTCACTTCCTACCTTTACTGGCATATCTTCCTCTAGATTTAGATTTCCTCCCACTAGATCTCTCATCATTTCACTCCATAGAGCATCCTCTAGTCACTAGAGCTTCTTAATCAATGTGTCTTTCAGAAGTTCTTATCCATGTCTCCTCCTACAACAATTGACCTACAATCTTAGCTAGCTTCAGGGTCTAGATCCATGAGACCTCGAGTGGTTTCCCATCCTCCACCAACGAGACCCTTGCGAGAGTTTCCAAATTCATATCTAGGGATAGAAATTCCCCTTCCAGTAGGTAGTCCTCCTCTTCTATACATCAACAACAACCTACTTTCTTGAGATAGAAAACCAAGCACTGGACCAAGTCTTCTAGACAATCTTCCATCATAAGTTTTTTTTCTCCGGCCTCAAATGCTAGGATAAACACATATACAAAGGTAGGTGATCTATAGGAGAGGAGTCTTTCCTCATGCTCATTAGTCAAAAGCTTTAGGAATCGTTGAGGCTTCCTCCCTTTACCTTGTACCTTCTTTCAAGGCATCCCTCTATGGCATTTGTCTTTTGGCCCTTCACAACATGTGTATCACTTCAATTTTTCCAGTAGCACTTTCTTTTTTTGCTATTAGAGATTAGATCTACTTTTGTTTTCATATAGGAGTAGCGTGTCTAGACATAAGTGCAAGATAGCAATTAGAGTTCTTCTAATAGCCTTTTAGCCTTAGTGTCATGTCCTTCGAGGGTCCTTCAAATGAGACATATCTTAAAGTTGAAAGAGAATGCTCCCCGTGGATCTCAACAACTTTTCAAGTCAAAGCTTTACCTAACTATCTTTGGCATTGTCATGAAATCAAAACCATCTTGAGATTATCCATACATATTAGATAAAGACCAAGGATTTCTCCCGCAATCAAAGAATGTAGTTTCCACTCTTCACTCTTCATTTGACATTTATTAAAAACCCTTAGTGTGCACCTAAAAAGGCTCACTCAAACCAAATCGATACTCTAGTTTTAGGCAAGATTTGAACTTTCAAGAAGACAATGGTAGTTTTAGGCACATAGTAGGAAGTTTGAGCATAAGAAATGACTTGTCATATATGTATTCATAGTTGTAAAATATCCTCTTACTTCTGAAATAAAGCAAGAACTAGATCATCTGTTTTTGGATCCTCTTTGGTCTGATCTAAGTCATCTAGATTGTCATCATTTTCATTTTCATTTAAGGGAAAAGTGGCAACATGCTTCTCATCCTCTAACACCTTCAAAGTGGCAACATGCTTTAAAACTTGTTACAAAAATGTAACCTTGCACTTTCCCCTGCTCATCCACTCTAGCTTCCTTGGAGACAATGTTGCTAGCACATGGAAAGATAAAAATAAAGAAAACCCCTATTAAGGCAGCAACATGTGGAACCCATGAGGACCATGCAATGCCATATAACAAAGTATATGCAAAGCCCACAAACAATCCTATGCATAGGAGCTTGTGCTCTCCAAGATGATGTGCAAAGAAGGGCATCATAAGTAATATGACACTGCATCAGCAACCCCTGCAATAAGCAACAAAACTGTATATTGATCATTCTCAAAGTGGAATATTGCTTTTAGGTGGTACAACAAGGAACCTTGTACAACAACATCAACAAGATTGTTGAAGAATGTTATAATTGTGATCTGTTCCAAAATCAAACTTCTCTTAAATATCTTAATTATCATTGATTTATTGTGCAGGAGAGGAGTCAATGAGTTCAGTAAGGGTTTGGATGCCACTAGCTCACTGTGTGCAAAAATTTATATCAAATTGAGTATATTGTTTGACTTTGAGAGTGTGTTTCCTTTTTTCATCATGCAAATTTTAGGAATAGCTAAAGCTGAAGGTCAATGGTCATTTGTAACTTTTGCCAATGTTTTTAAAATTATGCTATGAAGCAAGCTAACTTGAAGACATGTTTATATTTCTTTGTTATCCATCTAACTTTCTTACACCAGGTCTTGCTCAAATTTCATATATAAAATGCTACCATTAAGAGGGAGCACAAAAATGGAGTTTTCTCCTTCAAAATTAACAAAACAAGATCAACAAACAAATGTGAATTTTATAGGTATTTTTGTGCTCCCTCTTAATGGTATCCAAGATGGACCAAACAAAAGAACTCTTCAATGCTCTGTTGTATGGTAGATAAGCGCTGAACAATTCACACTGAAATTGATTGGAGTAAAACACTGAGGCTTAGCAAGATACCCAACAGGCTGTATACAATTCGTAGGCACATTGTACGGACATGTACGACCTCTTTGAAGGAGAACTTGGTCTATACTACTTCGAAGAATGAGAACTTGGCCCTTACAGCCTCCATACAGCTGTGTGGGTGACACAAAATTTCTCACGGAGGATCAATTCATCTCAGTCAATAAATTCCAATCCAAGAAGAGAAGAATTTGCCCAGGTAACGGTAAAATCAGCCCAAGGAGATGCAAATCCGCCCAGGCAAATGAAAAACGTCCCAACAATATCTAAAAAAACGCCTAGGCACATTTAGAAATACCCAGCAACATTTAAAAATGCACAGGCACATCTAAAAAAACGCCGGACAACATTTAAAAATGCCCAGCAACATTAAAAAAACGCCCATGCACATTTAAAAACAACCCATACAATGTAAATTCGCCCAGCAATTACAAACACGCTCAAGGCACATAGGAATTCGACCCAACCAAGGAGAAACTCGTCCAGCAATGTCTAAAAACGCCCAGACAAGGAGAAAATCAACAGGCAAGTGCCATTCGACTCAGACAAGAGAATTTGCAGCATAGAGGAGTGATAAATTCGCCCAATAGCTGAAAAAACGAAATTAGCAATTTCCTGCTTAATTGCAACAGCTAAATTTTAATAGCCATTGATTTAAGATTTCGTGGATGGTTGGATTATACTAGCTGTTGGATTTGGATTTCATTAATGAAGTGAATTCAGAAAACATACTTTTTATACCAATGTACACAKGAATCGCCTGCTCAAAGGGATGCATTGTTCATATTTGTAATTCATTGTCCCATGGATTTAAYCCACATGGTATTATCGTTAAATTTATCAYAGCSAAGAATGCATTCACTATGAGAAACTGCTAACAGAGCTAAAGAAGCATTTCAGAAAAGGAAATGCTACACAACATAGAGAAACTCATACACAAAAAAAAATAAACAGCTTTGAATGGGAGGCTCTGTCTATTATTCCTACAATCTATGATTACTATTTTAGCTTGGCTTATTGTCCATTCTCCTCTCCTTGGCACAAAAGACCCATTGGGAATGAAAACTCTCCTTGGCACAAAAGACCCATTGGGAATGAAATTACATGAATAAATAGAGAGAGCTATAGGGTAAGGGAAGGCCAACATCCATGACCCTTCACTTCCCATTCCTCAGCCTTTCTCTCCTATTTATTTCTTTGTTTTTGTTTTTCATGCATTTGTTTTATTCAACATTACAATGCATCATCTTTACATGGTTTAATAACCTTTATGAATTGCTGAAATAATCTTACAAGGACTAAGTCTTATACCCATCATTGATTCGGATCCAACTCAGATCAGTGGTATTCTGCAACACAGCTACAATTTTCTTGTCTTTATGTTGTCTCAAGAAAGTACTGCAGTTTTGCAAGAGATTGCCAAATTTAACAAACAAGAGGCTTGAGACTAAGTCATCTAGAAGTGTGGCAAGCATCCTTATATTTTTCCATCTTTTCGATTGATTATAGAGAGATATCTTTGTCAGTCACAACTTTTTTCTGCCTCTAACAACAGATCTCACCATAGGAATATCTGTTGGTGAGCCTTCAGCCAACTCTGTCTGGCATTCATATGACATTGCCTCATCATTCTTATTACTAAACTGTGACAGACCACTAAAATCTTAATATTTGTTGGTGAGCCTTCAGCCAACTCTGTCTGGCATTCATATGACATTGCCTCATCATTCTTATTACTAAACTGTGACAATTCATATGACATTGCCTCATCATTCTTATTACTAAACTGTGACAGACAACTAAAATCTTAAAGCTGTCATTGATTTTTTCATATAGCTAACTCAATGATGATGAATTGTATAGTGCCCTTTCATTATTGTTTCACTAGTTACAAACATATTTGGTACTGTAAGAATCACTAGTGTTGGCAATGTTGAATAGGATGAACATCGAGGTAGCATTCATTAGTAGGAAAAAACCTTCAAAAAATTGTTAGAATCAAGTTTAATGTTGTGAAAAGAAAGGGAAGCACTACTGCCAGACAAAAACTAAAGCTACTGACATAAGGAAGCTAGCGCAGGCTAGACACAGAAAAAAAAAGAGAAATTCTAAGAGAGTTTGTCAATTGCTGAAAGTTGTTAAGAGAGGCCCAAAGTTAAGGAAGCTCAAGGACAGATGTTAAAGGAAATATAAATCTCATAATGGCATGTTGGAGTACATATAAATAGTGCTTACTTTGTTCCAACATCACAAGTCAACCAAAAAAAAATTGGTCATATATAGGTGGAACCTAATAGAATTGGCAAAACAGGTCCGCTCTAGAATAGTACCTGTTACAACTCATATTGTATAAGGTTCCATCTTGTGATTTTCACCATAGGCCTATTGAATCCCCTAAATCCCCTATTGATTGTAATATTCATCATACAATGAATGTGCATAATGAGGAACCATTTGAAAGATTTCCCTCAACCCTATACTTGATGAATCTAAAGGAGCATGAAGTTGAAACAAACCATGCTCTTGCGATCTATATCTCAACCCTATCACCTTTGATAAGATTTACCTCTACAAGCAAATGAATTGCTTTTATATTCTCACAACCGGGAAAATAATTGCATTGATTTAAATGTTGGGTTGCTCTTGGATAGCAGGTTCAACCTTGTGAGACTATTAAACTCCCTAAAAGTGGAGATAATCATTTATCACCATCTCTAAGCATCTTATTCTTTGCTTTGATCTTTTAGAGTAGGCATCATTTCACCTTCTCATTCTTATCTTCAATATTCTCTGCAAATATGGTTTCTATAGTCCTCATGGTATCCTAAGCCATGAACCAAAAATTATGCTTGAATAAAGAAAATCCGTGCAACATCCAAACACTTTATGGATGCATTAATCGAGTTACTATATAGCCCTCAATTAACTGAGAAATGCCAAGTTTATCTACAATAATTTAGATTTTTGTGATGTTAACCTCTTTTTCCAGATGAATAGTATCTCTACCGATATCATTGTCTCCCTCATTTTGTAGCAGGACCTTGCCAGATCAAAGATTAAGAGTTTAAAATATGGAATTTGTGATGAAAAAATAATCAAAGGTAGCTTTTGATAACTAATGAACTTTGACCATAAATCAAATGCCCACAGAACACCCAAATTGACCAACATCTCTACACCGATCTCTCTAGTGAAATAACCTCTTTTTCTTACCCAAGTACAACACCATGCCAAACCAACTTTAATAGACATACCAATGTGAATTTTGACTATCGAATCTACAAATTCATATGAACTTGCCTTCAGATTATGAAAAATAGTAAATCAACTAGTTGTATTAGTGGCATGAGTTAAAGTTCCATGGAGTTATATATGCATATTATCACTCAAAACCTTGAGAGTACAGATGAGGGCATTTACAACTTATGATCTATTTTCTTGTTTAATTCCCACCAATGGTTGTTCTTTCTTATTCCAAACAAAGAGTACAAAATCAATAGCGACAAATATTTTGGCACCTACACAAACACTCCATCCTATTGTGAATAAATGCATCTTAGTCTAAGCCCAAAAATATGCCAAAATTTACATTCACTTTACAAAATTATTTTCCACTTAGGATCTACCAGGTGGACATCACTACATATTTTTTGAATAAAAAACTTAATACGTCTGTGTGGGTTAATTACACATATAGGAAAGTCCTCCATTTATGGGCCTCCTTTGGCTGACTGCAAAGCAAACTGTAGCAAATGATGAGAGTAATAGCTTCTTACAACCATCATAAACAATTATTTCCAATAAATTTAAAGTGCCAACTATGTTGTTGTAGTAGTAATATATGTGGCAATTCTAGAAAGCGCTCAATCCCAACGAATATTTTCAAATTTTGATAAGTCTAATATTGACCTCATACAAAGTGCCTTTTTGATAAATGGATTCAGTATGCAGGATTGAGTGTTGGAATTCTTGGAGATTCCCAAATTTTGTGGTTGTGGTAAAAGAAATTTTTTAGCCTAGAGATGTAGAAAGGTCATATAGCAATGTTCCAATACTATCCCCATTATCCATTGTATTAATCTGATTTGGAATTGTGGTAGAAGGAAGCAACCATTCACTCACACATTGTATAAACTTTAAATCTTGAACTTTTGACCAACACTTACAACAAATAGAACACTATCATATGTATTAAGAGATGGGTGCGTTGAACAGATTTGATTGATGACAGACTTATGGCTTTCTCATCACAAAAAAGAAGCAGTAATTTGTTTCCATTTGAGGGTCTCTTGCCTAGAACACCCTAGTTGTAGAATATGGTAAGGCATGTTCCAAGTGGTGTTTATAATCATAGTTGATCTCCTCAGGATGAAGACGGTCTAAGCACATTTTCGGGCATCAATGGGGCTGCTGTAACAGTTTGTTTGAAACATATTGACGATCTCTAAGTTGAGCCTAGTTATGGCAAGGGAAAAATGAGGAAGTTTATAGAAAATGTGGTTGAACAGGGAACTTCTTGGCAACAAGTAAGAGTTACTTATTTGGGTAAAGAAGAGCATGTTCATGAAACATGCTGCTGTAACAGTTTGTTTGAAACATATTGACGATCTCTAAGTTGAGCCTAGTTATGGCAAGGGAAAAATGAGGAAGTTTATAGAAAATGTGGTTGAACAGGGAACTTCTTGGCAACAAGTAAGAGTTACTTATTTGGGTAAAGAAGAGCATGTTCATGAAACATTTGTCACAACAGAGAGGACAGGTTGTTGGAGAATATTTGTTGAAGAACCATGGTGGTATTGGTGTGCATATTCTCCATTACAAAACCTGTTTTTCATTCAAAATTTCCCACACATTTTTTCAGGCTATGGTAGGATTTATGAGAAGGGATCATTCCCACCATTAGTTTCATCATCTAATTTCCACCCACTAGTATAAAAGCATACACATTACAATAATGGGTAATGAAATACAGAGGAAAATGTGAAGAAATAGTTTACTCTATATTATTGTTAACTTTCGTACTCCTCTAGGTCCATGAAGGAAAAGAGCTCGATACAGGAAAAGAGCATTGCACCTTCTCACTTCTATGATCGTACCTGTTCCAACTGCTTGGCATTTTCAAATCTTTCATATATGTTTCGTTTGTTTCTTAACAACTCGATATGGAACCATTACTGGTGGAACTGGAACAGCCTGAAGATTCAATCATGTAGGTTATATAGATAAAGAGGGTATGCCCGTAGATGTGCCTCCTGTGGTGGCTAGTGGATGTATATTCACTTGATTTGGTTGGATCTGAAATTGGTTCTGCGATTACAGGATCTAAACCTGGAACTGGGTGTGAAACCTAGACTCTGAGGTGTGCAAGTACTTTGGCAACGGAAAACCAATTAGAAGAAGGCACGATGATGTGAACCAATGACCAAGACTTTCTCCCCATCTCTCTCTGATATTGATGTCCCTTGATCTGGCCAATATGTTGGGTATTCACATTTGTGTATAATAATCATTGAAACTTTTAGGACCTTGATTTTTTGGGAGGAACAAGAACGGTTTTTGTATATGAGAGCACTCATTCCAGCAGAGGCCGTGGAAAAATTCTCCATCCCCTCTATATTGCATCTTTTACTTTGATCAATCTTAGATGCTTCCTGTTTTCAGATCTTTCATATATGTTTCATGTGTTTGGGGAGGAACCAAAAGTAAAATGGTTTTTGAAGGGTTTATGTTTATGAGAGAAAGGTATTTTACAAATTAAATTAATTTTATCCATCTTTATTTGTTTATTTTCAATAAATAAATTAGTTAATTTTAATCAATTAATTAATTTTTATTTTTTATTTAAATATATTAAATTAATTGATATTTTCATGGTGATTATGTGTTCAATATAGATTTTGTTAACTCTTCAACAAATAAAATTGCATTGCTAAAAAAATACAAAACCTTTGGCATATTTCTACTAAAAATACAAAATCTTTTCTAAAATGTCTTTATTTAATAGGCATAATTCTAATATAGTGTAATTTTTTGAGATTTGAATTATGTTGGAGTTTAAACTCCAACAAGTTGTAAATTTTTAGCAAGTTTACTTCTATTATAATTAATTGTGAAATTATTCATAAATAAATTAGTTTGCAAATAAGAGGTAAGGTCTTGTTTAATCTTGTAGAAAACTTCTCTTGACTAATTGGAATTTGGTCATACATAAAGCTTTATTTTCCATCAATTAAAACTCTAATCAAGTTTTTAACGAGCTATGTCAATTTAGAATAGGGAAAACTCGTAAATGCATTGTTCAACTTTGTACGGATCTTAAATCATGGTAGAAGTTGGTGAATGCCTAATTTTTTTTTTCTTTTTTTTTCTGAAATCTTATTCGATTTGTGGCTAGAAAGAGGATTAGTTTGCTACAATATTAGCTTACTCCCAAGAGGCAATTGTCAGAGAACAACTTAAAACTGCAACCAAGCAAAGTAGTATCCTCATTTCAACGATGGAGCTAAAGCACATTGCTTCTAAAAAACACACAATTATAAGGTAGATAACTTCAGCAATCACCTATCGAGATACAAGCTTTCTAGGGGATATTGTGGTGGGTTGAAACCACCTTTTAGTCCTATAATGAGAATTAAAATTATCTTTGGTTTGTTGACTAAAACACATCTTTCCTTAGGTCATGACTAATACACCATAAAAGGCTCTCTAAGGTGATGACTACATTGTGGTCCAACTATTAATCAATGGGATTTTCCATCACTAGCCCAAGTTTGATTCCCAAAGAGACGATGCCAAGTTAGGATATTGCCTTTGGCATCTAACATGGGAATCCTAATTCAACTCCATTAACTCCTACCTGATCTCGGTAGATATGAATAGATTTTGATAGTGGGTTAGGGGGATATAAGTCCCCTACTCTAGCCAAAAAATAATGGGTTTTATGGTGTACGAGAGAGAGAGAGAGAGAGAGAGAGAGAGAGAGAGAGAGTCTCTAAGGCATCTGGTAAAAGTGAAAGCATATTCCCTTTCTACTGAGCGGATTATTCTAGAGAAATCATGGATTTCTAGTTTAGAAGGAAATGATTGTGGCACTTTGCCGAGGAGGTTGACAACTCTAGGCCATTTGTCCTTGAACTTTATAAACACTTTTTCCCCGACCAAAGAAAAAAAAGGCAATTATCACACATGTTAGAGTGGTGTATTGGTAAAAGCATTGTTATTGCAATGGGAAAAGGTGTAATATTAAAATCTCTCTTATGTTATATTAATGTAAGTTTGTGTTATGGTGATATTAGTAGTGCTCCATGGATTATATTCTTAAATTATCTAATTCAATTAGCTTGGAAAACTATAATTTATATAAATTGACAAAGTAATAAGTCATTGTTCTAGATAAGACCTCGAAATTGTGGCATGAATTCATTAAGAGGCTTAAACCCCCATTCCAAGGGATACCTCAGAACAATTAGGTTATAAGGTTATAAACAATATCAAGCATGGGACTCTATGGGATAAATTCCTTTCATAGGATTTACCCCTCATTTCTAAGGGAGATCCTTCCAACAATACCTTCACTCATACTATCAACCCTCTTGAAGATAAACTATGGATTAGACAAGGGTTGGAAACAAGTGGACTATAAGGTTACAAAATATCAAGAATGGGGCTCTATCAAACAAATTCATTCAAAGCCTTGGCCCCTTATTCCTAAGAGAGTTTTTTCCAATCACAACACTGCTCAGACTATCAATCCTCCTAAGGAAAAATTATAGACGTGCAAGTGGATAATTTAATATCGAAGCTTTGATTTCATCAACTATGTATCATAGTCTAAAACTAGTTCCAATATCTATTTCTATTTTGTCAATTGTTTAAAATCTAAGTAGTTTTAATTTATATTTAAAATGGTATTTTGTTGTTATTAAACTCAATATAATGAATGGGGGTGGGGTTCAAGATGAAGCCTAACAACTACATTGTGAAAGAATAACGATGACTCTACAATAAAATATGAAGGAGGATCAAACCCTCACGCAACAACTGGCTCTATCTAAGAGGTAGATTTGTCCGAGTGAAATTTGTATTGGAAGCTGCACTTGTCTATTGGCTCTCTCTTGCTTACATCCCAACGGCCTTTCTCAACAATATCAGAAATAAGTGCTTTAATTATGAAAGAAGAATAAGGAAGACCTTCCTCTTGTTAAATGGTATTCCCTTACAAATCCCAAAGACATGGGAGGATGGGGGTTTGAACAAATATATATGTATGGAAGAGAACTTCCTTAAAAAAACATATGGGGGGTCATTTCAACAAAAGTAAGTGTGGATTAGATCCCCCAAAAAGAATTATTCCACTGGATTGTCCTCCAGGGAAGCTTTAGTGTTAACCTTTCCCTTAGTTGCAAGTTCACTAGTTTGGAACGTGGGTAAATTTGGAGAAAATGATGGCTTGAGAATGGACCCATGGATTGGGGGCTTAAAGGAGGTCTACATAGTCTTAGTAGCACTGAAGAACCATCTTATCCAACAAGGTTATGATTCTTTAGCAGAACTATACAATGAGAACAAAGCATCTCTTTGGGCTAGTTATAACCTAATCTTGATGGGATTATTTGGTGTAGAGTTCCCTTTTTGGTGACATGTTGGCCAAGTATCACTGTAAGGTAGGAATTCCTAATTGGATTAGGTAGAGGTCTTCACAGACAAGGGAGTGTTAGGTGTTATATCTCTTTGATATACGTGTGAGGTCCAACAATAGTACTCGGCCCAATATCTCATGGCACTAACTAAGGAGGCTTGACCATGACCTTAATTGTACTATTCGGCTACCCAAGTACTAGAGAGTGATCTCCCCGAGTGTTGTTCTCGGTGTACTATAGAAAAAATACGACCAAATGGTTTACTCAGTTGGTCTCAGGATTCTAGGGGGTCTCCCAATATACGCCAAGTACATGTGAGCTAAAATCCATAGTAGTGTTGTCTAATGCACAACTGTTCGAATATCTATATATCCTAAGTTACACCCCCTAAATACCAAAGTTGTGTCTTCTTCTCTAATATCCATATTGGTATATTCTCAACAGTTTATGAGGAGGGTGTCTTTAAGAACTAAGTTGATGTAGTCAAAATCATATTCATAGAACTTTCATCTTTAGAAACTTCTGGAAAAAAAAATTTATAATTTTTATAGGAGCTTCAAAGAAAACAATAGTCATGGGATCTTAGCTTCAATAACCTAGGGTCATTCACAACATACCCCAACTTTCATCAATTCCAAAAATTTGATGACTTACTATTTAAGGTTATCATATTTAGTTAACCACATAAACTTCTTTGACAATATCTTCAACTCACTTACCTTTTCTGGTTCACCGTCATCCATCTAAAAATTTCTCCTGGCACATATTCTAGAAATCTCTCATGTGTTTCTGCAAAAATAATTAATTTATTATGTGTTTCTACTGACATAACCTCTAAGGTAATTGTCGATCTTTTCCCACAAACATTTGATTTCATTCTCACTACTCATTCAGTATCTACAATATTAGCTTACTCCCAAGAGGCAATTGTGAATGTACAAATTAAAATTGCAACCAGGTGAAGTAGTATCCTCATTTCGAGGATGGATCTAATGCACATTTCTTCTAAAAAACACATGACTGTAAGGTAGATAACCTTGACAATCTCCTATCGAGATATTATCTTTCTAAGGGATATTGTGGTGGGTTGAAACCACCTTTTAGTCCTATAGTGAGAGTTAAAATTATGTTTGGTTTGTTGACTACAACACATCTTTCCTTAGGTCATGACTGATACACCATAAAAGACTCTCTAAGGTGATGACGACATTGTGGTCCAACTATTAATTAGTGGGATTTTTTCATCACTATCCCAATTTTAATTCCCAAAGAGATGGTGTCAAGTTAGGACATTGCATTTGGGATATAGCCTAGGAATCCTCAGAGTGACATGTCCCAGGGATGCAATTCCATTAACTCCTATATGATCTCGATATATATTAATAGATTTCCATAGTGGGTTAAGGGGGAATAAGTCCCCTACACTGGTCAAAAAATAAGGGTGTTATGTTGTACGAGAGAGAGAGAGAGAGACTCTAAGGCATCTAGTAAAAGTGAAATCATATTCCCTTTCTACTCAGTGGATTATTCTAGAGCAATTGTGGATTTCTAGTTTAGAAGGAAATGATTGTGGCACTTTGTTGAGGAGGTCGACAACTCTAGGCCACTTGTCCTTGAAATTTCTAAACACTTTTTTCTCAACCAAATAAAAAAAAGACAATTGTCACACATGTTAGAGTGGTGTATTGGTAAAATCATTGTTAAGAAAAAAGAGGCATTTGTCACACATGTTAGAGTGGTGTATTGATAAAAGCATTGCTATTGAAATGGGAAAAGGTGTGATATTAAAATCTCTCTTATGCTATATTAACATAAGTTTGTGATATGTTGATATTAATAGTGCTCCATGAATTACACTCTTAAATAGTCTTATCCAATTATCTTGGAAAACGATAAAATGTATAATTTGACAAAGTAAGAAGTCATAGTTCTCGATAAGACCTCAGAATAAGTAGAAAAATAAGGTTACAAACAATATCAAGAATGGGACCTTATGGAACATATTCATTAAGATCTTTAACCCCTCGTTCCAAGGGAGACCTTAGAACAAGTAGGTTATAAGGTTATAAACAATATCAATCATGGGACTTTATGGAGAAAATTACTTTCAAAGGCTTAACCCTTCATTTCTAAGGGAATTCCTTCCAACAATATCTTCACTCATACTATGAACCTTTTTGAAGATAAATTATGGATTAGACAAGGGTTGGGAACAAGTGGACTTTCAGGTTACAAAATATCAAGCATGGGACTCTATCAAACAAATTCATTCAAAGCCTTGGCCCCTTATTCCTATGAGAGTCTTTTCCAATCACAACATTGCTTGGACTATCGACCCTCCTAAAGACAAATTACAAACATGCAAGTGGAAAATTTAACAATGAAGCTCTAATTTCGTCAACTATGTATCATAGTTTAAAACTAGTTCCAATATCTATTTCTATTTAGTTAGTTGTTTAAAATCTAAGTGGTTTTAGTTTATATTTAAAATGGCATCTTGTTGTTATTGAACTCAATATAATGAATATGGGTTCGGGGTTATAGTTGTTAGGAGTTAAAAGGGTTATACTTGGGGTTCAAGATGAATCCTAGCAGCTATATTGTGAAATACTAGTGTTGATTCTACAACAAAATAGGAAGGAGGATCAAACCTTGGCGCAACAATTGGCTCTCCCTAGGAGGTTTTGCTTAGTAAGAGACAATGCAATTTTTGCACTAGGAGTTGATTTTCAAGAAAATTTCTTAGGTAATTGTGGGTAGTGTGCTCATGTGGGCCTCGGCCAAACACACTTGCAATATCTTACAGAACTCAATTATGATGCTCGGTATATATTTTATGCTTTCAAGCCAAATTCTTAATGTGATTTAGGAAGTGAGGCGCAACTCAACATAAAACTCTAACCAACACTGAGATCAACGAACCATTGATTGTGTTGGACTCCTAACATCGGATTACAGCTAGGGGTACCCCTCTCCTATGATTCCACTATTTGAAAAATTATTTATTCGACGATATTTGGAACTAGGACTTTGCTTAGTAAGAGACAATGAGATTTTTACACTAAGGGTCAATTTTTCAAGACATTGTTTTGTGTGATTGTGGGTAGCGTGCTCATGCATTCCTTGGCCAAATAGACTTCTAGGAGGTTATGGAACTCAAATATGTTGCTTGGTTTAAGTTGTATTTGCCGAGACCAAATTCTCCATGTGCACCTAAATGGATTTAGGAAGTGAGTTGCAACTCAACATAAAACTCTAGCATGGACTTAGATTGATGAATCATTGGTTGCATTGAAATCCTGCCATCAGATTACAACTAGTGGTACCCCTCTCCTATGATTCCATTATCCAATAAATGTTTTATTCGATGATTTCTGGAATTAGGGTTTTTCTTAGTAAGCGACAATGTAATTTTTACATGAAGGGTTGATTTTTCAAGACACTGTCTTTGAAAATTATGGGTAGCGTGCTCATTTCAAACTTGAACAAACACACTTCTAGGAGGTTACGAAACTCAATTATGCTACTTGATTTAGATTTTATTCCCCCAAACCAAATTCTCCATGTGTCACTGAATAACTATAGGAAGAAAGTTGCAACTTGGCATAAAACTCTAACAAGGAATTGAATCAATGAACTGTTGATTGCATTGGACTCCTGACATCATATTATAGCTAGGGTTACCCCTCTTCTATGATTCCACTAGCCAAAAAAAAAATTATTTGGCGATCTTTGGAACTAAGGTTTTGCTCACTAAGAGACAATACAATTTTTGCACTAGGAGTTGATTTTTCAAGACACTTGGTCAGGAAATTGTGGGTAATGTGGTCATGTGAGACTTGGCTAAAACCACTTTCAAGAGATTATAGAACTCAATTATGATGCTTGGTTTGTATTTTATGCCCTAAGATAATCCATAAACAGTAGGCCTATGGCTTGTCTGTCTCATCAACACAAATATTTCTGCGAAATAAAACAATTATAACCTTAGCTCTTTGGATTACAAGAAATTCTTAACCAATCAAGCCACAAAACAAGTAAGAAACAAATGGGTCGAAAATATGCGGCAAGTCGGGTCGGAGGTAATGCAAGTCAACCAATTCGAATTGATCCAAGTCAAATTTACCCAAGTCATGCTTACCCAAGTCGGGTCCACCAAGGGATGTTTTTTGATCGAATGAGGAAGGAAACTCGATCAAAGGGGAAGCCCAGTCGAAGTGAGTTGACCTGTGGGAAAAACAAATAGATAAAAGGTGGATTCGACACCCAATTGTAAAGGGAAAATTTGGGAAATTCGAATTTAGTGACCACCAATTGAAAGGAAATTATGCAGGGCGAATTTGATGACCAATGGCATTTAAAAACGTTCAAAGAGTGATTTCAGAGACCCACAGTGAATATAAAACATCTAAGGGTGATTTTGGCAACCCACGATGAGTCAAAAACATTGGGGAGATGGTCTACAGGTAACTAATAGACACCCAGACAATCCCATACTTCGATATATATATCATCTATGATTTATGGGCAAAGTAAAACACCCTAGCGAGTCGATAAGGTTCCCCCACGATAATAAAATATGTGTGCAAGTGCTACAGGTTGAAAATTTGCTTCAACAAAATATGCATAGGACACTACAACTCATAAAAAAGATACTCAATAATAGAATGCATTAACTCTTAGATATCATCATTTAAATGGGATTTTTATTATGCTTGAGAGAAAATTACAAAGGGGTGATAAATACACGGACTATGTGTATTGTTGTTCACTCACATTACAAAATTGTAGAGGCCAAGGTTCAGAGACACCTTTGATTAGAGTGAAGAGGCACATTAACTATGTTAAGCCCTAAATTGTGGCACATTACCTCTTAATTGGGGAATAATATATTAGTATTGTTATTTTATTTATGTCGGCTTGGGTCCATTAGATTTAATTGTACCTCCTAGTCTCGTATATATATCAAGGAGACCTTTTCATTTGGAATCATCTTGTATTTGTGAATTCGTATGATGTATAAGGAGGTTTCCCCCTCGGAGAGGCTTTTTATCTAAATTTATCTCTTTGTCAAGACATGGAGTACCTATTCTAAGGTTTTTATGCTATTTTGATATTTGGTTCTTAACATTTGGCATCAGAGCTAAACAATCCTTGGGATTGGTTTCTTCAAAACAAGTCTTCTTGGAATTTTCGCTACAATGTTTTTTCTAGAAGGTTTCAGGATCTGGAATTTATATGGCGTAGAGGAGACATATAGAGATAACATATGTATTTTGACTTCTCTAAATTTAGGAGCTTTCGTTACTTGTCAGTGCTACAACCCAGGTAGAGTGTGGTTCTTCCACGTACCTAGAGTATATCAGAAGGCCTCTTTCAAACGGTTGTGCATTAGACAACACTACTATGGATTTGAGCTCACATGTACCTGGTGTATATTGGGAGACCCCCTAGAATCCTGAGACCAACCGAGTAAACCATTTGGTCAGCTTTTTTCTATAGTACACGGAGAACAACATTTGGGGAGATCACTCTCTAGTACTTCTGTAGTCGAATAGTATGGTTAAGGGCATGGTCAAGCCTCCTTAGTTAGTGCCCTTAGATATTGGGTCGAGTACTATTGTTGGACCTCGCATGTATACCAAAGAGATATAACACCTAACACTCCCTTTTCTGTGGGGACCTCTACCTAAGACAATTAGGAATTCCTACCTTGCAGTGATACTTGGCCAACATGCCACCAAAAAGGGAACTCTACACCAAATAAGCCCAACAAGATTAGGTTATAACTAGACCAAAGAGATGCTTTGTTCTCATCGTATAGATCTACTAAAGAATCATAACCTTGTTGGACAAGAAGGTTCTTCGGTGCTAGTGAGACTGTGTAGACCTCCTTGAAGCCCCCAATCCATGGGTCCATTCTCAAGCCATCATTTTCTCCAAATTTACCCACGTTCCAAGCTAGTGAACTTGCAACTAAGGGAAAGGTTAACACTAAAGGTTCCCTGGAGGACAATCTAGTGGAATACTTCTTTGTGGGGGATCTAATCCACTCTTCCTTTGGTTGAAATGACCCCCCATATGTTTTTTTAAGGAAGTGCTCTTCTATACATATATATTTGTTCAAACCCCCATCCTCCCATGTCTTTGGGATTTGTAGGGGAATTTTATTTGACAAGAGGAAGGCCTTCCTTATTCTTCTTTCATAATTAAAGAACTTATTTCTGATCTTGTTGAGAAAGGCCTTTGGGATGTAAGCAAGAGGGAGTCAATAGACAAGTGTAGCTTCCAATACAAATTTCACTAGGACAAATCTACCTCTTAGATAAAGCCAATTGTTGCACAGGGGTTTGATCCTTCTTCCTATTTTATTGTAGAGTCACCGTTATTATTTCACAATGTAGGTGTTAGGCTTCATCTTGAACCCCATGTATAACCCTTTTAATTCCTAACAATTATAACCCCTAACCCCCATTCATTATATTGAGTTTAATAACAACAAAATACCATTTTAAATATAAATTAAAACTACTTAGATTTTAAACAATTGACTAAATAGAAATAGATATTGGAACTAGTTTTAGACTATGATGCATAGTTGATGAAATCAAAGCTTTAATATTAAATTATCCACTTGCACATCTATAATTTTTCCTTAGGAGGATTGATAGTCTGAGCAACGTTGTGATTAGAAAAAACTCTCTTAGGAATAAGGGGCCAAGGCTTTGAATGAATTTGTTTGATAGAGTCCCATTCTTGATATTTTGTAACCTTATAGTCCACTTGTTTCCAACCCTTGTCTAATCCATAGTTTATCTTCAAGAGGGTTGATAG
>ML779278.1:1048990-1078456 GCA_009831015.1 Picea engelmannii | reverse complement strand
AAAAACTCTCTTAGGAATAAGGGGCCAAGGCTTTGAATGAATTTGTTTGATAGAGTCCCATTCTTGATATTTTGTAACCTTATAGTCCACTTGTTTCCAACCCTTGTCTAATCCATAGTTTATCTTCAAGAGGGTTGATAGTATGAGTGAAGCTATTGTTGGAAGGATCTCCCTTAGAAATGAGAGGTAAAGCCTACGAAAGGAATTTGTCCTATAGAGTCCCATGCTTGATATTTTTTATAAACTTATAACCTACTTGTTCCGAGCTATCCCTTGGAATGAGGGGTTAAGCCTCTTAATGAATTCGTGCCACAATTTCGAGGTCTTATCTAGAACAATGACTTCTTACTTTGTCAAATTATATAAATTATAGTTTTCCAAGATAATTGGATTAGATCATTTAAGAATATAATCCATGGAGCACTACCAATATCAACATAGCACAAACTTACATTAATATAACATAAGAGATATTTTAATATTACACCTTTTCCCATTGCAATAACAATGCTTTTACCAATACACCACTGTAACATGTGTGAAAATTTCCTTTTTTTTCTTTGGTCAGGGAAAAAATGTTTAGAAAGTTCAAGGACAAATGGCCTAGAGTTGTCAACCTCCTCGGCAAAGTGCCACAATCATTTCCTTCTAAACTAGAAATCCACGATTTCTCTAGAATAATCCACTAAGTAGAAAGGGAATATGCTTTCACTTTTACCAGATTCCTTAGAGAGTATCTCTCTCTCTCTCTCTCTCTCTCTCTCTCTCTCTCTCTCGTACACCATAACACCCCTTAAATTTTGGCAGGACTTATATCCCCCTAACCCACTATCGAAATCTATTCATATCTACTGAGATCAGGTAGGAGTTAATGGAATTGCATCCCTGGGACATACCACTACAAGGATTCCCAGGTCAAATGCCACAGGCAATATCCTAACTGGGCAACGTCTCTTTGGGACCCAAACTTGGGCTAGTGATGGAAAAATCCCACTGATTAATAGTTGGACCACAATGTAGTCATCACATTAGAGAGCCTTTTATGGTGTATTAGTCATGACCTAAGGAAAGATGTGTTGTAGTCAACAAACCAAACATAATTTTAATTCTCATTATAGGACTAAAAGGTGGTTTCAACCCACCACAATATCCCCTAGAAATCTAGTTTCTCGAGAGGTGATTGTTGAGGTTATCTACCTTATAATCGTGTGTTTTTTAGAAGCAATGTGCTTTAGCTCCATCGTTGAAATGAGGATACTACTTTGATTGGTTGCAGTTTTAAGTTATTCCCTGACAACTGCCTCTTGGGAGTAAGCTAATCTTGTAGCAAACTAATCCTCTTTCTAGCTACAAATCAAATAAGATTTCAGAAAAAAAAAATTAGACATTCTCTAACTTCTACCATGATTTAAGATCCGTACAAAGTTGAAGAATGCATTTAGAATTTTTTCCTATTCTGACTTGACATAACTCGTTAAAAAAATGATTAAAGTTCTTAATTGATGGGAAGCAAAACTTTATTTATGGTCAAATTCCGTTCACTCAAGGGAAGTTTTCTACAAGATTAAACAAGACCTTACCTCTTATTTGCAAACTAATTTATTTATGGATAATTTCACAATTAATTATAATAAAATTAAACTTGCTAAAATTTACATTGTGTTGGAGTTTATACTCCAACATAATTCAAATCCCCAAAAATTACACTATATTAAAATTATGCCTATTAAATAAAGACATTTTACAAAATATTTTGTATTTTTAATAGAATTATGGCAAAGTTTTTTTTTTTTTTTTTATCAATGCAATTTTATTTGTTGAAGAGTTAACAAAATCTATCTTGAACACATAATCAACATAAAAATATAAATTAATTTAATACATCTAAATAACCCTTGAAAATATAAATTAATTTAATATATCTAAATAAAAAAAATTAAAGTTAACTAATTTATTTATTCGAAATAAACAAATAGAGGTGGATAAAATTAGCTTAATTTGTAATAACCTTTCTCTCATAAACATAAACCCTACCAAAACCCTTCTACTTCTGGTTCCTCTCCAAACACATGAAACGTATATGAAAGATCTGAAAACACTAAGCATTTGAGATAAGTAAAAAGATGCAATATAGAGGGGATGGAGAATTTTTCCACGACAACTACTCGAATCAGTGCTCTCATATACAAAAACGGTTCTTGTTCCTCCCAAAAAATCAAGGCCCTAAAAGTTACAATGCATATTATACACAAATGTGAATACCCAACATATTAGCCAGATCAAGGGACATCGGTATCAGAGAGAGACCAGGAAAAAGTCTTGGTCATTGGTTCACATCGTCGTGCCTTCTTCTAATTGGTTTTCCATTGCCAAAGTACTTGCACACCTCGGAGTCTAGGTTTCAGACCCAGTTCCAGGTTCAGATCCTATAATCGCAGAACCAATTTCAGATCCAACCAAATCAAGTGAATATACATCCACTAGCCACAATAGGAGGTGCATCTATGGGCATACCCTCTTTATCTATATAACCTACATGAATGAATCTTCAGGTTGTTCCACCAGTAATGGTTCCATATCCAGTTGTTAAGAAACAAATGAAACATATATGAAAGATCTTAAAATGCCAAGCAATTGGAATAGGTACCAGATCAATAGAAGTGAGAAGGTGCAATGCATAGGTGATAGAAAACTTTTCCATGACCTATGCTCGAATCAGTGCTCAACAATCATTATCAACATCACAGACTATTCCTACATGGACCTGGATGAGTAGGAAAGTTAACAATAATCTAGAGTAAGTTGTTTCTTCACATTTTCCTCTGTATTTCATTACCCATTATTGTAATGTGTATGATTTTATACTAGTGGGTGGAAATTAGATGATGAAACTAATGGTGGGAATGATCCCTTCTCATAAATCCTGCCATAGCCTGAAAAAATGTCTGGGAAATTTTGGGTGCAAAACAGGTTTTGTAATGGAGAATATGCACACCAATCCCACCATGATTGTTCAACAAATCTTCTCCAACAACATGTCCTCTCTGTTGTCACAAATGTGTGATGAACATGCTTGAACGAAGTTTCCATGAATGTGCCTTCTTTTCCCAAATAAGTAACTCTTACTTGTTGCCAATAAGTTCCCTATTCCACCACATTTTCTATAACCTTCCTTATTTTTCCCTTGCCATAACTAGGCTCAACTTATAGCTTGTCAATATGTTTCAAACAAAACACCACTTGGAACATGCCCTACCATATTCTACAACTAGGGTGTTCTAGGCAAGAGACCCTCAAATGGAAACAAAATACTGCTTCTTTTTGTGATGAGAAAGCCATAAGTCTGTCATCAATCAAATCTGTTCAGTGCGCCCATCTCTTAATACATATGACTATTCTATTTGTTGCAAGTGCTGGTCAAAAGCTCAAGATTTAAAGTTTATACAATGTGTGAGTGAACGTCAAGTTGTTTCCTTCTACCACAATTCCAAATCAGATTAATACAATGGATATTGGGGATAGTCTTGGAGCATTTTCTATACGACCTTTCTACATCTCTAGGCTAAAATTTTTCTTTTACCACAACCACAAACTTTGGGAATCTCCAAGCATTCCAACACTCAATCTTGCATACTGAATCCATTTATTAAAAAGGCACTTTGTATGAGGTCAAGATTAGACTTATCAAAATTTGAAAATATTCCTTGGGATCCAGTGCCTCGCTTTCTAGAATTTTCACATATATTACTACAACAACAACATAGTTGGCACTTTAAATTTATTGGAAATAATGGTTTATGATGGTTGTAAGAAGCTATTACTCTCATCATTTGCTACATTTTGCAGTCATCCAAAGGAGGCCCATGAATGGAGGACTTTCCTATATGTGTAATTAACCCACACGGACGTATTAAGCTTTTTATTGAAAAAATATGTAATGATGTCCACTGGTAGATCCTAAGTGGAAAATAATTTTGTAAAGTGAATGTAAATTTCGGCATATTTTTGGGCTTAGACTAAGATGCATTTATTCACAATAGGATAGAGTGTTTGTTTAGGTGCTAAAAGACTTGTGGCTATTGATTTTGTACTCTTTGTTTGAAATAAGAAAGAACAACCATTGATGGGAATTAAACAAGCAAATAGATCATAAGCTGTAAATGGCCTCATTTGTACTCTCAAGGCTTTGAGTGATAACATGCATATATAACTCCATGCACTTTAACTCATGCCACTAATACAACTAGTTGATTTACTATTTTTCAAAATCTTAAGGCAAGTTAATATGAATTTGTCATAAGTTTGGCTAAATATATAAAAGTAGTTTATCATACTCATGTTTTTATTAGAGGAAATTTGAAATAGAAGAGTTAGGTATTCGCAGATACATGGGCATCATAATTGGCACAAATGACTTATAGTAGATTCGATAGTCAAAATTCACATTGCTATGTCGATTAAAGTTGGTTTGCCATGGTATTGTACCTGGGTAAGAAAAAGAGGTTATTTCACTAGAGTGATCGGTGTAGAGATGTTGGTCAATTTGGGTGTTTTGTGGGCATTTGATCATTGATCAAAGTTCATTAGTTATCAAAAGCTGCCTTTGATTATTTTTTCATCACAAATTCCATATTTAAAACTCTTAATCTTCAATCTGGTGAGGTCCTGCTACAAAATGAGGGAGACAATGATATTGGTAGAGATACTATTCAGCTCGAAAAAGAGGTTAACATCACAAAAATCTAAATTATTGTAGATAAAAGTGGCATTTCTCAATTAATTGAAGGTTACACAATAACTCGATTAATGCATCCATAAAAATTTTCAATGTTGCACATATTTTATTTATTCAAGCATAATTTTTGGTTCATGCTTTATGATAACACGAGGACTATAGAACCCATATTTGCAGAGAACATTGAAGACAAGAATGAGAAGGTGAAATGATGCCTACTCTAAAATATCAAAGCAAAGAATAAGATGCTTTATTTGCAGAGAACATTGAAGACAAGAATGAGAAGGTGAAATGATGCCTACTCTAAAATATCAAAGCAAAGAATAAGATGCTTAGAGATGGTGATAAATGATTATCCCCACTTTTAGGGAGTTTAATAGTTCTCACAAGGTTGAACCTGCAATCCAAGAGCAGCCCAACATTTAAATCAATGCAATTATTTTCCTGGTTGTGAGAATATAAAAGCAAGTCATTTGCTTGTAGAGGTAAATCTTATCAAAGGTGATAGGGTTGAGATATCCAGATCGCAATAGCATGGTTTGTTTCAACTCCATTCTCCTTTAGATTCATAAAGTATAGGGTTGAGGGAAAGCTTTCAAATGGTTCCTCCTTATGCACATTCATTGTATGATGAATATTACAATCAACAGGGGATTCAATAGGCCTATGGTGAAAATCAGAAGATGGAACCTTATACAATATAAGTTGTAACAGGTACTATTCTAGAGCGGACCTTTTTCGCCAATTCTATTAGGTTCCATCTATACATGACCAATTTTGTTTTGGTTGACTTGTGTTGTTGGAGCAAAGTAAGCACTATTTATATGTCCTCCAACATGCCATTATGAGATTTATATTTCCTCCAACATCCAGTCCTCGGGTCATTGAGCTTCCTTAACTTTGGGCCCCTCTTAACAACTTTCAGCAGTTGACAAACTCCCTTAGAATTTCTCTTATTTTTTTGTGTCTAGCCCATGCTAGCTTCCTTATGTCCCTAGCTTTAGTTTTTGTGTGACAGCAGTGCTTCCCTTTCTAACAATTTTTTGAAGGTTTTGTCCTACTAATGAATGCTACCTCGATGTTGATCTTGTTCAACATTTCCAACACGAGTCATTCTTACAGTACCAAATATGTTTGCAACTACTGAAACAATAATGAAAGGGCAGTATACAATTCATCATCATTGAGTTAGCTATATGAAAAAATCAATGGCAGCTTTAAGATTTTAGAGGTCTGTCACAGTTTAGTAATAAGAATGATGAGGCAATGGCATATGAATGGCTGAAGGCTCATCAACAAATATTCCTATGGTGAGATCTGTTGTTAGAGGCAGAAAAAGTTGTGATTGACAAAGATATCTTTCTATAATCAATTGAAAAGGATGAAAAAATATAAGAATGCTTGCCACACTTCTACATGACTTAGTCTCAAGCCTCCTGTTTGTTAAATTTGGCAACCTCTTGCTAAACTGCAGTACTTTCTTGAGACAGCATAAAGACAAGAAAATTGTAGCTGTGTTGCAGAATACCACTGATCCGAATTGGATCCCAATCAATGATGGGTATAAGACTTAGTCCTTGTAAGATTATTTCAGCAGTTCATAAAGGTTATTAAACCATGTGAAGATGATGCATTGTAATGTTGAATAAGACAAATGCATGCAAAACAAAAATAAAGAAATAAATAGGAAAGAAAGGCTGAGTAATGGGAGTAATGGGAAGTGAAGGGCCATGGATGTTGACCCTATAGCTCTCCCTATTTCTTCATGTAATTTCACTCCCAATGGGTCTTTTGTGCCAAGGAGAGGAGAATAGACAATAAGCCAAGCGAAAATAGTAATCAGAGATTTTAAGACTATTTCTTCATGTAATTTCACTCCCAATGGGTCTTTTGTGCCAAGGAGAGGAGAATAGACAATAAGCCAAGCAAAAATAGTAATCAGAGATTGTAGGAATAATAGACAGAGCCTCCCATTCAAAGCTGTTTTTTTTTTTTTTATGAGTTTATCTATGTTGTGTAGCATTTCCTTTTCTGAAATGCTTCTTTAGCTCTGTTAGCAGTTTCTCATAGTGAATGCATTCTTGGCTGTGATAAATTTAACGATAATACCATGTGGGTTAAATCCATGGGACAATGAATTACAAATATGAACAATGCATCCCTTTGAGCAGGTGATTCCTGTGTACATTGGTATACAAAGTATGTTTTCTGAATTCACTTCATTAATGAAATCCAAATACAACAGCTAGTATAATCCAACCATCCACTATATCTTAAATCAATGGCTATTAAAATTTAGCTGTTGCAATTAAGCAGGAAATTGCTAATTTTGTTTTTTCAGCTGTTGGGCGAATTTATCACTCCTCTATGCTGCAAATTCTCTTGTCTGAGTCGAATGGCACTTGCCTGTCGATTTTCTCCTTGTCTGGGCGTTTTTAGACATTGCTGGACGAGTTTCTCCTTGGTTGGGTCGAATTCCTATGTGCCTTAAGCGTTTTTGTAATTGCTGAGCGAATTTACATTGTATGGGTTGTTTTTAAATGTGCATGGGCGTTTTTTAAATGTTGTTGGGCATTTTTAAATGTTGTCCGGCGTTTTTTAGATGTGCCTGAGCATTTTTAAATGTTGCTGGGCGTTTCTAAATGTGCGTTTTTTAGATATTGTTGGGACGTTTTTCATTTGCCTGGGCGGATTTGCATCTCTTTGGGCTGATTTTACCGTCACATGGGCAAATTCTTCTCTTCTTGGATTGGAATTTATTGACTGAGATGAATTGATCCTCCGTGAGAAATTTTCTGTCACCCACACAGCTGTATAAAGGCTGTAAGGGCCAAGATCTCATTCTTGGAAGTAGTATAGACCAAGTTCTCCTTCTCATTGTTCAGCTCTTATCCACAACAGAGCATTGAAGAGTTCTTTTGTTTCGTCCATCTTGGATGGGAGCGTCTGACTAAAGAACACATTAAGCATGGCAGTTTTACTCTTACATAGTTTGAGATTTTCCCAAGCTTCCTCTTCCGAGGTCTATTTGATTGTCTTCTAGGGTTTACATGGCTAAGTTTCTTGTGGGGTAGGAAAAATCGGTCATTATGCTACTCCAAACATGCCAACAAGGTGATAAAGGTTGATAAACATTGTTGGGAAACCAAATTCCTTTAGTGCACTAAGAAAGGGAGATTTATTATTATATCCTTCACTGACAAGAAGGAACAAGATACTATTTGGACTATATGCATAAGTGTTGGAGAATGCATGGTGTAAGGAGGTTGTTGTTGAAGAGATTAATTGTATTTTTTGATGTTAATGGGTTATATGTGGCATTCATGCACTTGTGAGCTAGCCACTAGGAAAAATCATGAGAAATTGGAGAGTTTTGCAATGGTTCATTCTTGATGTTTTTAATAGTACAACATACCATGATTTGTAGATCTACCTATAAAATCCACATTTGTTTGTTGATCTTGTTTTGTTAATCTTGGAGGAGAAAACCCCATTTTTGTGCTCCATCTTAATGGTAGCATTTTATATATGAAATTTGAGCAAGACCTGGTGTAAGCAAGTTAGATGGATAACAAAGAAATATCAACATGTCTTCAAGTTAGCTTGCTTCATAGCATAATTTCAAAAACATTGGCAAAAGTTACAAATGACCATTGATCTTCAGCTTTAGCTATTCCTAAAAATTGCATTATGAAAAAAGGAAACACACCCTCAAAGTCAAACAATATACTCAATCTGATATAAAAATTTTGCACACAATGAGCTAGTGGCATCAAAACCCTTACTGAACTCATTAAACATGGTAGAATGTCAATTATTAGATCTTATCATCATATATAAAGGAATCACTCGATAGTTTTGTCATAATTTAAATGAGAAATCAATTCACAAATGGATTTAAAAACTCTTACTACAACACTTTTGCATTGATTAATGGTATTGAGGGAGGCAAAAAGTAGTACGAAATAGATTCTTTGGTCCTGGACTCATCACAATCTTATCTTCTAATTTTCATCTCTGCGATCATGACCAGGATAGCCACTTCATACTGAATTTCGAGGTGCATTTTGGATATGGATTTAGATGAATAAAACTATGGTTTTAGATCTCATGTTCATAAACTAAATTTTGGACTTTGGAAATGGTTGAGATTTTTTGTAGAAGCTGGAACCACATCATGCCTTACAATGTCTAGATGGATGATCAAGTTGAATGTAATGACATAGTAAGCAAGCCTCTCACTGAATTCAACTCCTGCACAATAAATCAATGAGAATTAAGATATTTAAGAGAAGTTTGATTTTGGCACAGATCACAATTATAACATTCTTCAACAATCTTGTTGATGCCGGTGTACAAGGTTCCTTGTTGTACCACCTAAAAGCAATATTCCACTTTGAGAATTATCAATATATAGTTTTGTTGCTTATTGCAGGGGTTGTTGATGCAGTGTCATAGTGCTCATGATGCCCTTCTTGGCACGAGAGCACAAGCTCCTATGCATAGGAATGTTTGTGGGATTTGCATATAATTTGTTACATGGCATTGCATGGTCCTCATGGATTCCACATGTTTCTGCCTTAATAAGGGTTTTCTTTATTTTTATCTTTCCATGTGCTAGCAGCATTGTCTCCTAGGAAGCTAGAGTGGATGAGCAGGGGAAAGTGCAAGGTTTCATTTTTGCAAGTTTTAAAGAATGTTGCCACTTTGAAGGTGTTAGAGGATGAGAAGCATGTTGCCACTTTGCCCTTAAATGAAAATGATGATGATCTAGATGACTTAGATCATACCAAAGAGGATCCAAAAACACATGATCTAGTTCTTGCTTTATTTCAGAAGAGGATATTTTACAACTATGAATACATATATGACACATCATTTCTTATGCTCAAACTTCCTACTACATGCCTAAAACTACCATTGTCTTCTTGAAAGTTCAAATCTTGCCTAAAACTAGAGTATCAATTTGGTTTGAGTGAGCCTTTTTAGGTGCACACTAAGGGTTTTTTATAAATGTCAAATAAAGAGTGAAGAGTGGAAACTAAATTCTTTGATTGTGGGAGAAAACCTTGGTCTTTATCTAATATGTATGGATAATCTCAAGATGGTTTTGATTTCGTGACAATGCCAAAGATAGTTAGTTGAAGCTTCGACTTGAAAGGTTGTTGAGATCCCCGGGGAGCATTCTCTTTCAAATTTAAGATATGTCTCATTTGAAGGCCCCTCGAAGGACATGACACTAAAGATAAAAGGCTATTAGAAGAACTCTAATTGCTATCTTGCACTTATGTCTGGACGTGCTACTCCTATATCAAAATAAAAGTAGATCTAATCTCTAATAGAAAAAAGAAAGTGCTACTGAAAAAATTGAAGTGATACACATGTTGTGAAGGGCCAAAAGACAAATGCCATAGAGGAATGCCTTGAAAGAAGGTACAAGGGAAAGGTAGGAAGCCTCAGTGCTTCCTAAACCTTTTGACTAATGAGCATGAGGAAATACTCCTCTCCTATAGATCACCGACCTCTGTATATGTGTTTATCCTAGCATTTGAGGCTGAAGAGAAAAAAATCATGATGGAAGATTGTCTAGAAGAGTTGGTCTAGGGCTTGGTTTGCTATCTCAAGAAAGTAGGTTGTTGTTGATGTCTAGAAGAGGAGGACTACCTATTGGAAGGGGAAGTTCTATCCCTAGATATGAATATGGAAACTCTCGCAAGGGTCTTGTTGGTGGAGGATGGGAAACCCCCCGAGGTCTCATGGATCTAGACCTCAAAGCTAGTTAAGATTGTAAGTCAATTGTTGTAGGAGGAGACAAGGATAAGAACTTCTGAAAGAAACATTGATTAAGAAGCTCTGGTGAATAAGGGATTCTCTATGGAGCGAAATTATGAGATATCTAGTGGGAGGAAATCTAAATCTAGAGGAAGATATGGCAGTAAAGGTAGGAAGTGACAAGAGCTTATATGTTGGAGCTGCCATCAAAGAGGACATAAAAATAGCCAATGCAATCCCAACGCTTTGAAGGAGAGATAAGAAAATAAGAAGGAATTGGTTGTAGGGATTTATAGTTGTGAGGGTAGCATGTATCTCTCTTCTACATGTTTTTTGACCAATGTCCATGAGGAGGCATGATTGATTGAATTGGGAGCTTCCTTCTAGATAACTCTTCACATAGAGTGGTTAATCAATTATGAAGAATCACATGGAGGAAAAATCTTTCTTGGAGATAATTTCCTTATGAAAATGTCAAACATGGTAGTGTAAAATTCCAATATAGAGATTGATCCATGAATCCGATAACCAATGTGTGGCTTGTACTTGTGCAAGACAAAAAGCTAGCACGCGCTAGCTTTCCCTGATGGTGGAATGATGTTGTTTAAGATGAACTTGTGCTTGTGAAGGAGGGAAATCTAGCACCCCACAGTGAAATGATGTTATTCGATGTGCACTTGTGCTTGTGCAAGCAGGAAAGCTTGCATGCGCTAGCTTTCCCCCATGGTGGAGTGTTGTTGTTTGAAATGTGCTTGTGATTGCGTAAGAGAGAAAGCTAGCACGCGCTAGCCTTCCTGCATAATGGAATGATGTTGTTCGAGATATGCATGTGCAAGATGGAAAGCTAACACGCACTAGATTTCCCCCACAGAGGAATGATGTTTGAGAAGGCAAGCTAGCATGTGCTAGCTTTCCACACAGTGGAATGATATTGTTTAAGATGCATTTGTGCTTGTGTAAAAGGGAAAGCTAGCACGTGCTAGCTTTCCCCATAGTGGAATGATGTTGTTCAAGTTGCGCTTGCACTTTTGCAAGAGGGAAAGCTAGCACGTTGTAACTTTCCTCAATGGTGGAATGATGTTGTTTGAGATGCGCTTGTGCTTTTGCAAGAGGGAAAACTAGCATGCCCTAGCTTTCACCCACATTGGAATGTTGTTGTTCAAGATGAACTTGTTATTGTGAAGGAGGGAAAGATAGCACGTGCTATCTTTCCCCCATGGTGGAATGATGTTATTCGATATGCACTTATACTTGTGCAAGAAGGAAAACTAGCATGCCCCCAAGGTGCAATGATGTTGTTTGGGAAACGCTTGTGCTTGTGCAAGATGAAAAGCTAGCACATGCAAGCTTTCGTAGATGGTGGAATGATGTTGTTCGAGATGAACTTGTGCTTGTGGAGGAAAAGCTAGCAAGTAGTAGCTTTCCCCCACAGTGGAATGATGTTATTCGATATGCACTTGTGCTTGTGCAAGAGGGAAAGTTAGCAACTAGAATGCGTTAGCTTTCCACCACGGTGGAATGATGTTGTTCAAAATATGCTTGTGCCTGTGCAACAGAAAAAGCTAGCATGCGGTAGCTTTCCCCCACAATGGAATGATGTTGTTCCAGATGCGCTTGTTCCCCCACAATGGAATAATGTTGCTCGAGATGCTCTTGTTCTTGCGCAAGACGAAAAGCTAGCACGCGTTAGCTTTCCACACGGTGGAATGATGTTATTTGATATGCATTTGTGCTTGCGCAAAATCAAAAGCTAGCATGCACTATCTTTCCCACCACAGTGGAATGATGTTTTTCAAGATGCGTTTGTGCTTTTGCAAGAGGGAAAGCTAGCACGTGCTAGCTTTCTATGATGGTGGAATGATGTTGTTTGAGATGTGCTTATGCTTCTGCAAGAGGGAAAGCTAGCAAGCTTTCCTCCATGGTGGAATGATGTTGTTAGAGATGAACTTGTGCTTGTGAAGGAGGGAAAGCTAACACATGTTAGCTATCCCCCATGGTGGAATGAAGTTATTCGATATGCACTTGTGCTCGTGCAAGAGGGAAAGCTAGCATGTGCTAATTTTCCCCATGGTTGAATGTTGTTCAAGAAACACTTGTGCTTGTGCAAGACGGAAAGATAACACGTGCTAGCTTTCCCCAATGGTGGATGTGCTTGTGCTTATACAAGAGGGAAATCTAGCATCCATGGTGGAATGATGTTGTTTGAGATGAACTTGTGCTTGTGAATGAGGGAAAGCTAACATGTGCTAGCTATCTCCCACAATGGAATGATGTTATTCAATATATACTTGTGGTTGTGCAAGAGCAAAAGCTAGCATTCCCCCACGATTGAATGATGTTGTTCGAGAAACACTTGTGTTTAGCTATCACGTGCTAGCTTTCCCCAGCGGTGGAATGATGTTGTTCAAGATGAACTTGTGTTTGCAACGAAGGGAAATCTAGCATGTGCTAGCTTTCCCCCACATTGGAATGATGATATTCGATATGCACTTGTGCTCGTACAAGAGGGAAAGCTAGCTTGTGCTAGATTTCCACCATGGTGGAATGATGTTGTTTGAGTTGTGCATGTGCTTGTACAAAAAATGAAGCTAGCACATGCTGGCTTTCTCCCATAATGGAATGATGTTGTTTGAGATGCATTTGTGCAAGATGAAAAACTAGCAAACGCTAACTTTCCCCCACAATGGAATGATTTTGTTTGAGATGCGCTTGTTCTTGCACAAGACGGAAAGATAGCGTGCACTAGCTTTCCACATGGTGGAATGATTTTGTTGGAGATGCATTTGTGCTTGTGCAAAAGGGAAAGCTAGCACAGACTAGTTTTCCCTCATAGTGGAATGATGTTGTTTGAGATTCCCTTTTACTTTTGCAAGAGGGAAAGCTAGCATGCACTAGCTTTCCCCGACGATGGAATGATGTTGTTTGATATGCCCTTGTGCTTCTGCAAGAGGGAAAACTAGCATGCGCTAGCTTTCCCTGATGGTGGAATAATGTTGTTCAAGATGAACTTGCGCTTGTGAAGGAGGGAAAGTTCACACGCGCAAGCTTTCCCCTACGATGGAATAATGTTATTCGATATGCACTTTTTCTTGTATAAGAGGAAAATATAGCATGCGCTAGATTTATCCCATCGTGGAATGATGTTGTTCGAGAAATGTTTGTGTTTGTGCAGTATGGAAAGCTAGCATGCACTAGATTTCCCCGACTATTCAATGATGTTGTTTGAGATGAACTTTTGCTTGTGAAGAAGGGAAAGCTAGCACACACTATATTTCCCCTATGATGGAATGATGTTATTCTATCTCCTCTTTTGCTTGTGCAAGAGGTAAATATAGCATGTGCTAGCTTTACCCCCACGGTGGAATGATGTTATTTGATATACATTTGTGCTTGTGCAAGAGCTAGCTTTCCTCCATAATGGAATGATGTTCAATATGCACTTGTGCAAGACGGAAAGCAAGCATGCGCTAGCCTTCCCCATTTGTGGAATGATGTTGTTCAAGATGTGTTTGTGCTTTCACAAGATGAAAAACTAGCTTTCGACATCGTGGAATGATGTTGTTGGAGATGCTTTTGTGCTTGTTCAAAAGGGAAATCTAACATGTGATAGTTTTCCCCCATAGTGGAATGATGTTATTCAAGATGCGCTTGCACTTTTGCAAGAGGGATAGCTAGCACATGCTATCTATCCCAGATATTGGAATGATGTTGTTTGAGATGCACTTGTGCTTTTGCAAAAGGAAAAGATAGCATGTGTCGGCTTTCCCCCACAGTGGAATGATGTTGTTCGACATGAAATTGTGCTTATGAAGGAGCGAAAGCTAGAACACACTATCTTTCCCCCATGGTGGAATGATGTTATTCGATATGCACATGTGTTTATGCAAGAGATGTGCTAGCTTTCCCCCACGGTGGAATGATGTTCGAGAAACACTTGTGATTGTGCAAGACAGAAAGCTAGCATGCGCTACCTTTCCTCGATGGTGGAATGATGTTGTTCTAGATGAACTTTTGCTTGTGAATGAGGGAAAGCTAGCATGCGCTAGTTTTCCCCCATGGTGGAATGATGCTATTCAATATTCACTTGTCCTTGTGTAAGAGGTAAAATAACATGTGCTAGCTTTCCCCCACGACAAAATGATGTTCGAGATGTGCTTATACTTGTGGTTGTGCAAGAGAGAAATCTAGCACGTGCTAGCTTTTCACCACAATTGAATGATGTTGTTCGAGATGTGATTGTGCTTGTACAAGATTGAAATCTAGCACATTCTAGCTTTCCACACAATGGAATGATGTTGGAGATGCATTTATGCTTGTACAAAAGGGAAATCTAGCATGCACTAGCTTTTCCCCACAGTGGAATGAACTTGTTTGAGATGTAGTTGTGCTTTTGCCAAACGAAAATCTAGTACGCACTAGCTTTTCTCGACGATGGAGTGATGTTGTTTGAGATGTGTTTTTTCTTCTGCAAGATGGAAAGCTAGCTTTCCCTCATGGTGGAATGATGTTGTTTGAGATGATCTTGTGCTTGTGAAGGAGGGAAATCCAACACTCGCTAGCTTTCCGCCATGGTGGAATGATGTTATATGATATGCACTTGTGCTTGTGCAAGAGGGAAAGCTAACACATGCTAGATTTCCCCCAAGCTGGAATGATGTTCGAGAAACGCTTGTACTTGTGCAAGACGGGAAGCTAGCACATGCTAGCTTTCCCAGACGGTGGAATGATGTTGTTCAAGATGAACTTGTTCTTTTGAAAGAGGGAAAGCTAGCATGAGCTAGCTTTTTGCCACAGTGGAATGATGTTATTGAATATGCATGTGTGCTTGTGTAAGAGGGAAAGCTAGCACATGCTAGCTAGCTTTCCACAATGGTCGAATGATGTTGTTCGAGATGTGCTTGTGCTTGTGCAAGAGAGAAAGCTAACACATGTTAGCTTTCCCCTACAATGGGTTGTTCAAGATGCGGTTCTCCAGGACGAAAATCTAGCATGCACTAGCTTTACCCCACAGTGGAATGATGTTGCTCGAGATGTCCTTGTGTTTGCACAAGACATAAAACTAGCATGTGATATCTTTCCACACAGTGGAATGATGTTGTTGGAGATACATTTGTTCTTGGGAAAAAGGGAAAGATAACACATGCTAGCTTTCACCCATAGTGGAATGATGTTGTTCAAGATGCGCTTGTGCTTTTGCAAGAGTGAAATATAGCACATGCTAGCTTTCCCCGACATTGGAATGATTTTGTTTGAGATGCGCTTGTGCTTCTGCAAGACGAAGAGCTAGCATGCCCCATGGTGTAATGATGTTGTTTGAGATGAACTTGTGCTTCTAAAGAAGGGAAAGCTAGCACGCGCTAGCTTTCCCCCACGGTGGAATGATGTTATTCAATATGCACTTGTGCTTATCATGCACTAGCTTTCCCGCATGGTGGAATGATGTTGTTCGAGAAATTCTTATGCTTGTGCAAGACAGAAAGCTAGTACATGATAACTTTCTCATACGATGGAATGATGTTGTTAGATATGAACTTGTGCTTGTGAATGAGTGAAAGCTAGCACATACTAGCTTTCCCCCATGGTGTAATGATGTTATTCGATATGCATTTTTGCTTGTGCAAGAGGGAAAGGTAGCTAGCTTTCACCCACAGTGGAATGTTGTTGTTTGAGATGTTCTTGTGCTTGTGCAAGAGAAAAAGCTAGCATGCATTAGCTTTCCTTACAATAGAATTATGTTGTTCAAGATGCCATTGTGCAAGATGGAAAGATAGCATGTAGTAGCTTTCCCCCACAGTGGAATGATGTTGCTCAAGATGCATTTGTGCTTGCGCATGGCAGAAAGCTAGCACATGCTAGATTTCCACACGGTGGAATGATGTTGTTCGAAATGCATTTGTGCTTGTGCAAAATAGAAAGCCAGCAAGTGCTAGATTTCCCCCACAGTGGAATGATGTTGTTCAAGATGCACTTGTGCTTTCTCAAGATGGAAATTTAGCATGAACTAGCTTTCCTTGGTGGTGGAATGATATTGTTTGAGATGTGCTTGTGATTTTGCAAGAGAGAAAGCTAATGGTGCACTAGCATTCCCCCACTACTGAATGATGTTGCTCGAGATGAACTTGTGATTGTGAAGGAGGCAAAGCTAGCATGTGCTAGATTTCCTCCATATTGGAATGATGTTATTTGATATGCACTTGTGCTTGTGCAAAAGGGAAAGCTAGCATGCGCTAGGTTTCCCCCATAGTGGAATGATATTGTTGGAGAAACACCTGTCCTTGTGTAATACAGAAAGCTACCTTGCACTATATTTACCCAAAGGTGGAATGTTGTTCGATATGAACTTGTGCTTGTAACGGAGGGAAAGCTAGTATTCTCTAGCTTTTCTCCACAATGGAATGATGATATTCAATATGCAGTTGTGCTTGTGAAAAAGGGAAAGATAACTTTCTCCCATGGTCAAATGATGTTGTTAGAGATGTGCTTGTGCTTGTGCAAGAGAGAAATATAACACGCACTAGCTTTCCCCCACAATGGAATGATGTTGGTTGATATGTGCTTGTGCAAGATGGAAAGCTAACATGTGCTAGCTCTCCCCCAAAATGGATTGATGTTGTTCGAGGTGCACTTGTGCTTGCACAAGACAAAAAACAAACATGTGCTAGCTTTCAGGATGGTAGAATATGTTGTTGGAGATGTGTTTATGTATGTGTAAAAGATAAAGCTTGCAAACACTAGCTTTCCCCATAGTGGAATGATGTTGTTCGAGATGCCCTTGTGCTTTTTCAAGAGGGAGAGTAGGATGCACTAGCTTTCCCCTACGGTGGAATGATGTTATTCAATATGCACTTGTGCTTGTGTAAGAGGGAAAGATAGCATGCGCTAGCTTTCACCCATGGTGGAATGATGTTGTTCGAGATGAACTTGTGCTTGTGAATGTGGGAAAGATAGCACACGCTAGCTTTCCCACATGGTGGAATGATGTTATTCGATATGTAATTGTGCTTGTGCAAGAGATAAAGCTAGCATGTGCTACCTTTCCCCCAAGGTGGAATGATGTTTGAGAAACATGTGTGCTTGTGCAAGACAAAAAACTAGCACATGATAACTTTCCCAGCTGGTGGAATGGCATTGTTCGAGATTAACTTGTGCTTGTGAAGGAGGGATAACCAGCAATCCCCTACATTGGAATGATGTTATTCGAAATGAACTTGTGCATGTGCATGGGCTAGCTTTCCCCCATGGTGGAATGATGTTGTTGGAGATGTGCTTGTGCTTGTGAAAGAGAGAAAGCTAGCGCGCTCTAGCTATCCCCCACAATGGAATGATGCTGTTTGAGATGCGCTTGTGCAAGACGAAAATATAGCACGTGATAGCTTTCTCTCATAATGGAATGATGTTGTTTTTTGAGATGTGTTTGTGCTTATGCAAGATAGAAAGCTAGCACATATTATCTTTCCACATGGTGGAATAATGTTTTCCAAGATGCACTTGTTCTTGTGCAAAAGGGAAAGATAACACACACTAGCTTTCCCCCACAATGGAATGGTGTTGTTCAATATGCATTTGTGCTTTTGTAAGAGGGAAAAATATCATGCACTATCTTTCCCCCACATTGGAATGATGTTGTTTGAGATGCACTTGTTCTTCTGCGAGAGGGAAAGCTAGCATGTGCTAACTTTCCCCCATGTTGTAATGATGTTGTTCAAGATGAACTTGTGCTTATGAAGGAGGGAAAGCTAGTGCGTTCTAGTTTTCTCCTATGGTGGAATGATATTCGATATGCACTTGCGCTTGTGCAAAAGGGAAAGATAGTAGACATGCTAGCTTTCCCTTATGACGAAATGATGTTATTCGAGAAATGCTTGTGCTTGTGCAAGATGGAAACCTAGCACACGCTAGCTTTCCCCGATGGTGGAATGATGTTGTTAGAGATGAAATTGTGCTTGTGAAGTAGGGAAAGCTAGCATGCACTAGTTTTCCCCACGGTGGAATGATGTTATTTGATATGTACTTGTTCTTATGCAAGAGGGCATGTTAGCTTTCCTCCATGATGGAATGATGTTGTTTGAGATGTGCTTGTGCTTGTGGAAGAAATAAAACTAGCACATGCTAGCTTTCCCCCATAATGGAATGATGTTGTTCGAGATGTGCTTGTGCAGGACAAAAACCTAGCACACATTAGCTTTCCCCAACAATGGAATGATGTTGTTCGAGATGCTCTTGTGCCTAGATTTCCACATGGTGGAATAATGATGTTGGAGATGTGTTTGTGCTTGTGAAAAAGGGAAAGCTAGCATGCGCTATCTTTCCCCCACAGTGGAATGATGTTGTTCGAGTTGCGCTTGCGCTTTTGAAAGAGGGAAAGTTGTCATGTGCTAGCTTTCTTGACATTGGAATGATGTTGTTTGAGATGCGCTTGTGCTTTTGCAAGAGGGAAAGCTAACATGCACTAGCATTCCCCCACGGTGGAAAGATGTTGTTTGATATGAACTTGTGGTTGTGAAGGAGGGAAAGCCAACATACACTAGCTTTCCCCCATGGTGGAATAGTGTTATTCAATATGCACTTGTGCTTGTGCAAGAGAGAAGACTAGCATGCGCTATATTTCCCCCACGGTGGAATGATGTTGTTTGAGAAACACTTGTGCTTGTGCAAGACAAACAACCAGTACGTGCTAACTTTCCTTTATGGTGGAATGATATTGTTCGATATGAACTTGTGCTTGTGAAGGAGGGAAAGTTAGAACACGTTAGATTTCCCCAACATTGGAATAATGTTATTCGATGCACTTGGGCTTGTGCAAGAGGGAAAGCTAGCGCTAGCTTTCCCCCATGGTGGATTGATGTTGTTCAATATGTGCTTTTGATTATGAAAGAGAGAAAGCTAGGATGTGCTAGATTTCCCCCACAATGGAACAATTGTGTTTGAGATGGAAGACAAAAAGATAGAACACATTAGCTTTCCCGCACAATGAAATGTTGTTGTTCAAGATGCGCTTGTGTTTGTACAAGATGGAAAGAAATCACACACTATATTTCCCCCACAATGGAATGATGTTGTTCGAGATGTGTTTGTTCTTGTGCAAGATGGACAATTAGCACGTGCTAGCTTTCCACATAGTGGAATGATATTGTTTGAGATGCATTTTTTCTTGTGCAAAGGGAAAGCTAGCATGCACTAACTTTCCATCTTGCACAAGATGGAAAGTTAGCACATGCAATATGGAAAGTTAGCATGCACTATCTTTCCCCCATAGTGCTAGATTTTCCCGATGGTGGAATGATGTTTTTTGAGATGCGCTTGTTCTTCTGCAAGAGGGAAAGCTAGCATGCCTCGCAATGGAATGATGTTGTTCGAGATGCACTTATGCTTGTGCAAGATGGAAATCTAGCACACGTCCCCCCATGGTGGAATGATGTTGTTAGAGATGCGCATGTGTGTGTGCAAGAGGAAAAACTAGCACGCACTAGCTTTTCCATGGGTGGGATGATATTTTTCGAGATGTGCTTATACTTTTGCTAGAGGGAAAGCTAGCATGCGCTACTTTTCCCCTACAATGGAATGATGATGTTTGAGATGTATTTGTGCTTGTGCAGGACAAAAAACTATGACACATTGCAATGATGTTGTTCGAGAAGTGCTTGTGCTTGTACAAGATGTAAAACTAGCATGGGATAGCTTTCCCCCATAATGGAATGATGTTTGAGATGCGTTTGTTTTTGTGTAGGATGGAAATCTAGCATGTCATATCTTTCACCCATGATGGAATAATGTTGTTCGAGATGAGCTTCTTCTTGTGCAAGAAGGAAAGCTATCACACACTAACTCTCGCCTAGGGTGGAATGATGTGCTTGTGCTTATGCAATAGAGAATGCTAGCATGCACTAGTTTTACTCCATGGTAGAATGATGTTTTTCATTATGCACTTGTGCTTGTGCAAGAGAGAAAGATAACACACAGGAATGATGTTGTTCAAGATGTTCTTGTGCAAGAGAGAAAGCTAACACACTTGAATGATGTTGTTTGATATGTGCTTGTGCTTATGCAAGAGAGAAAGCTAGAAAACACTAGTTTTTCCCCAAGGTGGAATGATGTTCGAGATGCACTTGTTCTTGTACAAGAGGGAATGCTAACATGCACTAGATTTACCCCACGGTGGAATGATACTTTACGATATGCACTTGTTCTTGTGGAAGAGGGAGAGTTGCCATGTGCTAGTTTTCCCCAAGGTGGAATCATGTTTGAGATGCACTTGTGCTTGTGCAAGAGGGAGTGCTATCACATGCTAACTTTACCCTAGGGTGGAATGATGTTGTTCGATATGTACTTGTGCTTGTGTAAGATGGAAAGATAGCACTAGATTTCCCCCACGATGGAATGATGTTGTTCAAGAAATGGTTGTACTTGTGCACGAAAAAAACCTAGCATGCACTAGCTTTCCACCACATTCGAATGATATCGTTCAAGATGAACTTATGCTTGTGAAGGAGGGAAATCTAACACACACTAGATTTTATCCATGGTGGAATGTTGTTGTTCGAGATGAAATTGTGTTTGTGAAGTAGGGAATGCAAGCACACACTAGCTTTCTCCCACAGTGCAATGATGTTATTCGATATGTATTTGTGTTTGTGCAAGAGGGAAAGATATCATGCACTAGCTTTTTCGCACGATGGAATGATGTTGTTTGAGATGCACTTGTGCTAGATGAAAAGCTAGCATGCACTAGCTTTCCCCCACAATGGAATAATGTTGTTTCAGATGCGCTTGTTCTTGTGTAAGATGAAAAGCTAGCATGTGTTAGATTTCTCCATGGTGGAATGATGTTCAAGATGCATTGTGCTTGTGGAAAAGTGAAATATAGCACACACTAGCTTTCCCCCACTTTGGAACAATGTTATTCAAGATGCCCTTGCACTTTTGCAATAGGGAAAGCTAGAATGCGTTATCTTTCCCCCACAGTGGAATGATTTTGTTCCAATGCGCTTGTGCTTATGCAATAGGTAAATATAACATGTGCTACCTTTGCCCCAGAGTGGAATGATGTTGTTTGAAATGCACTTGTGCTTGTGAAAGACAAAAAACTAGCACACGTTGGCTTTCCCCCCTGGTTGAATGATGTTTTTTTTGTTTGTTTGTTAATTTGTGCAGGACCTGCGATTAACCTGTGGCTTGAGAAACTGCGACTCAGGGGCATCTAAGCCGTCAAAATCACCCGGGGATTGCACCCAGCCTGAGCCACACCAACCCTTAACATGGTTGGATTTTTTGTCCCCGCAGGTTTCGAACCGGTGACTTTAACATCACGGAGTGGCTTAACAACACACTCCGTCACCGACTGTCCTACACCTCGGGGACCTGGTTGAATGATGTTGTTTGATATGCACTTGTGCTTTTGTAAGTGGGAAAACTAGTATGCACTAGCCTTCCCATGGTGGAATGATATTTTTCGAGATGTGCTTATACTTGTGCAAGATGGAAAGTTAACACATGCTAGCTTTCTCTCATGGTGGAATGATGTTGTTCGAGATGTACTTGTGCTTGTGCAAGACAAAAATTTAGCACACCGTGGAATGATGTTTTTCAAGAAGTTCTTGTGCTTGTGCAAGAAGGAAATATAGCATATGTTATCTTTCCCCCACAATGGAATGATGTTCAAGATGCATTTGTTCTTGTGTAAGAGAGAAAGATAGGATGTGCTAGCTTCCATCCATGGTGGAATAATGTTGTTCGAGATGCATTTGTGATTGTATAAGAAGGAAAGCTAGCATGCACTAGCTTTCTTCCACGATGGAATGATGTTGTTTGAGATGCGTTTGTTCTTGTGCAAGTGGGAAAAGTAGCATGTGCTAGCTTTCCTCCAGAGTGGAAAGATGTTCAAAATGCGATTTTGTTTGTGCTAGAAGGAAAACTAGCATGTACAAGTATTCCTTTATTTTGCAATGTTGTTGTGGGAAATGTTGTTTTTTTGTGCTATAAAGAAAGCTTTCCTTTATGGTGCAATGATCTTATTGGTAGTGTGTTGGAAGAAAAACTAGTAGGACTAGCTTTCCTTCATGGTGCAATATTTTTGTTGACAATGTGCTTGTGCTTATGTTATAAGGAAAGCTAAAGGAAAGCTAGCATGTGCTATCTTTTTTGCTAGCTTTTTTTTATGATGCAATGTATTTCTTGGAAATGCACTTGTGCTTGTATTAGAAGAAAATCTAGCATGTCCTAGCTTTCAATTGTGTTTGTATTAGAAGGAAATATAACATGTGCTAGCTTTGATTCATAGTGCAATGTTGTTGTTGGCAGCGCGCTTATGATAGAAGTAAGATAGCGTGTGCTAGCCTACCTTCACAGTGGAATATTATTGTTGGAAATGTGTCAGTGATTTTGCAAGAAGGAAAACTAACATATGCTTTATTTCATTCATGGTGCAATGTTTTTGTTGGCAATGCGCTTGTGCTAGTGCTAGATGAAAAGCTAACATGTGCTATTTTTCCTTCATTATGCAATGTTGTTGTTCTTGTGCTACAAAAAAAGTTTCCTTCATAGTGAAATGTTATTGGCAATTTGATTGTGCTTATGCTAGAGGAAAGCTAGAACTTTCTAGCTTTCATTCATGATGCAATGTATTTTTTGGCAATGCACTTGTGCTTGTACTAGAAAGAAAGTTAGCATGTGTTAGCTTTCCTTTATAGTGCAATGTTTTTGTTGGATATCACTTGTGCTTGTGCTAGAAGGAAGGCTAGCACACACTAACTTTCCTTATCGGTGGAATGTTGTTGTTGGAAATGTATTGATGCTTGTGCAAGAATAGTAGGAACTAGCTTTCCTTCAGGTTACAACGTTGTTGTTGGCAATGTGTTTGTATTGATAATAGAAAGAAAACTAGCATGTGTTATTTTTCCTTCATTGTGCAATTTTTTTGTGGGCAATATTGTTGATCTTGTGCTAGAAAGAAAGTTTTCCTTCACTTTCATTGTGCAATTTTGTTGTGGGCAATGTTGTTGATCTCGTGATAGAAATAAAGTTTTCCTTCATAGTGCAATGTTGTTGTTTCCAATATGTTAGAAGGAAATCTAGAAGGTGCTAGCTTTCCTTCATGGTGCACTATTGTTGTTGGCAATGTGATTATGCTTACGCTTATACTAAAAGGAAAGCTAGTAGGGGCTATCTTTCCTTCATGATGCAAAACATTACTTAGCAATTCACTAGACTTGCTTGTAATAGAAGGAAAGATAGCATGTGCTAGCTTTCATTCATAGTGCAATATTGTTGTTGGAAACACGCTTAAGTTTATGCTAGAAGGAAAAATAATGTGTATTAGATTTCCTTCACACTAGAATGTTGTTGCTGAAAATGTGCTTGTGCTTATGCAATAAGAAACTATAGCAAGTGTTAGCTTTCCTTAATGGTTTTAACATTCACAATTATTCCTTCATTGTGCAATTTTATTGTGGGAAATGTTGTTTTTGTGCTAGAAAAAACATTTGTGTTGGTGCTAGAAGGAAAGATAGCATGTGCCAAATTTATTTCATTATGCAATGTTTGTGTGGGAAATGTTGTTGTCCTTGTGCTAGAAAGAAAACTTTCCTTCATGGTGCATTGTGGTTGTTGGCAATGTGTTATAAGGAAAACTATCAAGCACTAGTTTTCCTTCATGGTGCAATATTGTTGTTGGGAATGCATTTATGCTTGTGTTAGAAGGAAAGCTAACAAGTGCTAGCTTTCCTTCACAATGCAAATTTGTTGTTGGTAATGTGATTATGATTGTGCAATCAATTCTTCAAGGGTGCCTTTGTCCCAACGATCACCATGGTTAGTGTTTTTTCTTTGAGTGTGTCCGTTTTTGGATCTGGAACAAGCTACAAAGATCCACGATGATGCAATACATAGTGTATTTAAATATGATGTTGTTGTTGGTTTTGCACTTGTGCTTGAATTGGAATAAAATCTAATGGTTTATAGTTTTCCTTCTGACACAAGCACAGTGATCCTATCACAATCTTTTGAGCCACAGAGAATAGTGTGATCTCTGTACAATTTTGAAGTTTATGAATAATGTATGATTAAGTATACTATATATTGCTTCCAATGCACAAGTATGCAACTATTAAAGTAACAAACAAAAGTACCTTAACAAGATGTATTGTTTTTCTCTCCTAAAGAATATGGCATCTCTTTCATATAGCTAAGGGATTCCAAAAGCAATTTCACTAATGGATAGAGGTACAAGATCACACTTTACCTCATCAACATAATTGTCTGACATAACTTAAATCTACACTTTTTGAGGTTCTAAAGTTCCACATCCCTATGTATCCATCTTAAAGAGTATGTCTTTAGATGAGTTTAGGTAGGGACTCATAACATTTGAACTAAATATTCAAAATGAGATTTCCTCACTTTTAGAATAAAAATGAGAATTATCTAGTGTTTGCTTATATTAACAAAACTTGTATTTGGAAGAAAATCTCTATCTTGGCTACCAATTTATCATGTTTAGACATTAAAAATCCTCACTAAGATAGCTATAAATATCTAACATAACATCCATGTTGGAATTTCTTTTATTTTCCAAAGGACCTTGTGGTTCTACAACTTTTTCAAATTTCTTATGAGCAAAATTCATACACATACATCAATAAAAACAAGTGCCATCTCCATAGTTAAATAAGAACTTGGTGGTTTGATATGAGTTGATATTTTTCATTCTCTGACACTACTCAGATCTCTAATTGTTAGGTCTTCATATATATTTTTTGTAATTTATATGTAAATTGCCTTTTGGTGGATGGTGGTGAAAGGTTTTTCATTGCGAACAAAATCATTGCCATACCATTTTTTATTTTTACAACTATATTACTTTTTTGAAGGTTGTGTTTTTGCAAAGTATAAGAGACACATTATGTGGTTTAACCTTAATTACAAATTACAATTCAATTGTGTTAAAAAGTTCATAGGAGTTACAATGGAAAATATAATTTTGACAAAAGGGGACTATGTTGACCTCCTAATTAATGGTCAATTTATTGGGCTAGAGAGGGTTGAATCTACAAACACTGGAACTTTTTATGGCGGAGAAAGGGTTACTATAGGCTATGTTACGATTTTGATAATTGATATCACTCAACCACTTTTGATTGTGGAAGTTGTTGATGAAGGGGACATACATCCATGGAATATTATGGATTTGAGGCACAACATAGGTAAATCAAAATCTCAAAGCATGTGATAAGTGTTATTGATAGTATACTAGATGTTCTTTTTAGCAAATATTGTTAAGTGTTATTGATAGTATACTAAATGTTATTTTTTTAACAAATACTGAGTTTCTTTAATTTGGTGTACAGGTGAGGTGAAAATGTTTCTTCTGCATTTTCTTTTGGAGACAAGGTAGTTTTCTACAAAGTGGAGTGAAGGTGGGTGAGGGCTCCATATTCAATATAGAGCTTGGTCATCAGGTGCATGGAAGGATGGTAAATAAAGGATGCATAGTGGTTAAAATTGAAAAGGTGTTAAAACATGATGCTCCTTTACCACATCCAACATGATTTGAGTATACACTAAGGGGTGCATTGGAATCTTATGAGATTTGGCCATAATCGGATTTTGGTACCTCATTGTCACGATCATCCCATAAATATTCCCTACGATAGGGTTACATTCACATGTACAAGGGTTTCTCTTACACATGGATGCATGGGAACAAGCATGTGTATTTCCAAAGGAATGATAGTTAATATCCATGAGGATGACATGGTTGAGAGTGAAACACTAGGTGAAATGGAATTCGGTGTTTGCATGGAAGAGATACATGGAAAATGTGAAAGATGTAGGATTGGGGATAAGTCTATACACTGTTTGGTTAGATGGACAATAAATAAGTTGGTGGACAACAAAGGTGAGACGTTAAGGGTCAAGGAAAAGTTTAAGGAGCCACCCAAGGAAATGGTTCTATGGGATGTGATAGAGTACAAAAGTCCCTCAAACAAATGGGATGGGGATATTTATAATGAAAAATAGCTAGAATCAAATGATATGCATGTAATGAGGCATTATAAAAGGATTAAATGAGTTTTGGCTACAAAAAAAGTTGCAAAATTTCAAACAAAGATAGATGAAGAGATAAATCCAACTTTTGGTAGTGGATGAATGTTGTAAACATGATTGTCTTCAACATGTGGATAGAAAGGCCATTGCAGTTGCTCGAAGGGGTATGGAACACATAAATAAAAATGGTGTCATAGAATTTGTCTTGCATTCACTCCTTTCAAATGCGGTCATGTCAGAAATCCATGGTCGTGGCCTACCTACTATTGTTAGAAAAGTAAATGAAATGAGATCTAATGTTAGTATTATTTGTAAGAAAGCATGGTACAAGATACATAAGATTCCTCAAAGCACCTTTTATAACTACCAACATTATTTCTAGCATGGACACATCAAATCCATTCATGGTACCACCAACACATGCAAAGCACGTGCACGTACCATGGAAGCCATATAAATATTACACACAATTGTAATGTATAATTTAAATTATTCACCAAACCAAACACGTCAAGTTGAAGAAAATGGAAGGTCTACTCCTTTAATATTGTTTCCTTCTACTTACAGACAAAGTTCTTTGTTAAATGAGATCAATGAGGCTCTTCAAAATCTCAATTACCCATCAATATCACAACCAACAATGAGCAAGATCTAGAATACTCATTTTCGAGATGCGACATTCTCAAAGAATACCAACTTCAGTAAATGTAGTGAATGTATCGTGTTGAAAGAACATATGAAGTCAACAACTACAAACGAGTTGGAAGAAAAGACATGAGATAGATTGAACAAACATAAAAAGAATGTTATGTGTGGAAGATATTGCTACTATTCCCACAAAATTATGGCATAGTGGTTTCCAAAGGAGTATTTGAGCATTATCCATGATAAATGGACAAAACAAAGACGTCAGTCCCAAGGCTATGTGTCAAATAAAAATCCATTATAGGAACAAACTTGGGTTTGTCATTGAAAGGTATGCTAACACATGAGCATAAGACATGAGGTTTTGGTCATTTCTCACTACCATTTGTACATATAGGATCACAATTTACCATTACATCCCTTGCAAAGTGCTTGAGGGACCTTGAAGACCCACATCTTGATATCTATGGTGATTTTCTTTATGAGAGTGGAAGTTCTAGAAACCCACTCTCAGATGCATGACTAGACACTTGTATTTACTGAGAATGTAGACTGTACAATGGTGATTTTCTATCTCATGGAAGATAAAAAAATCAAAATGTTGATGTTAAACCTCTTCCTCCACATTTGTTGTTACAGTTGGAAAATGCAGCAAGTGATGATAAGAGTCATTATCTTTTCATGTTTCTATCACTTTTTGCTTCACTTGCTGTCTTCATCACTATTGAGGTTGGGTTCTTACTTGTGGGACACACTCATGAAGACACAGATGGAACCTACATATGATTGTCTTCCAAATTGAAAAGTAAAGACATATATTCTTTACCTGAAATGATGGATACATATCGCATGATTGAAGAAAAATGAGTGTTTCCCCCTACATTGATTGACAAGGTGCATGACTTCAAAAGTTTCCTTAATGGATACATCAAGGTGGGAAAAAATGCACTATTCAGACATCTTAATGTCCACTATTTCTAATTTCTTGTACTCAATGATGTTTCGTTACTATGGTACAAAGAATCCATCAAAGATATTGAGTGGTCATAACCAGTTGAGTTGTGAAATACAGATGAAGAAGGTCGACCTAAATTTCCCACAGGGAAGCCATCTTTCTTATGTCCTAAATATAATGTTGTCTACTTAAAAGAACTAAAGGAAGGAATAAAATCATACATAAAAATGTGGAAAGACATTATCGCTAATGATGATTCACCAGTTGTTACAGGGGAATGGAAAAATAAAGTAAAGTATTGGGAAATAGTTCTTGATATATTAGATGAAATCTACAATGATCATACAATAGTCGAAGGAAGTGATTAATCTTCTAAGGATTTCTGGCCCAAGACAAGGAAAATTTTCAGTGCTAACAGTAATGAACTCCATGTAATTTTAAGTATTATGAATGGGGATTTTGATAATGTGACAAATGAACGAGTATATGTTGGACCCAAGTGCTACAAGCCAAAGATAACATTTAATCCTATGATTGGTGTTTAGAAAAGAAAGATGGTGCTAGTTAGATAAGGAAATGAGGATGAAGGGGAGTTGATTTGGATGGAAAAAGCCACGTCGAATATCTTCAAGATGATCAAAGTGAGACTCTTCATGCAAAGGTTGATTGGTGGAAGCCTAATTTAGGGAAATACAAGGGGAAAATATTAGAACAATATTGGGTACCAAATCCCGATGACATAGAACATGGATCTATTCCAATTAATACCATAGTTTGGGCATGGATGCCAAAGAAAGAACATTGCAAGAAGACCAAGTTAAATAAATGTGGTGTATAAGTTGTACTTGATCTACTTGAGCAAATACCATGAGATCATGTGGAGATGATTCATGAATGTAATTTTATCCTTTGAAGGATCTACTAATATACATGAAGATACACTTTTCAATGTTTGTTGTATATCAAATATTATATTCATATTATTTTTTGAGGAGTTTTATATTATTTAATACAAATATGCAAATTTTGGTTCAACTTCAATGTATTAATGTGACGATGCGTTATGCAAATTACATGACACCATTCAATATTTAAATTTTCAATGATTTGTTTATATCAATATAACTTTTCACTATATCAACCTTGCATAATCAAATCCAATAATGCACTTAAAAAAACATTTTCTAGAGTTGGTATATTAAAACTATATTGAAGTAGCGAATTAGTATTATTTTCAATATAAAACGTTTAAACACTTCATGAATAAATACTAGACAAGTCTTGCAATATAGTTTGAAGTGAGTTTTCCATAATATTC